>JAQIUQ010003884.1:0-400000 GCA_030378365.1 Hybognathus amarus | reverse complement strand
TACATACATTTTAAATGGAGGGAACAGAAAGCTCTCGGACTAAATCTAAAATATCTTAAACTGTGTTCCGAAGATGAACAGAGGTCTTACGGGCTTGTAACAACATGAGGGTGAGTCATTAATGACATCATTTTCATTTTTGGGTAAAACTAACCCTTTAAAGGTGCAATGTGTAAAAATGTTGAGTATTTATTAACAGACACAGACTACATTTACATGCAGCCAATTTTCAGGTTAAGGTCATTATTCAGGTTTCTGAAACATTAGGAATAACCCGTTTACATGCGTGAGCAGAGAGTTTCTCCTGTATACATGGAATTGCAATATCCCGATGTAAACAGTGGACGCGCAGTTAACGTCTAGACGTACGGACAACCTTAAGACGCAACATGCGTCATTTCCGATTCTTCTTACTGTATCCAAAGACAACAACTACAGCAGCACGCGGATAATGAATAGTTCGGGCAGATAGCGATCGCCTTTGTTTGCGCTTTGATGCTGGTAACATTGCTGAGCTCGCTCCAAAAGTATGCTGTGCTGTGTCTCGCCATGTTTACTTCCGGTATACTGCACGCAGATTTTTGTATGCCGCGAGAAGTTTCTCTACTCAAAAGACCAAGATTCCTTGCGAATAGAACATGCACAGAACAGAAATCACTATGGGGATATGCCGATACGCGTTTACATGAGCAAAAATTCGGGGGTTAGAAAAGGGGTACCCCGGGTATAATATATATTAGGGTTATTGCTAATATCCCGGTTTTGAGCGGGTTATTGGCTGCATGTAAATGTAGTCACAGGTATGTGACGTGAGAAAGTGAGAATGGGATCATGACAAGGCTTGAACTTGCATCACTCACATGAGCACCATGGCTCAACACATAAATCTCTTTCCAGAGTTTGGTATTAGCTAATGATGTGATCATTTAATAAAAGGTTTTGAGCCATTCAGAAGTCAAATAATAAAGCCTTTGAATTCCTGAATGTAAATTGTGGAAACAAATAGGATATTTGAATATAAATTAAAATATAAATTAAGGAATTACAATTAAAGTTGCGATGAAATAGAAGTAGCAACAGGTACTTTCTTCCATATTTTGATGTACATCTGAGTAAAACAAAAAAAAAATCAAATTAAAATGTATGGCAAGGAATTGGTTCTTGTTATTGATTGGATGGAGGCACATCAGAATGCAAACTTGCAGTTAATTCCATATACACAGCTCCATAAGCAGTAGAGTGTGAGACACTGTGTGGGGGTGTGTTGTGACACCCCCTCCCATTACACCGTTTAAATGTGTAGACCTTCTGTTTTGCTGGGCCCAGACAGGATAGCCTTCATTGCATCAATGAGTCTTGGGCATCCAACAACCAATTGGCGGTTTGTGTTTTGTCCCTCTCAGATCACTGTTGGTAAATTCTCACCACTGCTGATTGGGAGCAACCCACAAGCCTTTGAGGTTTCAGATACTCTGACCCAGTCACCTTGCCAGTAACAATTTGGCCCTTGTCAAAGTCACTCTGACCTTTATTCCTGGCCATTGATTAGGAGAGCTGATTGTTCCATTACCATCTAATCTACCCAGACCTAAAACATCTCTTCTGAGACGTGTTCTTCTGTCACCTTTAAAGTGATTATCACAGGTGACAATATTTCAAAAAGTTTGGCTACCTACTTTCCTTCCTCACTTAGGTACTTGACAATCTCTTTACCCAAATTAATTTTCAGCATTTTCAATATTGGTCAGCATTGGTTGAAGCCAGCTCCGTTTGAATTAGCTCATGCTGTGGGTAATTATACAGCAGAAAATTAAGTGTATGAAGTGGCGTTTAGGTTATTCAAAGAGCTTTAAGCTGGCAGACACATGAAAGAGGTAGAGGGCGAGAAGAGGAGAAAATAGAACACCTCAAACTGCTTTCAAAGGATCTCCTGTAAAAGAAGCGAATGGCAGGGACTTGTGCGTGGGAGGTCTGGAGAGAAAGTGAGACGAGAGAGAAAGAGATTATAAAAATAAAGAGATATCTCTTGGATGGGTAATTCATGTTCATTTTTACGCTTTTCTTCTACTTCTTCTCTTCCACAACAGAGTGTCATCCTTCTTCCTCTGAGGGTGGGCTGTTTTTCTCTCAATGTGAGTGCTGTATGAGTCAGTGCAATGGGCCCACGCATTTCCCTCATGTAGGACAAAGGACAGGAAAAGAAAGAAGAGCAGGCTCAAGCTTTGATTATGCTCTACAGTTGCTAGACAGATATACCTTGAACAAACTCTGACCGAACCAGAGCCAGTGTGACGGGTACACCTTTCACATGGGTATCAGATGGTATCAGATGGTTATTCTAGGGGTGTTTGAAACTTAAAGTGGAGGCAGGTTATAAACCTTAGTAGATTAACTCACATGCAAATGTAGCTTCTTAATTGCAATGTATGGGTTCCTGAGAGAACTTTGCGAGACATGAAACCTTTGGTCTAATAACATTGGTACCTAGTTAATCGTCTCTGAGATTTGTTTTCATGGATAATTATATGTAAAAAATTTTCTCTTGAAAAACTGTTTTGTGTTAATGCTGAGCACTGGGGCATCGACTAAGTAAAAAGAAATGCACTAGTTCATACCACTAACAAGGCTCAAAATAGCCCCACACTAACACAGTAACATAATGAGGGTCCATACATGCAAAACGAAGCATTGAGAACTTTGAAAGTGTACAGAGCCGCTTAATAAGAAGATATACTTATAAAGACAGTTCACTTCTTGTATACACAGCAGGCGTCATTAATAATATAGTCTTCGATAAGTCGCAATCCCGAACGTCGTGCTGAGTGAGCTTGAACTGTATGTAGACGGCATTCGGGATCGACTTATTGAGACTATATTCTGAAGATGGCGCCTGCTGTGTATACACAAAGTGAATTGTCTTTCTAAAGTTTCTTCTTATTAAACGGTCTGTACACTTACAAAGTTCTCAATGCTTCGTTTTGCATGTATGGACACTCATATATGTTACTGTGTTAGTGTGGGGCTATTTTGAGCCTTGATAGTGGTATAAACTAGCGATTTCTTTTTACTTAGTCAATGCCCCAGTGCTAGCATTATACGCTAAACAGTTTTTAGAGATAAAACTCTTTACATTCGATTATCATGAAAACAAATCTCAGAGAACGATTAACTAGGTACCAATGTTTTATTAGACCAAAGGTTCATTGTTCGCCGGAGTTCTCCTTTAAAGCTACACTGTGTAACTCTTTTAGTTTATTCTTTGCTAAAAACACTTGGTTCTTTCAAAATATATGTGCTCAGTAATTTATATTTACTTTGTTCAAGTAATAAAGTATTCTCGTGAGTGTATAATGTGCCATTGAAAATACATACGGGAAAGGGGTTCTAATGTCGATCGCCATGTTGCCCCTCCATCTTGAAAGTACATTAGCCAAAGAGGGACATACCATGTTAATTCAAGCTTCTGCCTTTCGCATTTGACTTTGAGTTAACACTCATGGACGAGGTCGAACTGGAAGCCATGTTAATCTTGGACTATATTGGCCACCGTAGGAGTTAAAACGAAATCGGAATTGAGAGGAACAGAAACTAATATTCACTGGATGGTCATATACCTTTTCACCACTAGATGGGGGTAAAAATTTAGGTCCTAAAGGTCCTACATTAAGCCACTGGGTGGTATATCAAAGCTCGAGTTGAAGCTGCTTCATTGAGCCCCTCTCCAGTGGACAGCAAGCCAAATAAGTTTAACCTAATATCCTAAAGATTTTATGGGCAAACAAACAAGTTAACTGCAAATTATTGATTAATAAAGACTTATTTTTATGTGATTCTTTGCACAATACTATGTTATGACCTCAAAAGACTTGTACCCTAGTGCATGGTTTGTAAAATATTACAGTTGGACGTTTGCGTCATAACCAGCTCCATATGTATGGCTTTTTGTGATGTAGTAAACTTGGGTAGCTCACCTGGTAACGCATTATACTTGTGATGTAGAGCACTCGGGTACAACTCCAGGTGAAACACAAGTCATGATGAAAGAATTCAAAGACTTGTAGTAGCTTAGATCTTTATTCCTGCCCATTTCTCCTGGATCCAACAGGTTGAGTAGGAGAACTGATTGTTTGCTTAACATTTCATCAACCCAGACCTGAGGAAACATTAGTGGAAAGATCAAAAAAAGAATTCAACGTCATATTTTAACATCCTACACAAATTATTCTTTAGCATTTACGATAATGATCAGCATTAGTCAGATTTGAAGATGCAAGTTGGCATGGTTTCTTTAGTAAATGTGTTTTTGTCTTATCTTACATTAACACCTTATCTTTTTCACCTTATCTTATCTTACATTATCAGTTTAGAGTAGGTGGTAAGTTATTTTCAAATCAATAGAGCACTAACCTTTTAGCGCCACTCACCAGACATTTGATTTCTGAACTGCCATGATGCATACAATAACCAACATAATAAAACATTACCAGATGAATTTACAATCATAGGTTTCTGAGAAATTGAATGCTCTTTTGGTGGCATTCACTGGACATTTCACTTTGAAAGCACCGAAAAGTGCACAAGAAGCAACGTAATATCATTTAGTAGAAATGTTGCAACCAAGTATCCTAGCAGAGGGATGGAACATATTAGTGCCTTAATACCAGCACCAAAAGCAAGGCCCGGCACCACGAGGGGACAAAAGTGGGCATTGCCCCCTAAGAACTTATTTGTCAGGATTAGGCTTTATTTCAATTAGGACATTTAAAGCTGCAATGTATGATATTTCTGAGGATCTATTGACAGAAATGCAATATAAGATCCATAACTATGTGTTCAGTTGTCTATAAAGACCTTACTCAATGAACAGTTTTGTTTTTTTATTACCTTAGAATTAGACATATCTACATAATTGCAGGCACCCCCGTCGACATATTGTGACGTAATGTTTCTACCGTAGCCAACAGAGCTAGCCTTAGACACTGTGAGTAGTGACTTTTCCCTTGCCAGTGGTGTAAAATATGCAGTTGGATTGTCTCATGTAACTTAATTCTTCTCCCTCGCTGTGTTATGTCTTTGATAATCAGCTGATTATTACAATTGACCGTAAAACAGCAACTTTACAGGCGTCACCAACCCGTCGATCGCCGTCCGGGTGCCGTACAAGTCGATCTTGGAACCATTTTAAGCCGATAGCAAAGACTTTTCAAAACCAGAAAGAATTTTTTTTATTCATAATAATTTATAAAAAAAATTTTCCCCTCGCTGTATTATGGGTTTGCTATGTGGGGAGAAATTTGCTGGTTATGTTCGTGAGACAATCAGCTGAGTATTAATATTATTATATTATATATTAAGACCCTTGATCCTCAGCTGACTATGGCTTTGTAAACTTTATCCATGATGTGGTTTATAATGGACTGTGGTACAGAAACTTGGCTTACTCTGGCTATTCTCCTGTTTTGTATATGTTTGTTCTGTTTTAGCCACCGTAGCTTCTCTTCGAAAGGGAGGGGTGAGCCGTGGCCTGAGCCCCTAGTGCAACTCGCAACCGAACCGCTAGATGTTGCTAAAATCTACACACTGCATTTTTAAGTAGTTTTTATAAATGTGCCTTAGAAAAAAAAAAAACATTACTGGTGTACATCTTGAGACAAAACAATGCCACTGACATTTTAAGATATGCCAGTGGAAGTTGATTTCAGCTAAAACAGTTTAAACATACATTTTAGTCTGGGACTAGACTTAAGCCTTGTCTGTGAAACCGGGGAAAAGTCATGAAAGCATAGTCTCTCTAAGGGCACGTTAAAAAAAAATTATATATATATATATATATATATATATATATATACACTCACCGGCCACTTTATTAGGTACACCTGTCCAACTGCTCGTTAACACTTAATTTCTAAGCAGCCAATCACATGGCGGGCAACTCAGTGCCTTTAGGCATGTAGACATGGTCAAGACAATCTCCTGCAGTTCAAACCGAGCATCAGTATGGGGAAGAAAGGTGATTTGAGTGACTTTGAACGTGGCATGATTGTTGGTGCCAGAAGGGCTGGTCTGAGTATTTCAGAAACTGCTAATCTACTGGGATTTTCACGCACAACCATCTCTAGGGTTTACAGAGAATGGTCCGAAAAAGAAAAAACATCCAGTGAGCGGCAGTTCTGTGGGCGGAAATGCCTTGTTGATGCCAGAGGTCAGAGGAGAATGGCCAGACTGGTTCGAGCTGATAGAAGGGCAACAGTGACTCAAATAACCACCCGTTACAACCAAGGTGGGCAGAAGAGCATCTCTGAACGCACAGTACGTCGAACTTTGAGGCAGATGGGCTACCACACCGGGTGCCACTCCTTTCAGCTAAGAACAGGAAACTGAGGCTACAATTTGCACAAGCTCATCGAAATTGGACAATAGAAGATTGGAAAAACGTTGCCTGGTCTGATGAGTCTCGATTTCTGCTGCAACATTCGGATGGTAGGGTCAGAATTTGGCGTCTACAACATGAAAGCATGGATCCATCCTGCCTTGTATCAACGGTTCAGGCTGGTGGTGGTGGTGTCATGGTGTGGGGAATATTTTCTTGGCACTCTTTGGGCCCCTTGGTACCAATTGAGCATCGTTGCAACGCCACAGCCTACCTGAGTATTGTTGCTGACCATGTCCATCCCTTTATGACCACAATGTACCCAACTTCTGATGGCTACTTTCAGCAGGATAATGCGCCATGTCATAAAGCTGGAATCATCTCAGACTGGTTTCTTGAACATGACAATGAGTTCGCTGTACTCAAATGGCCTCCACAGTCACCAGATCTCAATCCAATAGAGCATCTTTGGGATGTGGTGGAACGGGAGATTCGCATCATGGATGTGCAGCCGACAAATCTGCGGCAACTGTGTGATGCCATCATGTCAATATGGACCAAACTCCCTGAGGAATGCTTCCAGCACCTTGTTGAATCTATGCCACGAAGAATTGAGGCAGTTCTGAAGGCAAAAGGGGGTCCAACCCGTTACTAGCATGGGGTACCTAATAAAGTGGCCGGTGAGTGTATATATATATATATATTAAAACAAAGAACAGACCAATCACAATATCTGCAAGTAGAGTTTAAATATATATATATATATATATATATATATATATATATATATATATATTAGGGCTGTCAGTTTAACGCGATATTATCGGCGTTAACGCAAACCCATTTTAACGGCGTTAATTTTTTTATCGCGTGATTAACGGTCTTTTTAACGGTCTTGTCCTAGCAAACTTTGTACTTTTTTCACATGCTTTTGCAACAGGACGGCATGCGTCCTGAAATCCTGATCCATTTCGGCGTCTCGCGCTGGTCATCCACTCAAAGCCGGCTTGCAAGCCCAAACGAGTGTGTGCGTCGTGCCTGTTGTCAGACCGCAGCGCGAGGACGTTTTGTGCCACACACACTCGTTTCTGCTTGCGAGCCGGCCAAATAGTAACCGTTACGTTTTGAGTGGATGACGAGCGCGAAGACGCCGGATCTGTGTGTTTTGTCGTTGTGAACTGAGCTATCATCATCGCAGCACGTCCAGTCTGAAACACCACTTGATGATGGCCAAGCAAACACACACACACACAGATGATGCGAATTCTCCACCCCCTCGCCAATATCAGGACCTCGTCAGTATTTCTTTCACCCTTTTATTGATAGACAGTGTTACATTGTGTGAGAGATTATTGGTATGTTAGTGTGAAATTGAACACTATTCCAATGTTATTTTCAATAATAATAATAAAAAAAACATTTGCACTAAACAAGCCAATCCACTTTTCCATGTTGATAAGAGCATTAAAATGAGAAAAAAATTATGTAACAAAAAGAAATCAAAAGACATTTAGAAAATGTGCGATTAATTGCGAGTTAACTATGACATTAATGCGATTAATCGCGATTAAATATTTTAATCGTTTGACAGCACTAATATATATATATATATATATACACTTTTAAAGTACACTACTTTTAATAAATTTTAACGGAATGTACTAGTTCCATAATTTTTTGTCTGAGTGTTTCAATGGTCTAGGTCGGCAGCTCACGGTTTCCAAACAGAGCAATTATGGAAAAATGTCTTTCATTAGAGCTTATTTTACAGCCGTCTTTTCTTCTGTTGAGTGTGTGAAGGCATCCGCTCTAGTCTAGATATAGAGTCTCAAGGTTATCTGCAGTTAACTGTGTATTTTTCTTTCTGTCAGAGCTCTCTGTATGCTGGTATCTGGTGATAGATGATACAGCCGATAGAGCGGCTGGTGTGTCTCAGCAGAAATACTCCCCTCCCCCCTCGACAGGCATGCCGTTAATGGAATAAGCAGAGCTGCTCCGAAAAGTGCTGAAATATCAAGATATAAGTTGCCTTCATTGAGCCCCAGGAGTAAAGAAGGAAAAGAAAGAGAGATAAACTGAGCCCAATAGAGGTTCAATTAGCTCATAGACCTATGCCATAATGTGTGACAGTGTGAGTGATTCATAAATATGGATGAGAGTGTATGGGGGAGGCTGTGTGTATCCTGAGCCAATTCCTCTCAGAGTGTGAAACCTAATGAGTGCATGTGCTGTAATCTCTGACACATGATAAAAACTTTCAATGCCGCTATGGTGCTTTTTTGTGACAGAAAATCAGTAATGGAGAGTGTAGAAGAGCTAGAACTGATAGGTCACTGTTAGAAGGCTGTAATGTGATCACAGGAATTCCTGCACTCAAGGCAGAGCCAAGTATTGTACAGTCTCAGGCGGATAGAATACACTTTTGTCCTCAACAGATACACTGAGTCATCTTGATCTCACTGGGGAGGAGGGTGAGACAGAGAAGGAAATGGAGAAAGACATGTTTGTCTTTGATGAATGTGTATTGAATACTTCACCACCATAAATCTGGCAGATTCTCTCATCCGCCCCAACTAAATACTTTGCCACAGGGGGTTTCATGCCATTGCTTTCAGTATGGAGGCCACACCTGTTTACCTTTTGCCTATATTCCACATGCACTATGTAAACCTGTGTAATATATTGCAACATATATTCCACAAGTATGCAAACACTACAAACTACAGTACTCAAGGGTATGAAGGTAACCTCACATGTCTGTCTCATTAAACGAGATGGGTTCTTATTTGGTAACTTGAACTAAACTGCACTAAAAGCTTGGGGTTAGTAAGACTTCTTAAAATGTTTTTGAAAGAAGTCTCTTGTGCTTTCCAACAACTGCTGAAAAAGCATTGCTGGTCCAGCAAATCAATGCTAGATTTTTGTATGCTAGGACCAGCATGGGATACTGGTTGCTAGTTTGATGGTCACCAGCATGGGTAGCAGGAGTGCTATTGGACCAGGGCACTTTCTCAGGTCCCTTTCGAAGTGGAACTTCAACACTGTATCTTGGATTGATGCTATTGGGAACGGGATCAGCGTGACTAGTGTCTAAAGCACTTGTGACAAACACGCCCATTTTATTGATCAACGACAGTCCATGACGTCACTAGCAGAGCGGCCATGAGTATTAGATGGCACCTGCAATGCATATCAACTTTTTTGTCCACACAAGCCGTTTGTTTATATGCGGGTGTAAGATAAACATAAAAGTTGGAGGCCCTCATTGCGTTGCATTTGCGGTAAGCTCTGTTCTTGCTATATTCGGGGGAATTTTAGCAGTGGCGTGTAACGCAGTCACTCGTACATGCCACTTTGGTGGTTTGAATTTTATATATAATATATATGAATATAAATATTTCAATTGTAGTCTTTTAAAAAGGCATCTGAAATAATAAACTAAGTGCAACCAGAGACAATTTATATAGAGACATGCCAGTTCCTAAATCTTCGATACAACTATAAAGGGAAAACCCGTAACGCCAAAGATGGCGGTTGTATGCACATGTCCCGCCCCTCCTGCTGGAAAGCCAACCGTCTGCTTTTAACAGTCAAGCCGGGAAACATTTAAGCCTATCGTGTATCGTCTGGTTCCACTGATGCACGTGCACATTTGATGTTTGCGACAGCGGAGAACAGAACCCTTGCGTATGCGTAATAAAAGGATAGCCTGTGGGGAAAAGGGCTTTTTAAACCTTATTTTGGGGCAAAGTCATCAAACTTTTTCAGCGATTTTTATCATAATCGACCAATAAAACTGCAGTTCTGACTCTCTGCCAATTCAAGATAGGAGCCTGGTCTTGTTAAGTCTGAAATAGCTGCCCAGAGGCGTTGCCAAGATGGCGGCCGAGTGGCATGACTTGCCTAAAAGGACTTCTGTGCAACATCGTGTTGTCAAAAATATGATACATCTTGATATTAAAATATCTAAAATACTTCCAATACAAATTTTTCGCAGAATAGATGCACAATTTAAGCTGGGCTTTCTCGCTCTCTCTCATCTCTTCAACCATGAATTGACACATAAACCTGCCTCCCCTCACTCATTCATTTCATATGCTCGGAAGGAATGCTGTTGGTGTTACAGGGCTTGAATCTCGTCGTGGGATTGCTTGTATTATTCATTTTAGTCATTCCCACAGATTTTGTGCTCACACCCAAAGTTTACACACATAAATCCATCTCTTAGTAATAAATTAAGTTCTTTTTCACTGCTTATTGTGCTTAAACAGTTAAATGCACACAAAATAATGTCAAAACGCTGATCTTGGTGACTATTCACATAAACACAGTTTTGTTTTAAGTGAAGGTAAACGGTTCAAAAAGAGAATGCATGTGTAATGGTATAATGAATCCGTGTTAAAGGGATAGTTCATCCAAAAATAGAAATTAGTCCATGGTTTACTTACCCTCACGTCATCCTAGGTGTCATTGTTCTTTCAGACAAATACAATTGGAGTTACATTAAAAAATGTCCTGGCACTTCCAAGCTTTATAATGGCAGAGAATTGTCATTTTGAAGCTTTGAAGTCCATAAAAAATATATCTATCCATCATAAAAGTGCTCCACATGGCTCGGGGGTGAATAAATGCCTTCTGAAGCGAAGCAATGAGTTTGTGTACGAAAAACATTCATATTTAAGACGTTACAAAGTAAAATTCTTGTTTTTACCCATGGTATCGATGTCAAAATTGTCGTCAGTAAAATACTTTGTGGCTAGTAACTTTGGAAAACCACTAGCCACGGTGGATGGTTAGCAAAAATGTAATGTCAAGCACTGTTTATATGTAATTAAAAGCCTAAATTATATCTGTTCAGTGTAAAGTGATCGTATATCTTCAGAAAATTGGGACTAAACCACTCAATTCATGTGGATTCATTTTATTCACTTTTTTTGAAAGCGTCAAAGGGGTTGTTCTATTTCAAACATTTGCTCTGTATCCTACTATGGGAGTGACAGTGGCAGTGACTCTGGTGTGACTGATCCTGGAAGCACAAAAAACACGTCTGTCAGTTAACAGACCAATTACAACAGTGATTTGGGAGTCCTCAATATATACCACTGCCAGTGGTCCCTACTTTGATTTTTAAATCATTATTTAACTGTTCTAAGACAAGGGTATATTCACTGTCACTGGGATTTATCTGGACTGAAAGCAGAAACTTTGAGTCCAATGATGGAACTTTGAGTCCATGCAGAACAATGATATTTGGCAAGGATCCTCATCCTTTGTGCAATGCATGCCTGGGGTTGAGACATGCTCAGGCAACCCTCGTGAACCCCAAGTACTTTCCCCTCACTGTTCTCTCTTCCCATCCAGGGTTCTGGAAAGAAGATAAGAGGTCGCAGCCGTTAACAAAGGAGATAAGAAGATCCCAGCCTTTCTCTGCCGCACGCAAGAAGACTGAACACCCCCCTACATCATGCAGCTGGGGTGAAGTCTTCCCTGAACTGCCTCCCCTCTTTGGATGCTTAACGGATGAAAGAGAGGAGTACGATGACATAGCTATTGCTTGTTTGTTGGAGGAGGAAGGAGAGGAGGATGCTGACGACGACGCAATCCTTCCACCGAATCCCTCCTGGTCAAGCAAAGCGTTAGGCGAAGGTTGCCTCTCCCCAGCTCAGGTGGAGCTTGACCTACTTGAAATGTGCCGGAGGGCAGCAGCAAATCTATCCGTTGACTGGCCGTCACAGCAGGCAGGCCCAGGAACGGAGAGAGATCTCTATGGCAGTTAGAGACTTGTCACGTGTCATACCCGTTAAACAGCTCATTCCGGCGGTCCCCACGCACATTTTAGAAAAATTAAACGCTTCAGGGACAAGCCCTTTTCACACAGGATTCCTGTAAAAGGGTTTTCTAGGCTGGATGTTAATAACATGGAGGAGTTAGGGATGTCAAATCCCCCTCCTATTGAGCAGTTAGTCATCTCAACCCTAACCGCAGGGCAGCCTTTTCCTCTGCCTCAGCCTCACTGCCAGGACGCATTGAGTGCTCAGCAGCTCCGGTATTTCAGAAGATCTATCGTTATTCTGCCCTGGCATTGAGGGTGCCACCTCTCTCCTTAGAAAATTGATGCTGGGACACCAAATCCATCACTCTAGGAAGAGATCTGTGTTATTGCAGATCTCAACCTGAAAACTTCCAGGGGCACGGCCCAGAGCTGTGGTCACCGCATGGGCCTGGCGGCGGTGGGCGAGTGAGTCCTAGATCTTTTCAGTCTCAGCAGAACACAGCAGGCCACAGTCTAATGCCGAGTTCAGACTGCACGATTTTCAAAGTAGTCAGGTCGCTGCTCTTTTCACACTGCACGACTATCTTGCCCAGCATTCAGTCGCTGCTGTGTTCACACCGCATGATGGATCGGCGACAGAAGGTTTCACACTGCATGACTTTACATTAGGAAAATCGCCAACAACTCCGTTTAGCACACTGCGCGCAAACTACGTTTCACAACAAACACACGTGACAAGGTGTGACAAGGAAACAATGCAACATCACACGTGCTAGACCGGAGTTCTCACGCAAGACTTTTTTTCTTTTTCTACCCGGTTGTGATACAGCTCAGATGAAACGTCAAATAAACACGGGTGCTCCGGCCAAATTTCTACTTATTTTTCTTCCTTTTTCTGAAACAATGCCATGCATGTTGATATGTGATCTATAACTCCTCCCCGAACTCCCCGCTACTCTGTATCTTGCTCTCTCACTGGCTGCCGGTGATTGCCGATGTAGTTTTCAGTCAAAACACTTTTCACACAGCAGGATTTTGAATCGCCGACAGGTCCAGATATTTAGCATGCCAAATATTTCACGGGCGTCGGCGACTCATCGGCGATTCTCTCAGATCACGTCTTTGCTCATTCACACTGCGTGATTGTCACTCGCGTGAACGAGCGCCAATTTGCCTGTGATTTCGGGCATTTGTCGGCGATTTCTCAAAACCTGTCGGCGAGTCAAAATCGTGGCTAAAATCATGCAGTCTGAATTCGGCATAAGCTAGCTCAGCCGAGAGGAAAACCTTACTTTCCAGTGGCTGCAGCTAGACACCGGACAGCATACCCTCAAGGAGGTAATTCTGTCCCATTCTGGATTTGTGGAACCTCAACAAACACCTCAGAAAGTACAAATTCAAAATGCTCTAATTCAAGGTTCTCTGTCATTGTGTTTGCCCTAAAGATCAGTGTACTTAAAGATTTACAATTTTACATTTTCATTTCTACCTGGAACACAGAAAATATCTCAGGTTTGGCTTTCAGGGTGAAGCCTACAAGTTTTTGACAGTTCATATCAGGTTTTCATTTGCCCAGAGTGTTCAGCAAATGTGTTGAAGTAGCTCTGACACTGCAGAGAATAGCGAATACACTCAGAGTGTCAGCTTATTTCGATATTTGGATCTGCTCCTTTGTGCTCCATCACAGCAGCAGGTAGTGATAGATAGAAAAGTGCTCATTTAATTTGGAGAGCTTAGGCTTCAAGACAAATGAGACAAAACGTGGCTTGGTGCCTGCACAGGAGATCATCTATCTGAGTCTCGGACTTAACTCAGACCTGTATCAAGCATCGGAAGAGGAGGAACACATCAGGTCATTTCATAGATGTCTATGCCTTTTTCAGAAATGAAATAGAGTCCCGATTCGGACTCTGTTTGCATGTTCTGGGGCTGATGGCCATGACAGTTTCTGTCATTCCATTCAGATTATTGCGAATGAGAGTTTCAGCACTGGACGCTGGCGCAGCGGTTGTGTCCAAAATGCTACCTCAAGCACAAAGTGCAAATCACTCTGCATGCAAGCTCTCCGTCATTGAAGAGATCGCTCTTTCTCGAGTCAGGGACTCTGCTGGGGGTAGTGTGCGAGGGCAGGATAGTAAAAGGGAAATGGCATGTCTCGCTACAGATGGCACACTTCATGGAACTGTTAATAATGTTTCTGGCATTGAAACTTTTGTTCAGTTCCTAAGGAACCACCACATTTTGATTAGATCAGATCAGACCAGACAACACAACAACTTTTAGCATTCATGAATCGCCAGGTAAGCATACGCTTGATTTGAGCAATGGTGCATGCACAGACACATTATTACTTTTCTCTGTCTGGCTGTGAATGTTAAGATTTTTGTAGGCGTTTGTAGGTCAGATCTGTATGCAGGTTTTTTAGAGGTGCACAACATCTGAACTATAGGTTTCAACGCCGCTGATTCCACCATGGGATTTGTCTGTGGTCCTTAATGCATCTCAGTCCCCTTTTGAGACTATAGAGAGTACAACCTTTTGCTAAAGGTTGCTTTATTATTAGCTCTTTTGGCCACCAGTGAATCAGTGAACTTCATGCTTTGTCAGTTCATACCTCATGTATGCAGTTCACCATGGATTACATGAGGATGACTCTCAAAACTAATCCAGAGTTTGTGCCTAATGTGAGCGATGTTGACTCTCATCTGTAAACAGGTGGATTTACTGGCAATTCATCCACCATCTTTTTCCTCATCAGAGGAAGAGCGGCTTCACTGTTTATGCCTTGTTCATGCATTGCATCACTATGTGGACAGAACAAGAGCACTAAGGAAGAGTAATCAGTTATTTGTTTCATGGGCTGATTATCATAAGGGTAACCTATTTCACATAAGCACTTGTCCTACCGGGGTAGTGGAAGTTATTATATAAGGTTATAATAACATGGGTCTCTGTCCACCAGAAGGGCTCATTCTACCAGAGGTATGGATACCTCATGGGCACTGTTTAAAGGTATTTTGGTTTTAACACAGTCTCATCCCAAGACGTCATATAACTGACGTCTTGGGACGTCTTTTGACCATACGTCAACATCCGCCGTTTTAGGGTACCCTTTAACGTCAGTTACATGACGATCCTGGGATGTCATACAATTGACGCTTTACCTTTAACGACAGTTAGGTGACGGGGTAGGTTTAGGTCTGGGGTAGGGTTAGGATTCGAGTAACGTCATCTAACCGACAGTTAAAGGGTACCCTAAAACGGCGGATGTTGATGTATGGTCAAAAGACGTCCCAAGACGTCAGTTATATGACGTCTTGGGATGAGACTGCACTGTTGGTTTAGGACATTTGTAAGGCAGCAAGTTGGGCTTTCTCCTCACTTTTTTGTTTGTCTTCCGGTTTGTATTTCGACAGCATTAAGGTAATATCTTACGGACTTATGAATTTAATGCTTGTTTTAAAATCTTCAAGGTCTGCTTACATTATGACATATGCTTCAAACATTAAAATGTTCATGATAACTTTAGTTAACTCTACAACAAGTAAATCCACTTTAATTACGCCTCAACAGCAATGCCACAGAGCTACCACAAAAACAGAAGTTGAAACACAACATTCTAAACATGGCTGCGCACTTGTTTTTCTGGTGCATATGGTCTAGAAGACTGTGAAGTCCCTCCAGTAGGTTTCTATCCCTAAGACACTGAGGAGCATGTGAATAAGGCAAATGAAAAATACTCTGTCCACGCCTGCTATTCCCGCATAATGTGCCTTAGCAAACGTGCACACACACACACACACACACACACACACAAACTCTCTGTTTTTTCCCTTCATTTATTCTATCTCTTTACCCTTTAATAATCGCTGGCCAGTCTAGTGTACATAAGATGGCTATTCTCCTGTGTTTCCTCAGAGGGGTTATAGGTCAGCAGCAATACACATAGACACACACATAGAGAGACACACACCAACACACACATGGGGGTAGAGGTCAGCAGTGATTAACACAGTGAAAGGACCTTTCCCTTAGAAACAGCTCTCTCAGTATCAATCATAGTCAGACTCTTTTCAACCCTAATAATGGCAGAATAGATTAATGAGTGTCTCTCAGACAACACACACACACACACAATCAATGAGACAGGGTTTATATTTGACATTTGAGCATGTGTTTTTTTGCTTAAGTCTCATATGTGACCACCATATGCAGCACACAAGTTATAGGGATAGTTCATCTAAAAATGAAAAATCTCTCATTTATTCACCCTCATGTTGTTTCAGATAAGTTCCTGTTTGAATTCATTCTTTCAATGTAAAAAAAAGTGACTACTGACTAATCTTAAATATATAATTTGATTAAATGAAGATTGGTGCTGTAAAGCTTCAGAATGAAACAAGTCTTCTGAAGTTATGGAAGCTTTGTGAGAGGAACTGACTGAAATTTAGTGAGCTGTTAACTGCTGCAACTGGATCAGTAAGTGTGATTTGAACTAAAAAATCCAGATCAGGATTATTTATGAACAAATCATTCAGGTTGATTTGAACAAGTCTTTCAGCAGATCAATTTGTGAATCATTAAAACTGATTTGAACGAATAATTTACAGATTTATCAGTCATCGCTACTACACTTGCATTGCTTGAACACGCTAAAAATAACTAGGGCAAATTTCTTTTTTTAAGTGAATTACAACCTAAAATTTGGTATATCTCATGCAAAGTTATCATTTGACTTCAGAATACTTGGAATACAGTCCACAAATTGTATGGACCACTTTTATAGTGTCTTTTTGACATTTGGAGCTTGACATTCCCAGCCCAAATTTATAATTTCAAGAATAGTTCTAAATGATAGTCCTAAATATGAATGAAGGACACCTCTATAGCACTCTGATGGATATATTGTGTTTGTGTGTGTGTTTCACAGAAGCAACAACTTGAAGGTGAGTAAAGAGTATTTTCATTTTATTCTAATCAAAATAGCTTATTTGACCACCATATGAAGTACATAAAACTTCACACTTCAGCACATAAAAATCACACAGTTCAAAATAGTATTTTTCTGTAATAGATTGTTGAAACGAAGATTGCTGAAGATCAATGTGAACAAGATTGAAGATGCCACCCATCCTCTCACCTCCCCCATCTCTGCTCTCTTTTTATGTCATCAGACGCTGTCAGGAGCAACCATTACTCAAGCGGATTATCACCCATGTGTCTGCTCACACACACACACACATATTCTTGAGGCCTCTACTCTATGCATTCAGCACACATACTTTCCAGGACAGTAAAACATAGTGATGAGGATGTCAGTGGCTTGGATCCCACATAGGAGTGGACGTTCTCGCGACCTTATGCAACGTTCCCTAGAAGTTCCTAAACCGTCCTCTTTTTGTTATGAAAATGCTGAAGTTCAACGTTCCCAATATGACTTTAGGGGGACGTTCCATTTTGGTTATTTTATGGTCACATAAGAATGTTACAAAGAGGATATTTGATACGTTAACAGAATGTTCTCACATGGTCCTCTGTAGGTCATTTAACAATGTTCCCAATATGTCTTTAGTGGGACGTTCCATATGGGTTATTCTATGGTCACACATACATCAAGGACGTTACAAAGAGGACATTTGATAAGCTAACAGAACGTTTCCATACGGTTCCCTGTTAGTCAGATGGAGACGTTTCATTAGGGACTGCGCTGGAACATATCCTCCTGACCCATTTCAGTACCACAGCAAGATCTGTTGGACTATTTTACTATTTTATTTAAAGGTTCTATATGTAACTTTTTTTATAAAATGAATCCTATTTTTATTGCCTGTGTTTGAAGGGGTTGTAATCACACATTGCAATGATCCACTTTTCGGGTTTTGCTATTACTTCTGAAGGCCAATATTCATATTTATATGTGAGGTCTCCGGGTCGGATTTCCTGCGAAATCCATCAGATGTGACGTGCATGCGCGCTCCCGAGCCTCTCTATCCTCATATACAGTCTATGCGACCAACGGCACTTCAACTGACGACATGGAGTCTGATAACCCCCAAAAGCGTCCACACACACAGACTCCAACACAAACTCCACATAAATATAAAAAACAAAAAAAGTATTATCTGCTCAAGCTCGTCAGTCGTCAGGCAAAACGTGAATCTGATCGACTCTGACGAAAACGCGGATCAACATAGTAAACTCCAGTGAAATAGCAAGGTAAACTACATGAAACATGACATGAATACAAAAGAATGTTCCAGGATAACAAAAAGTCGGTGCTTTAGGATGTAACTTATTTTATTTACTAGATCTACTGACTAACGTCGTCATCCCACTACTATCATATTGTTTATACACATTTCCAGACACGTTCACTACAGTAATGTCACTTCCTACGATCTTACTGATACGCTGAAACTGTTCAGTCTAGTTCACTAACCGTTTCTCGTTATCATATTATACATTCACCTGTGTTGACATTGCTGATTGTGAAAGATACACGCGAATACAGTTAGAGAAATGGCTTATGCTATATAACATCACATGTTGGCTAAATGCAGTTTCTGTAATGTTATCATGGACGAGCACAAAGCATTAGCTCAACATCAAGCTGATAAAAGTAGCGCTATTATTGTACCTGCAGTGGGAGTTTACATTAGTTTCCAGCATGTTGTTTGAAAAAAAATCAATTCAATTCAAATGAATTATTTATGATGGTAATCATAAATAACGCATGCGGGTACATTTCAAAATCCTTAAAGCATTATAATAATTTGACACAATTAAAGCACATAAATAAAAAAAGTATGTGAAGCTGTGTAATTAACATAATTACGTCACACAGTTGAAGTCAGGAGGTTATCACACTGAGCATCTACATGCACCAGTAAGCCTGGTCAGGAGGAAATATCCATTCGAGCCCTTTAACCCCCTTCTCTGTTTGTTATCAGACCTTTTTTATCCAGTAATCAAATTCATTCAAACAATCAGTCCAAAACAGCACTAATATAAAGAAGGCCAGGCTGATTACATCAGAGATATCAGAGAGAACAGAACGGTTTAAAAAATAGTGAAAAATAAGCAACCCTCTATGCACACCTAATAATAATACTAATAAAGTCCAGGATGTTCAGTGAAAGTCCACCAGCAAAAAGAAAAATGTTTCAACCAATGTAACCTTTAAAGCCTCCTAAGTGATAGTGACCACATATTTAATCATTTTTAGCTTTCTGCATGTAAGGGTTTGGGTTGAAAGACAATGTATTATGGATAAATGCGCTGTTGTTGAGATTGCTGTCATCAGCCGAGAGGTAAAAGCTTTGTCTAACCTCACAACAGAGATCCTTTTAGACTAATAACAGAGGAGAATAGATATCTGCTCAATGACAAAATCCCCCCAAAGCCTCTTATTCTGAATATGTTTTACTTCATAATGAAATACATTATGTATTGACGTATCCATCAAAATGAAACGGCTTGAAGTCCTTAGCAACCTGTTGTTTTATTGACAACTGTTATCCTACAGTAACCCCCATAGGTCTTGCAACCAAAATTCCTTGTCACAGATTACAGCGGTGAAAACTCAATAACCTATAATCGTACAGCAGGGAACATTCGGGACACTGTGAGATGTTTCAGCTCAAGAATGTTTGCGCTGATAGAAGATTAGATCAAGTTCATTGGGGTTCAATGGCCTCTGTCTCTTTACATAACCCTGTTTAAAGACCAGGGGCCCTGCTTGAGCATCCAGAGGATTGGCCCTGAAACATCTCTGCTCTGAGAGAGTAAACGCTGATCTCTCTGGGGAGTTGTTGGGGTTATTGGTTTCATATTTGTGTATGTGTGTGTATTTAAATGAGTACACCGAGTGTGTGTGTGAGTGTGTTCATGTTTTTCTATCCCGGTGGGACTTAAGAGCACACAGACTCATGGGGACTAGTGTCACTGTGGGGACCTAAAATGAGGTCCCCATGGGTAAACACGCCTATAAATCATACAGAAGTATTATTTTTTTAAATGTAAAAATGCAGAATGTTTCCTGTGAGGGGTAGGTTTAGGGATCGGGTCAGAGTAAGAGGACAGAACTATACAGTTTATACAGTATAAAAACCATTACGTCTGATGGAGAGTCCCTGCAAAGATAGTAAACCAGACGTGCGTGTGTGTGCGGATTGACACTTCATCTCCGCTTGGGCTCCATGGTTAATTAGTTACTGGTTTAGGGCCGTGATATTTTTTTTAGATCAATCTTCCTGCAAAACACACATGCACAGAGAAAAAAAAAAAAAAACAAAGATAAAGACTATAAATGGAATTTGCAACAATTTCAAAACCAACACCGTACAAAAATAGTCAAATTTGTGTATGTGAAATCTTTCATAATGGAATTTATTAAATTTTTCTGATGCGTTTTATTTTATGATTTTGATCCTTTTTATGCTACCATATCTGAAATGTTTGATTATTCTAAAATGTAAGATCTTTTGGGTCTCTTCTGTGCTGATGAGATCAAGTGGGTGCTATTTTTCATCAAAATATATTATGTGATGTACCTTGGCATCAAAATATGTCTGCTTCACAATTGCATTATGTGTGTCTTAAAAACGATGTTTGATACAATGGAAGATCCAACATAGATATAGACTGTTAGATAGATATAAATACAATTAGACTGTTAGAAAATTAATACTTCGATTTACTTTCCTATCTCATCTGATATGCTATCTTTTAATTGATTAAAGTGAAGTGAACTTGAGTTGGTTCTTTTTAGTAAATAAAAAATACAAAGAACAACCAGTGTAGTTCAATTACAGAGCAAATGATGAATATATTTTAGTTAATCAAATAAATACAACACAAAACACATAAATACCCTCCGAAAATGACTTAATGAAATGAAAAAGATAGCTACTATATAGTTATTAACCCATCATGCACTGCAGCATGAAGCTTTTTTATTTATTGTCACCATTGTTGTGAATCATATGCAAACTCTTGATTCTGTGTGTGACTATAGTACATTTTCTCAAAACATTGTGTAAACATGCTTTTTATCCACCTTCAAATAAGTGTTCATTTTAATGCCACTGGCCCAAACAATTCAGCTCAAGATTGGTGGATATAAATTCCAGATATAAACACAAAAGTTTAAAACACAACATTAAATGCTCACTTCGTGATGATTTTGATCATCATCAACAAGGAGCTGATGACAGCCGATTTTACATTTTCTTGGCTTTCTCTGCCACAACAATGGTGTTATTCAAACACACAGTTACAACAGCCAAAGAAAAGTTACTGGGAAATACTGGGACCAAGAGCTCAACTAAAGCAAACACTGATCACCATAATGATGATTTAAAATGAAACAATTATCACCATCTAAACAATGTGAGGAAATTACATTGAAAAAAAGTATGAGTTTTAATTTAATGCATCCTGAGATTGTTTATTTGGTCCAGAAACAGTATAAATTGTCTAAATGAGACTATCAATAATGTTGAAAATGGCCACATTTGAACTAGTTTTAACCTTGTACGAAGGATCCATTAACGTCTATATCATACGTGAAACTTTCATTCTGGCCCCTCAATAGACATCTTTTCAACGTCCGTCTTTTGTGACAAAGACATTGAAAAGATGTCTTTTGGACATCATTTTGCTCAGTGGGTAGTGAATAAAAAATTACAGCTGAGACTTTGAAAATAGCTCAGAATTGCCACTATCAAACATTTGTAATTAAATTGAATTCATTATAATAGAGGCTAGAGCACAGTAACACCAGGAACATGATATATTAAGAAAGTAAATAAGATTTCACGGTGTCTTCAGCACTAGTACAACTAGTGCTCTGACTAACAGCAGAATTTGTTTGCACTCGGCCATAAAGAGAGAGAGAATTCATTTCAGAACATAAATAGGAAATACATTCAGCACACACAGAGATTGGTACGTGCTGTTAATGAATTCCCCTACTCATAACGAGAAAGCAATAATCCTGGTTTCTATGTGAACAGAGATGTGTCATGCAGCTCCAGCCTGCTCTCAAATTTACGTGAACATTTGACAAGGCTGTGTGTGTTTTGTGATAAGAGTACAGAGTATTCTCTCTCATTTCACAAACATAAACGCATGTATGTGTAGACACAGTCAACTAGTAAAAAAAAGTAAGGAGAGAAATCAAGCAGAAGAAGCAAGGAGGTGGTTCATCCATATTTCTCAAAATTATAGAGGTGGACTGAAAACCCCTTGACATTTCCCATACTGACAACATACAGCTGACGTGACCTTTCCCCTGATTACAGTATTGAGACAGACAGCCTTGAGGAACTTAGAGGAACATTATTGCAACAGATCTGTGAGCGGAATTACAACCAATTTTAGATGCTGATGCAGTGCGTCATTTTTTGACTACCATAACATATTTGCAGATGTGTAGTACTTTGAAATGTCTGTTTTTGTTTAGGTCTGTATGCATTTCGCCCACAGCCAAAAATACAAAGCATTGCAGCCATGAAAGGCAATCACTGAAAGCAAATGAACTGGGTCAGAGATCGAAGATTCTACCTGACCTAAAATCCTTGACATCCACCTAAAACTGTCTACAGACTTACACACCAAAAAAAATAATAAAATAAAAAATTTTAAAAAGTGCACAATCTTTAGAATTTTGTTTTTAAAGTTCCATTTTTGCAGTAGCTCTGTATATTTCTATATTTCTCCAATTTGGTGAACTTCAAATTGGAGCGATGAGCTTAGTTTACTTAGAACTTAGTTTACTTTTTGGACTTTGTTGTTTGTTGTATGTTTAATTTATGTTTATAAAAAAATACCCTAAAGTGTGACGTAATCTCACGACCGTTGCAGTGCCTGTAGAAATTTTGCGTGCTCAAAATCTAGTGTGACTGCGGCTTAAAGAGTAGTTCACCCAAAAATTTAAATTAGCCCATGATTTACTTATCCTTAAGCCATCCTAGGTGTATATAACATTCGTCTTACAGACCAATACAAGTGGAGTTATATAAAAAAAAGTTTATATTAAAAAAAAATTATGTCCATACAAGTGCATCATATCCATCATAAAAGTGTCCGAAACGGCTCCATGGTGTTAATAAAGGCCTTCTGAAGCGAAGCGCTTGTGTAAAAAAAACATCCATATTTAAAACGTTCTAACGTAGCTTCCGGTAGATGGCCATATGCATCGATTTACAGCGAAAGAGTAAAGGTGTGTGACATCGGCTACATCTGGATGTAACCGATCAGCAAAGGTCTGCGTCTTGCAGGAGCTGCAAATGGAGACATGAAGTCGGACACTTTCTGGTTCCCGTAGTGACCGCTCACATGGTGTTTGCATACTTTACCACAGCTGAAGTGAAATAAATGCAATATTTGCCAAATACTTAAAATATTTCAGACATATTTTTAATTCAATACTTTACTGCTTCATGCAACATCATTTTGAACAAGAATAAAGTAATAAATAAAGAGAATAAACACGAAACGAGAATTAGGGGGGTCAGGTGGTGGAGATGGGTAGGATTAGGGGTGGGGTTAGGGATCAGGAGGTGGACATAGGTGGGATTAGGGATCAGTGATGGAGATAGGGCTGTGCTCAAAATATCGATACAGCGATATATCGTCATGAACTCCTGGCGACGCGCGTATCGATACAGCAGCTACCGTATCACGTATCGATACTGTTGTGCTTTTGAATGAAGCCAATTCAGGCAGGGCTCGAATTTCGTCGGGTATTGCGCATAATTATTATTATTTACATACATTGCAAACATTGATTTACTTAAAGCTCCAGTATGTAACTTTAGTTGGGCACAAGAGGGTGCCGTTTCCAACAATAACCAAAGGCGAATGTATATGACGCAGTAACGAGCTGAATGATGGGACTTGCTGTCAAGCTGATGGATCTAATAATGTTTAAGGATAAGTGAAAACACTCATGTTTTTTAACATTACAGTGGTATGAAGCAGGTCGCGATTGCTAATAAGATACATATATCACACGCGAAGTCCCGCGATATAAAGGAATAAGGAAATTTCATCCTATTGAACTACACGCAAGTGCTGGATTACTCACACAGGTCAGTTTATTAGATGAATTAAACTTGTGAGGGAAAACGCAGCGCTGTTCCACTTGGAATAACGCTACACTATCACACTAAACAGCATTTAAATGTGTGTTGAAAGTCATAATGTTATTCTACGTGTTACTGTAGTTGGTTTGCTATACGAACTAGCAGTTAGATCAACATAAGAATAACATACTGACCATATTCTAACATTTCATCATGTCAAGCTAACGTTATAACATTGATTTGTTTTATAATTTTGCTCACCTGTCCAATGAAGCTGTAATGTCGTGACTCGTGAGTTCTGTCAAGTCCAAATTAGTCACGGACGCTACGTAGCTCTCTCTCGAGTGGAAGTCAGTCTCCGGACGCTAGCTATCGGCATCTCAAAAACATCATGCTGATATTGATCCTCATTCTAGTCTGCTTGCCATGGTCTGTGTTTGAACAAAACAAGAACTGGGTGCCGCTAGATGTTACTCATTATGCAGTTGTCCGCGTCTGTCGCCATGTTTACGTCATGGCTATGGCAATACGAGCGGAAACGAGGATAGCCGAGAATAGCCGAGGAAAGCGCGGATATTGCGTCATTTACAGGCGACATTTTTTTCCGGGACGGACACTTTTTAAAATTGGAATTTCTCTGAAATAAAAGAACTTAGGAGACTTTGGGGATATTGTAAGTACACAACTGTAGGAAATATATCACATCGTGCAAGTGATTTTTGGATATTTTATTACAAAATCCTTACATATTGGAGCTTTAAGCTTTTATTTTGTATTATAAAATCAAATCAGTAGTTTGAAAACGTGAGACGCAATTTCAGTAATAGCGCGAGTTCAATGGTGCTGCGTCTGCTCTCTCGTCTCAAACGGCTGCTCGAGGCAAGCATCCAGCGCTGCTGCAGCCGGTGAAACTACACGCTCGTATTCAGGAGTCGGGACATGAGGGAATATTCACTTGCTTAATCGGGTCAGCATTGCATCGTGACTAAAGTTTTCCATTTGCGCGTCTCTTACCGGTTTAATGCGGAAATGGGTAGGATTAGAGGTGCGGGAGGAATGGGTAGGATTAGGGGTGGGGTTAAGGATCAGGGGTGGAGATGGGTAGGATTAGGGGTGGGGTTAGGGATCAGGGGGCGGAGATGGGTAGGATTAGGGGTGGGGTTCATCCTACGTCATCCTCCTACGTCATCGTCAGGTGTTACTCTTAGCGTAAATTGATGCGCAAGGTCGTCTGCCGGAGGCTAGTTATTTTAGTTGATAAAGTTTTAAATATGGACATTTTTCTCATAAGAACATGTCACATGATCCTTCAGAAATCAATATGGTGATGTGGTGCTCAAGAAAAGAAAGAATATGCTTGTGGAAACTGTGATACATTTTTTTGACTGGACTTTTTAAAATAAATATAACTTCTAAAAAATAGCATCTACTTGAAATAGAAATGTTTTGTAGCATTATACATGATGTCTTTGTCTCTTTTGATCAATTTAATGCATCCTTGCTGAATACAATTACTGACCCTAAACTTTTGAATGCCAGTACAAGTCATGCCTTATTCAAAGTTTATCCAAAGGTTTGCACTATACTTCAATTGTGAGTTCTTGAGTGTGAACTCAATTTTAGCTTGAGGCGTAGGTTAAAATAATATCCCATGGTAATTGACAGCATGTCAGAGACATGCTTAGCTGATATTAAACCCAGAATGTTCCAACAATATATCTAATGTAGTAGTAAAATGAATAAATAAACAGTTTAACACCCCACCCAAATCAAATGCACCACCAGGAATTGCTCTTTACATCACTGGCTCTTTAAAAACAACTCTGACAACACATTTTTTCCCCAACTACGGTCTGTCAAATCATGCTGAATAAGTGTGCTTGCCCCAGGCCTCTCTGGTAATGAAATTGTGAAATGGCCTGGCAAAATGACACACACACACACACACACACACACACACACACACACACTACAGAACTAAAATAAGATCAATGAGAGTAACTGAGAGTGCAAGCAGGCTCCGTGAGATTTGAAGCATGTCCAATAAATAACATCCTACCGTGACACACACACACATGGCTTGAAAAGAGCCCACTATTATGACACACAGAGAGAGGGAGGGCCTCCTAACCTTTCACCTCCATTTGGCAAATGTCTGTGTTTGTGCATGTGTGTGTGTCCGTTGTAACGGGGGATTTGTGGACAGAGGGGGTGCTGCTTAATGAGGTCTACTTCCAGATAGTACTAGTACCTAACAGATCTCTCTCTCACAAACACAAGTATGTGTTTTTTCCAACAGATGTTGCTGTTAAACATCTGCTGATCTATCTGGCAGAATACTATTCTTCTAACTCTATGTCCCATAAAACCACTCTTACATTACAGCACTCTTACATTAAACATCTGTTTAAAACCCAGCAATATTTCAGAGAAACCCCCCTGACAAACATGATCAGCAAATGTCAGCTTCATTTGATGTGTAGGAAGCCATTTCAAGGAGTAATTCGGGTCAAGTGACTCTGGCTCTCTGCCGTTCCCTGGGTAAATAAATAATAAGAGCTCTAAAAATAACCCAAGCTCAAATGCAATGATTTTGCCAACATGAGCACAGTGACAGCTTTATATGTGAGCTGAGGGATTAAGGGAGAACCAAAGCTCTGATGAGGCAGATACTCATACAGCACAACTCAAAATGCTAAAAAGACATGCATTACTCACTCTCAAAACTGTAAAATACCTCAAATATGTAATCATATCATGTTATTTATTATTATGTGAATTAAATGTTATTTTCTCATTAACTAAAACCTCATAGAAAAGCTTAAAATAGCCTTAAAGCTACCCTGTGTAACTCTTTTAGTTTATTCTTGGCTAAAAACCCTTAGTTCTTTCAAAAATATATGTGCTCATGTATATTTACTTCGTTCAAGTAAAAGTATTCTCGATGAGTGTATAATATGCCCAGTGGTGTAGTCTAGTTTTTTGTAGTGAGTATACTGTGATATACCAGCAGCACCCCATGACCCCCGCCCTCCGCCACCAAACCCCGCCCATTTGCGAAAAATTTTAAAAACTTGTGTGATATTCCTTTAAAATTCTGTTTTAATAGATTTAATTATTATTATTTTAAAAATTACATTTTACTATGCAATTTCTTTCATAATTCCATCGAGTTACTTTATTTATCTCTATAAACTTTTATTTTGGTGGGTTGTAAATTAAAGACATTTGAGCTTCTGTGTGTTTTAATAAACTATTATTAGTATTATTAGGCCTACTTGAAGTATACTCCACTGTGCAATAGTAATATATTTCTTTTATATTTTCTTCAAGTTATACAAAACTTTGATTTTGACAGGTTGCATGAAGCAGGGGTGTCACTAGGATTTTGATCATACTAGGATTTTTTCAAAAAAAAAAAAAAAAGTAACACTTTAGTTTAGGATCTAATGCTCACTATTGACCAGTTTCATTACGTGCAAAGGCAGGGTTTTATCACTGTTGTCCCAAATGTGAGGTAGGTTTAGTTAGGGGGGTTCAGGGTTTTCCCTGAGAAAAATTTTATTTCTCTGATCTACATATGTGCATTTTAGGATGTTTTGAAGGCCAAAAAAATTAGATAACAGGTTTAAAACCATGTCAGTGGGCACTGGGCAGCTGATTATTTCTCTCCTCATCAGCATCACCCTCTTTTTCTCTGTTTTTTATCTTGCCCTGTCTCTTCCCCTCCTAAAGCTGAGCTTTGTGACTGATATAGGCTTTTCATTTTGTCTGTCAGTGAAGAAAGTAAACATAGGGTCAACTGATAGGTTGATTTTGCCTATGAATAATTTTTTCGATACGTCTATTCACTGAAAGCTACTAAAGCTAGGTAATTAAGTTTATTAAAATGCATTCAAAACATAGGCTACACATTCATTATTGATCTTATGACTACAGGGCCGTAGACAGGGTTTTATAATCAAAGAGGTCCTAAATTTGAGCTTGGTGCTTCAAATGGTTTAATTTCTCTGATGTGCATTTCAAAACGTTTGAAGACCAAAAAAAGAATTAGAAATAGCTTTAGAACCATGTCAGTGGGCAGTAAATTCTCTTCTCCTTCGAAGGCTGAGCTTTTTTAATGAACTCAATATATCTCAATATGTACACATTCGTTATTACTCTTGTGGCTAAAATGATGAAAAACGGCTTTGTTAATGTTTCTTATCCCTCGCAATGACAGTAAACTATTAAATTACATGAGTCACGTTACAGGCCTATTTATTTCAGTTCAAAATGGCGAAATTAGACAAAACTATATTAATTTGATTAGTTTTTTTTCATTCGGTTAACATTTATGACCTAAAAAATGTAAAATATGAAATGTTAAGTTTAGCCACTTACATCTTATCTCACACTTGTCCCGTAAACTGAAGCGTCAAGTCGCTCTGCTGAAATTCGCGCTCAGCAGCGTCTGTGAAGTGTGAATATAAAGCCCGCCTACTTTGATTTGATTTGTCATCTCAAATATTCTGACATTGACGAGCAGTGACAGACCAATGAGGCTCAGATGAACACACACACACACACTGTCCTCTGTTTTTCACGTGCTCTCTGCTTGCGCGCTGAATCCTGATAACAGAACTTAAGGGAACACGAAATTCTGTGACCTGCGGTTCAGGGGGGCTGATGTCGTAGGAAATTTATTTCACAAAACGATGTTGTTACGAATCCTCACGCTTTTTAAAGTGGGCATACGGAGATCTTTGACATTTCCTAGTGGACATACGCAAGTCCTCTGACATTTTCCAGTGGGCATACGGCGTATACCTGCGTGATCACGTGAGACTGCACCACTGAATATGCCATTGAAAATACATACGGGTAAGGGGTTCTAATGTCGGTCCGTGACATGTTGCCCTACCATCTTGAAAGTACATTAGCCAAAGAGGGACATACCATGATGTCCCTCTTTGGCAAAATGGCAGAGATGCCATGTTAATCTTGGACTACATTGGCCACATTGGAGAGTTAAAACGAAATTCAAATTAAGAGGAACAGAAACTAATATTCACTGGATGGTCATATACCTTTTCACCGCTAGATGGGGGTAAAAATCACACAGTGTAGCTTTAAGTTTGCTGGTCTAAATTGTTTTAATCTGGTGTAAACTGTAAACAGTGATTCTCAACCACTATGGGGTTCTTAGAAAACTTACAGAATATTTTCCAGAGTGCTTCCAATAAGTCTTAAGTGGGTATAAATATAAGTTGTAAAAAACTTTTTATAATGTCTTGAGTTTCACTTATGTCGTCAACATTTTTACATACTCTATTCTACCCTGTTTTTGACCCTGTCTCCCTCCTAACTCTTAGTTTTGAAGATTCAACAGTAAATGCCCACTGTTATGATTGAGTAACAGTTTCACATAATAAAATAATTAATCCCTGCCATTACACATGTAAAATAGGTTTGAAAATTTCCAATGTCATAAAAATGTCTTGGCTGTGTCTGAAATCGCCCCTTACACCCGTAAATAATGCACAATTTGAGGGGACAGCCATTTGTACTGGGGCCCGTTTCAATAAGGAGGTTCAACCAACTCTGAGTTAAAACTTGAACTCTGAGTTGACTTGCGTATGCCGAAGATGGGAAACTCTGAGTTTTCGGTTACAGAACAGTTGACATGAGTTGACTCTAAGTTGACTGACTCTGAGTTAAGTGCGTGCACCACAACTATAAAAAGCCATTATCAATGGAGCACAGATATTATGAGTCACCATGGCAACAGTGCCAGACAAAATGTCTGCATATTCTCCACCAGCAGTGCGAAAATAATAATAATAATAATAATAATTTAAGCAACACAACAGCAGCAGTCAATCGAGAGAGTTAGTTTGGGAGAAAATATTTGCTTGAGTCAATGCGCAAGTTTACATTTTAATTACTGTTATAAGTTACAGTGTTAGGTGTAGTTACCAAGCAATCTAAATACTGTAATTTAGTTAAAGGGATTAATCTTAATTCTTTTGTAATATATACATTGTCTATACATATACTTTTATACATTGTCGTGTTTCTTTAGAAATAAACAATGGACAAATGAAGTCTTTAAACAGCCTGATGTAAACTTATTTGCTGTCAAAGTGACGGCAAGATGAATGGGAGTCAATGGAATGCTAACAGCAGGTGAAGGCTTGCTAACCAATGGAGGTCCCTAGGGAAGCTTCAGTTTCCGGCTCGTGGATTACCCCTAGTGTACAACCGAAGGAAGCTCAACGGCTACAGAATTGCCAGGGCGGGCTTTATACGTGATGGACAGATGATCTGCAAGGACGTAATCATCACGTTATCAAAGAGCGCTAACTGGTTTCCCTCAAAGATGACTGCAGCTGGAGAATTGAGATGTATAGATTCTGCTGTCGCGTCTGTTTTTTAAAATTAATCGACAGCGCATTCATTTAATAATAGACAAACAGAAAACTGCAATCAAGGCATTTGTCGATCGGAAAGATATTTTTGCCGTCCTTCCTACATGATTCCGGAAAAGTGTAACTTACTCAGCTGGCTCCGATGGTCGCTAAGAAGATGGGACGTAATTAAAAGCCTGTGGTCGTTGTGGCTTCTCCTTTGGTCACACTCATGGAGGAGTAAGTAAAAGAAGCAACATCTCGTTATTTAACTTCTAAAATAAGTAAAGTTAGGCTGACGTTCTGTAGTTGACAACTGTATGCAAAGTAGTTTCACTTACTGCGTTGCTCTGATTGGTTGTAGGTTTACCTACTATTCAAATGAGTGCAGAGTTGTTGTTTTTCCTGGTTACGGCTAAGACACGCCTCATAATCAAAGCCCTACCGGAGCAGTTTCAGACTCACATTCTGACAAGAATATGAGTACTGACGAAGTCAGGCTAGCATTTTGGTAGAGTTGAGGGAGCATTTCTTTCATTTTCAGAAACTAAATTAATCCACCTCATCTTCAGTGGCTCAGATTAAGGGAGTAAGTACAAACCTTCAACTCGCTGTGAACTCCATCAGGGTGGTTCTACGTTAAAACGGCAATGTCTGTTAACACTTGTGGGTGGGGCCTGTGGCTTTGGTGACGTCCACTAAAGCCGCATTCTGAAAAAAGGGTTGTTGGGAGACACTGCTTATGATTTATGAAGATTTAAAAAAAAGGAGAGGGTCCACTTTTATCACTGTAGGGTGGTTGAGTACACACAGTCAAAACAACACATTTATGTCCAAACATCATGCAAAAGTGAATTTTCCATATAGTATCCCCTTTAAGGTTGAACCACAGTAGTCACATAGACTATTTTACTGATGTCTTTACTAACTTTCTGGGCTTTTAAAGTGGTAATTGCGATGCAGAAAGCTCTCGGATTTAATCAAAAATATCTTAATTTGTGTTCTGAAGATGAACAAATGTCTACCTTTAAACTAGCATTATCATATTTTTTATATCAGTCTATATCATTTTTTAAAAGTTTATTTTATTACAACATTAGCACATGAGGTACAAATTATCCTAGATAAAAGGGCCTTTAAATATTGTATTGGACAAAGGGGGGCCTTGGAGTCAAAAAAAGGTTGAGGATGACTCCCACAAAATCTCACTGTAAATATTCATAATGCTCAAAGACACAAAATGCACCTTGACTACAAAACAAAAGGAAATGGAATAACAAGAAGGTTCAAACTAAAACTACTTTTTTACAGCATTAATCTTGCTTAATATTAATTTCAAGTTTTCATATGAATGTATTATGATTTGTGAATAAACATAACTTAACATTTACATTTAGTCATTTAACAGGCGCTTTTATCCAAAGCAACTTACAACTGAGGACTAAGCCAAGCGAGTCATTCGTGAAGAGGCGGAAAAAAAGCCCGCAAGAAGTGCTCAAAATACAAAGTTCAGGCATTGCTCAGAGTAGCGTAAGCCAGACAAGGGAGGATTCAAAGGAAAAGGAAAGATTATTATTATTCCTATATGACAAGTGCTCACAGAAGAGATGAGTTTTCATTTGTCTTTTGAATGTTGCAAGGATTCTGCATTACGGAAGAAGGGTGGGGAGATCATTCCACCAGCATGGAACCGTTAATGAGAATGTTTGAAGAGTGATTTTTTTTGCAGCTCTCTATGATGGTACCGCGGTCATCGCTCATTGACCGATACTGATAAACTACTATAACTTAATAAAAGCTGTAAAAATAGTTGTGAAAATCAATGACCAGAGAGTGTCTTAGAGCTGTAAAGTACTTGGGTTTGTCTTCATTTTGTGTTGCTGAATAAAAGTGTCTGCTAAATGAATTATGTAATGTAAATGTTTGCACAAGCTAGTTTAGACTGAGTAAATGTAAAATATATACATTGCAAAACAGACTAATTCCATCACTATGGTGAGTGCTAAAACAATCTTTCATTAAAATCAGAAAGTAGTGGATTAGGGAAAATGTGAATGTAATGTTTCATTATGCTTTTCTGAAGGCTTGCAGACTGTAAAGCAGCTGTGTGGAGGAGGATTCTTGAGAGAACAATTTTCATCCCATATCTTCATATATTAAATCAACACATTTTCACTGTGGCTGTATCTTGACTTATTAGTATGAAGCGACTGGGTGGATCTCACAGGCTTTCGTCTCTTGTTTGGACTTACCATTACTTCAGGCACTCTAAAATGCTTTCTAGTGACACTCAGCATACAACTGACCACATTATTCCCTGCTGCCTATGCCATTATACACACAAACACACATACTGTACTGGATAATCAAGGTTGATATAGAAACCACTGCTTGCTGCCTGCCTTTGTTCACATCAATGCTCAACAAATCAGCATTCTACTCTTGCAGCTTAATGAGGTTGTCATGACAACTCACCGTTGAAGCTTTAGATCCTGTTGATCTCAATGTGGTTTTCTCTGAAATTGTCCTCCAGGAACAAGCATCTATCATGTCCTGTAAGGATAATGAGCTCTTGTAAAACATATGAAGACCAGTGCAATTTTAGCCTTTTTTTTCCACTAATTTTTGTTCTATTGTTCCTTGTCCCTATATATGTATATTTACATTCACCTGAAGGATTATTAAGAACACCTGTTCAATTTCTCATTAATACAATTAACTAATCAACCAATCATAAGGATCACTGAATGTCAGAATGGGAAAGAAATGTGATTAAGCAATTTTCAGTGTGGCATGGTTGTTGGTGCCAGATGGCCTGGTCTGAGTATTTTACAATCTGCTCAGTTACTGGGATTTTCACGCACAACCATTTCTAGAATTTACAAAGAATGGTGGGAAAAGGAAAAATAATCCAGTATGCGGCAGTCCTGAGGGTGAAAATGCCTTGTTGATGCTAGAGGTCAGAGGAGAATGGGCCGACTGATTCAAGCTGATAGAAGAGCAACTTTGAAATAACCATTTGTTACAACCGAGGTATGCAGCAAAGCATTTGTGAAGCCACAACATTCACAACCTTGAGGCGGATGGGCTAAAACAGCAGAAGACCCCACCGGGTACCACTCATCTCCACTACAAATAGGAAAAAGAGGCTACAATTTGCAAGAGCTCACCAAAATTGGACAATTAAAGACTAGAAAAATGTTGTTGGGTCTGATGAGTCTTGATTTCTGTTGAGACATTCAGATGATACGAGTCAGAATTTGGCGTAAAGCAGAATGAGAACATGGATCCATCATGCCTTGTTCCCACTGTGCAGGCTGGTGGTGGTGGTGTAATGGTGTGGGGGATGTTTTCTTGCCACACTTTAGGCCCCGAGTGCCAATTGGGCATCGTTTAAACGCCACGGCCTACCTGAGCATTGTTTCTGACCATGTCCATCCCTTTATGGCCACCATGTACCCACCCTCTGATGGCTACTTCCAACAGGATAATGCACCGTCACAAAGCTTGAATCATTTCAAATTGGTTTCTTGAACATGACAATGAGTTCACTGTACTAAAATGGCCCCACAGTCACCAGATCTCAACCCAATAGAGCATCTTTTACCCCTTTTCCACCAAAAAAGAACTGATTCTGGTTCAAAGTTGGTTCAGAGCTGGTTCATGCGAACCTTTTCAGAACCTGTTTGTTTTTCCACTAACTAGAAAGCCCAGGGAACGACGTCATTACGTCACTGTGTACATCACCATACGTCTTAGCTAGAAACGCTTGCAAGTACAAAATTACTTTGGAATTATCTAACTCGTGTACCAAGAAGGGTTTGGTAAACAATTGAAATATGTAAGTCTTTTAATCTTTTCCCTTTGACATATAATCTTTTCTGATAAGTAATGTACCAGTCTTGTCTTTTTTTTCCTTTCCATTGATTTGTTCTATATTGTGACTGTTTTCTTCTTTGCTTATAATGTATTCAATAAAAAATAATAATAATAAAAAAATATATATATATATATATATATATATATATGTAGAAACGCTTGTGCCAACTTTGAGCATAACAATTACAAAGGCAGACTCCATCGTGTTTCTGCAAAATGTTTCTCTTGGCTTTGCGATCCTATATTATGGTCAGAAAAGATGTTTAGAACACATCTAAACCCGCCCAGCCCCCGACCGTAAGCATGACGTGGGAAAGAACGGTTCTAGTCCAGCAAAAGAGTTGGTGCCGCTTTGGAACCAGTTCTCCTGGCACAGAACCGGTTCTTTGGCTGTCGAAACACAAAGAACTGGTTCGTGTCGCAGGCACCGGCTCCGAACCGGCTCTCAAAATGCATTGGTGGAAAAAGGGGTTTTAAGGATGTGGTGGAACAAGAGCTTCGTGCCCTGGATGTGCATCCCACAAATCTCTATCAACTGCAAGATGCTATCCAATCAATATGGGCCAACATTTCTAAAGAAAAATTATGCCACGTACAATTCAGGCAGTTCTGAAGGTGAAAGGGGGTTAAACACAGTATTAGTATGGTGTTCCTAATAATCCTTTAGGTGAGTGTATTTATATATATGTATATATATATATATATATATATATATATATATATATATATATATATTCGGTTAATTACCATTTTTTAACATTAACATTACTTGATCATGTTTTGTTCTGCACAATAAATGACTTATCTCTAGCAGATTTTGAAGCAGTGTTTTATAAGATTCCAACCAAGGATGCAGTTCACACACCTGACTTCATACAACTTCTGCAAGTTTTCATATTATTCAGCAACTTATGAAAACAAAGCAAGCAGCTTCAAAATCCATGTGGGTCAAAATGATTGGGTCACTAAAAACCTTCCTTTCTTCATCTTGCAAAACTCAACAACAGAAATATAGTGCTAGTTACATCATTACTTAAAAACAAACGAACACAACCTCAACATTAGCAGCACTGCTGTGAGTGACTGTCTGTGAGAACTTTCCCATCAACAACGCTGGCTTTTTCCACATCAACCTTACATGGGGGAAATAAAGAGAAAAGCGCAGGGCACTCCTGCTCATGCTCACGTTCGACACACTTCTGTTCTCTCGCTCTCTGAACTGCAGTGTTCAAATGCTTCTGTCAGCCGGAGAGATACAGCATCTGACAAATAACAGGAGAAATCCCGGCCCAGCGTTAACAACATGCCATTCGCACCAGGGAAAAATAATGTCAAAGCAAATAAACACTTCTAGAGCACACGGATACTCAAGGAAAGACTACAAAGCTAGCGAAAATCGTACCTGTCAAATGAACATCAGATTTCTTGGAATATGTGATTCTAAATGGTCAATCACGTTATTCAGAGGTCAGATATTTCCTTACAAACATCCAGAGCAATGGCTCTGCTAACATCTACGTTAATTATTCCACGACAGTGTTCTCGTATCACTCGCAGACTGTCGCTTTTTTGTTTCGTTTTCATTTGTTGCACCAAAACTGGCATCATCTTCAGTTTCAGGTAAATGACCTCGGAGGACTTGTTTTAAGGGATAGTTCACTTGAAATAAAAATGTTCAAATTGAAAATTGAAGCCATCTTTCACCACACGGGCCCTAGGTTTTCAATGTTTGGGCGCCTGGCCAAGTGTCAATCCAATGATGTTGCTATATTATAGCGGTAACATATAAGTGTACCTGTGCATACAAAGTTAAAAGTCACATATTTATGTAGCTTGAAGTCAGCATGAAACTGATCCTCCCTTCGCCAGCAATAATTTTTCTATGACCCTTCAATCTATGGAAAGAGGCATGACCCTCCAGAATATTTATTGATTACTTCTGTACTGGTTAGCACTTGGTAAAGATGTTCAGATAGCCATTGTTTGTTTTTTTTTGTTTTGTTTTTTTTTTGTTTTTATTCACAACCATTACTAACGACTAAACTCCTGCTGCTTTCTCATCTTACTAGTAACGATAGGTCAAACCTACAATTCGGTTTGTATCACGATTTTTGACTTAAAAAATAAAATTACTAAAACAAACAAAAAAACAAAAAACATTTAACATGCAGGATGAGTGACTGACGGGGCATGTGAAATTGTTAAGGGGGCTTAAAATGATACCATCAATGAACAATCAATCATGGGCGTAGATTATGCTGGGATCAAGTCCCTCCCACTTTTTATACAATGTAAATTCGTCCCCTGCACTTTTTCATAGTGACCGTGTGTCTACGACAAGCTGAGGTTTTCGCCGCTGACTTAACGTTACATTACTGTATAAATATCTGACCTACCCCAACCCTGTCCCTAAACCTACCCGTCACTAGGATTAATACAATTTATGAGTCTTCCCTAACCATCCTAGGAAAAAAATATCACTCCCCAGATGTAGATCTACATTTTGCACTCAGACATTATCCTTTCTTCATCTAGCAAAAAAAATTCTCATGAAAAATTAACTCGTTAATTCAGAAAAACAGAGTAGATTTTTTTTCTTCAAGTGAATGCAATACGCCTCCGTACTGAACAGAAGCAGGTAACTTATACATCTCTTTTATATTTCAAGACTGTCGAAGTAAATGACTTACCCGATTCTGACCACATGAAGGAAGAATGCAAAATGTCTATCAAAATGAACCGGTGGCACTTTAGTTCAATAATATCTGTCTGCAGAGTGAATGGTAACGTTCAGATGAGAGTAATTTAACAACAAATGGCAAACTTCGAACTAACTTGACGTTACATGTCCTCCTGACCGCATCAAAGCCTCTTTATGTAATTGAAAATAAATAAATAAACAAACATATATATATATATATAGAGAGAGAGAGAGAGATGTGCGACATTAGGCAGTTTATCACAAATAACCTTCAGAATGAGACGATGTAGGCTATCACGTCTCATTTCAATGGGCTTATTTCGCTTGTGTGTCGAAGTACATAACTCACCTCTGTTCAACAAAACAAGAACGGGAACGCCAAAAAAGTCATTGAAATTGCCCGCGTGGTGCTGGCAACAAGTCCTCGTGCGCCTGCCTGCTATTCTCTACTGCACATGCGCGAATGAACCACTTGACCTTTTCAAATAACTCAATTATTCATAGAAGAGTTCAATTATTTGCACTGATTTACGTTAACAGGTAAATAAAAAGTCAAGTCAAATTTATTTATATAGCGCTTTTCGCATTCACAATACAGATTGTATCAAAGCTGCTTCACAGAATCAATCAAAACAACTAGAAAATTATTACTAGAAAAAAAGACATCCAAGTTTGGTAGAGCTGATCATTGGTATGATGGGTCATTTAATTTGAATATCCCCAATACAACTGAGCAAGCCAAAGACAACAGTGGCAAGGAACCGAAAACTCCATCAAGTGACCCAATGGCGTCCTGAAACTCCATCAGATGACCCAATGGGGAAAAAAAAAACCTTGGGAGAACCCAGGCTCAGTCGGGGGCCAGTTCTCCTCTAGCGTTTTATGAACTAGAGGCCAAATTTACAGTAAACTGTAAGATAAGTAAAGTAATAAATAAATGCATCTTTAGTCTAGTTTTAAACAGGGAGAACAAACAATATGGTTATTCCAGAGCTTGAAAATGCTCTCCCTCCTTTGGTGGATCTGGATATCCTAGGAATGACCAGAAGCCTCGATTTAGTGATCTTAAAGAGCAAGATGGATTTTAGGGCGATAAAAGATCCATTAAATAGACTGGAGCTAAACCACTTAGAGCTTTATAAGTCAAAAGCAATAGGCTACCTTGTAATCAATATGGAACTTTATAGGTAATCATTAACCAATGAAGTGATGATAGAATCGGTGGTATATGATCATATTTTCTTGATCTAGTAAGAACTCTAGCGGTTGCATTTTTGGACTAACTGTAGCTTGTTTTTTGAGGATGCAGGACAACCAGCTAATAAAGCATTACGGTAATCTAGTCTCGAGGTCATGAATGCATGACCTAACTTTTCTGCATCAGAGACAGATAGCATGTAGCTTAATAACAGAAAGTAATAAAAACTCAAAAATTTCCTAAAAACTCAAAAATAGTGCATGCAAACAAGAGCACAAACAATTACCCTTCCTTAGTAATAAGAACTTATTTTAACTAAGTTAACAGCGCATACACTTTTCCAGTGAGACATGAAGAAGCAGCAAAGTTCTTCGATTCTTTATTTTCCTCCATTAATTCCATACAGCTTCAATAAAGGTTCAGCACATAAGTGCAAACTAGTACATTGGTGTTTTCATGGGTGTGTGGTCTAAAACAAACAAGCTGCCACAAAGACCGGCAAAGGTAATGATTATGAAAATGTCAAATATAGCAAGGAGACATTTTAATTGTTTATTAATAAACAAGTCTTTGTCAGATATCTTTGGCTGCAAAGATAAAGGTGATGATGCTGATTCGCAATCTTCGCAGTAGTGAACGCTGCAAGAGAGAAATGCACATTTTATAGGATTACAGGAGCAGAGAGCAGTCTGTTTTCTTTCGTTTTGTTCGTTCTGTTAAAAAATAGACATTTCAAGCTTACTATACGCTGAGTTTTGGTTCATTTATTAGACGAGTATCCAGTTCACGTGCTGGGCGCCTCCATGTCATAAAGATCTTTTTTATACTATATTTACTTCTGATTTAGCGGTGAAAAGCTATATGACCATCCAGTGAATATTAGTTTCTGTTCCTCTCAATTCCGATTTCGTTTTAACTCCTACGGTGGCCAATGTAGTTCCAAGATTAACATGGCTTCCAGTTCAAACCTCGATCCATGAGAGTTAACTCAAACATAAACGCGAAAGGCGAAGCTTGAATTAACGGGTATGTCCCTCTTTGGCTAATGTACTTTTAAGATGGAGGGGCAACATGGCAACCGACATTATAACCCCTTACCCGTATGTATTTTCATTGGCATATTATACACTCACGAGAATACTTTATTACTTGAACAAAGTAAATATACATTAATGAGCACATATATTTTTGAAAGAACTAAGTGTTTTTAGCTAAGAATAAACTAAGAGTTAAACAGTGTAGCTATAAATGAGGCAAAATATCTCATTAGTTCCGCCCATTACCATGAAGCACCGCAAATGACAATCGTTATAGCCTATACTCTCAACTTCTATTTGAGTATTTATTTATCCAGATTATGCACTAAAATTATAATAATAATAATAATAATGTATATCTACAAAAAAGTGGGTAGGCACTGACCATTAAGAGGGCACGTGATTTAAAAAATATATATGTGTATGCAGGGACAAATCATATATACTACAATATTACATAAACAATAAGATTGGTCAGTTTTGTTTTCAAGTTGTCTTCAACATTAATGGCATGTCCAAATCTCATAAGTGTGAGCAAAAGTAATAATGCGTAATAACCACTACTTGGCTCCAACCTGCAATAGACCAGCCATGGCTTCCTTATCACACAAACTGAAAATGAAAGAGCGCCCCCATTGGTCATCTAAGAAATAAACACTGGTCAAATCAAGGCTTGTGTAAACTTGATCTGACAGTACAAAACATTCCTTCATTAGCTCACTAGAACATTTTTGCCTAAGCTTTTTGAACAGGAAAAGGTATTGTTTTTTGTTGAATGTCCACTGTGCCTACAGTCAATATATACTGCTAAAGATGAGAGTAAACCTGTAGAACCTTTGCTGCTGGACAAAAAATGATTTTGAGCAGGGGAGATGCAATGCATTATCTTTCTGAAATCCCTGTTGGCCAGTGTGCTGACACATATACTGTACTCAGCAAGTCTACACACACACGTACAGGAATGCATATCTATGGACTCCAGGCAGAACCGCTGACTTAATGTAATCTGAAACCCATCCAGGACAGCTTACTCAATCTAGCTAACAAACACATCTGGACCAATAAAGACGACATAAACCAGACGTGTGTAAAAACATAACACTTTATACAAGTAGGCTGAAAAAAAATTCAATGAATACACAACTACTTTACAAATACAAATGCCATCATCCCCCCTCCCCCACTTCTGAGTTATTTACATGTGTTCCAGACCCAACATCAATACAAAAAGATGCATTTATGACCAAAAGCCCCATCATTATGATTTATAGATACATAGAGGGAAAGTCTTGATTTAAGTCTGTTCATTACTGATAGCAGGCCAACGTAAACACTAACAGCCAAGCTGAGGTCTGACTCAACTGACAAATGGTGACATTGTTCAAAACTATGCATAAGAAAAACGGAAATACTTCACAGATGTGTTTAACAATGACATTTCTTCCAAATGGAAGTCGGGAGGGCGATCATTTCCATAGTTGCCGAAACCATGAAACGGCTACAGTGCAGGATAGTTTTTCTACCAATTTGTTGTTAATTACATTCTCACACGAACATTTCACACACATCAAGTACACATTACTAGACAATTTTCATGTGATATCTATCCATGCAGCTGAACTACAGTGAAAGTAATTTGTTTAAGGGGAATTTTCATGATACAAGCTAATATATTAAATTCTTCTATCAAACCAATGGTTGTTGGCCATTTCTACATCCCAAGAGGAAGAGTATGGTTTGCAGAGCTTCGCTAATCTTGATTATCATCATCATTAAATGCTTCAAAGTGATATTTACCGACACAAAGGGAAAACACCACACCTATTGAAAAAAATATTGGAGGGGACATATCATTTGACCGATTGAACATTATGAGTAATGTTGAGACGATTGGAGTTCTTACGTGCCAAATGAAGTGACGTTTGATCCAAACGCACTTGATCCATGACCTTAATGATGTGATGACGTTGTATAAACACTGTATAAACAGAGCGTGTAGCATGGTAGAAAAAGAACAGGGAGCATTTGACGGCTCCATCAGTTTCAGTATGAAAACAAGCCGTCATACTGTTGTATAGTCATGCTTTACTTCTGAGGGAGGAGCCTTATTTAATAAGCCATTAAAAAAAACAGCAAAAAAAAGATTGGCCGTTGGCAGAGTGATGTTTGATTAGCATGAGACGTGGTTAGCTTTTACTTCAAATTGCTAAAAGCTCCATCCAGACTGTCAACGGTGAGTTCCTTTTTTTTTTTTACAAAGAGTACGTTTTCCAAAACAAATGGAAAAAATATTCAGAGCCCTATGTTGTGGCCAGGTACTTTCTCCTCCTACAACCCTCTAGCTGCCACCGCTGGGTTTGGCGGGGGTTTTGGAGCGCATGGCGACCCCAGTGCGGGTGTTTCCTTTGCCCTGCTGGGGCTGTGGGGTGGCAGCGGTCTGCTGCGCTGGAGTCTCGGAGGCGGGGTCGTGGCGCTCTGCTGCTGGGCGGGGCTGTGTGGTGGTGGGGTCTGGATTCGAGGCGAGACAGCTGCTGCCGTAACAATCTGCTGCTGGAGGAGCTTCTGTTGCACCACCTGTGTGGCTGTGGCGGTGCCCGCGGGGATGACCTGCACTTGGGCCTGTCCTGAACCTGCAGCGGGTGCCGCCTGTGTAAGGGCCACCGTCTGAGGCTGAATCTTCATACACACATAAAATCAATTCAGGTGTCATAATTCAATTTATCGGAAACATCTTTACTAGGTATTCATTTCTTTCAGATATAATACATGTTTTGAACAGTAGTACAAATTATAGGGTGACCACATTTTGATTACCAAAAACCAGGACACTCTGCCCAGCAAACAGATTCGAACATAGTTTACTCAAAGACACCTTATTCATTTCAATACATTTAAAGTAAGTTATGCCTCCTCTGTATGAATAGAAAATGGTTATATTGTTCTATGAAAACAGGACATGTCCTGGGAAAACAGGACAGTTGGTCACCCTAACATATTTAGTATATACAATACTATCAATCAGCAAACAAGGAAAGTAATTTCAGAGGTTTTATTAAAGATTAAATACAAAGACAGGAATTATTTTGTATGGAATAACATGCACAGAGAAACGGTTCAGAATAAAATCAGGAAAAAACGCTATGAAATGACTAGTGCCGTCAAACGATTAAAATATTTATTCGTGATTAATCGCATTAGTCACAGTTAACTCGCGATTAATCACACATTTTTATCTATTCTAAATGTCTCTTGATTTCTTTTTGACCAATTATTTTTTTCCTCATTTTAATGCTCTTATAAACATGGAAAAGTTGATCGGCTTGCTTTGTGCAAATGTTTTTTATTGAAAACAACATTGGCGTATACTGTGTTCAATTTCACACTAACATTCTCACTTGGAGCAAATAATCTCTCACACAATGTAACACTGTCTATCAATAAAAGTGTGAAAGAAATACTGAAGAGGAGGGCGGAGAATTCGCATCAGCTGTGTGTGTGTGTGCTTGGCCATCATCAAGTGGTGTTTCAGGCCACGTTTACGCAAAGCCAGGTATTTAGCAAAACAAATATTTTCCCTCTCTCCGTTTGCAAAAATAACATCGTTCACACACCCACATAAATATGCCGTCGAGCGCCATCATAACTATGCCAAACCTATTGGTGGGAGTGTAGGGGTTAAGGTAAGATAAAGCCATGCAAGCCAATCAGAATCCTCAGAATTCGAACAAGAGAGAACCTAAAACGCAGTTTCTCCCAGTTCACACGACAACATATAACCGGCGTTTTCAGAAATCTCCACTTTGGCAGGAGTTTTTAGAAATAATCGTTTTCTGTGCTAAAAAACTGGGTTTTCGTGTAAACAAGAGGCCAATCCGCAGGGAAATATCTGCGTTTTCCCTTTCGTGTAAACGGGGCCTCAGACTGGACGGACTGCTGCGATGATGATAGCTCAGTTCACAATGACAAAACACACAGACCACTTTGGTCTGGTCAATTGAACCATTTGGCAACTTTTTAAAAGTAAACTTTCGAATTCAGAATCTTACTGGCATCCACTCAAAACGTGAACGTTAACCTACTATTTGGCCGGCTCGCCAGCCCAAACAAGTGTGTGCGACATGTCTGTTGTTTTGTTTCTGGTCTAGCTAGATCCGCTTGTGCTTTGGTCGACGAAGCAATTAAACGTCCGCGGCATGCCGCGCCATGTTGCAAAAGCATGTGAAAAAACACTACAGTTTGCAAGGCCAAAAAGACCGTTAATTGCGCAATATAAAAACTGACGCTGTTTAAGGTACTCTTTAACACCGTTTTTAGCGGCCTCTAGTGGTGATGTTTCAGAATGCAACAAGAGCGCTCGTGCCCGTGTGCGTGCTAGATCTCAAGAGCGAGCATTCGCTACCAGCCACACGGAAACTTTCAACGCAACGGCGAACTAATCACACAACATGCTGGAAACTAATGTAAACTCCCACTGCAGGTACAATAATAGCCTATTTTTATCAGCTTGACGTTGAACTAATGCTCTGTGCTCGTCCATGATAATGTTACAGTAAACTGCATTTAGTCTAGCCGACATACGATGTTATAGCATAAGCCATTTCTCTAACTATCCGTGTATCTTTCACAATCAGCAATGTCAACATAGGTGAATGTAACCTATAATATGATAACGAAAACGGTTAGTGAACTAAACTGAACAGTTTCAGTGTATCAGTAAGATCGTAGGATGTGACATTACTGTACTGAACGTGTCTGGAAATGTGTATTATAAACAATAGTAGTGGATGAGTGACGTTAGTCAGTAACTAGATCTAGTAAATAAAATAAGTTGCATCCTAAAGCACCGACTTTTTGTAATCCTGGAACATTCTTTTGTATTCATGTCATGTTTCATGTAGTTTACCTTGCTATTTCACTAGAGTTTACTAATATGTCGTAGCCTACTAATATGTTGCCGATGTTGATCCGCGTTGCGTCCGATCGATAGATTTACGTTTTGCCTGACGAGCTTCAGTAGATAAAACTTTTTTGTTTATTATATTTTTGTGGAGTCTGTGTTGTGCTGGAGGCAGGACGTTTTGGGGAGTTATCAGACTTTGTGTCGTCAGCTGAAGTGCCGTTGGTCGCATGTTGAAATCAACGGGGTTATTGTGTCCATTTCTTTTACTGTCTATGGGTCGCATAGACTGTAATAAGGATAGAGAGGCTCGGGAGCGCGCATGCACGTCACAAATGATGGATTTCGCAGGAAATCCGACCCGGAGACCTCACATATAAATATGAATATTGGCCTTCAGAGGTAATAGGAAAACCCGAAAAGTGGATCATTGCAATGTGTGATTACAACCCCTTCAAACACAGGCAATAAAAAAAGGATTCATTTTATAAAAAAAGTTACATATAGAACCTTTAAAATGGGTTTGCGTTAACGCCTTTAATAACGTGTTTAACTGACAGCCCTAGAAATGACACAAGGTCACTTTCGACTTCAAAAACCACATCAAATTAATTTTCAATCCCTCAAAAAGAAAGTGCACAAAACACTGAAACACTTACCTGTTGAGGTGAGGATACTATCTGCTGCTGAACTATTTGAGGAAGCTTCAGCGACCTACAAGCAGAAGGGAAAATCACTACAAAGCGGAGCTAGCTACTAATACCACATGCACATGCAATACATCGCACTGCAACATTTACATTCTTCTCACACGTAAGGCTTTCATATGAGTAGGTGCTAGATAGGTGGTCTCTGTAAAAGCACAACTTCTTACCTGTATCTGCTGAGCTGTCGCGGGTTTCTGAGGCTGTGCGAGCGAGGTGGTGAAGAACTTGGGTCTTAATACCGGGCTGCAGTTGAGTGGTGGCGGCGTACGTCACTTTCTGCTGCTGTTGGGCTGTGGTTTGAGCAGCCTGCTGAGTGCCAAATTAAACAGAGAAATAAAAAGGAGAAGGGTTGAAGAGACATTTACATAGACAAAGCTTAATTAAAAAAATAAATCACACTGGCTGATTGGTACCTTTTGCTGCACAGTAGCCTGTGTTTGCTGGGGCTGTGCTGCCTTCTGGACAGCAGCTTGTGCAGCGGCCTGCTGCTTTTGTCTGTGCAACAGCTGCTGAACTTGCTGCACCTGGAACGGGTGGGTTACCACCTGACCACCTGCACAAACACACACATGCTTCAGTCTACAAGAGCCCCTAAAAGATTATTGACAGGAGAGAAAAGAAAGCATGCATTTCCACGGCCAGAACTTACGTTGTCTTAAACGGTGCAAAGAAACGGAAGTGTGCCACACAATAAAACCTAGAATATCACAATCGACTGCAGGCAGTAGATCCTTTTCCTATTTAGCATCAAAAATCTGAAACATTGCCCGGGAAGCAGACACACTGTCAGATCAAATCTAGACTAAAAAACACATCTCTTTGGCCTAGCATACACAAAACACACTACAGACTTCCTTAATTCAAAATTAGGCTGCATAGTTTAGATCAACCAGAACCGGGAGCACGACCTGTAAACCCTAATGTATTTGGTACATTATAAGGATGGGGTTTAAGCTAATATTAGTCTCTCTGTTTATCCCGAGGGACCCTCTATGGTGGACCTCGCCTGAACCCATCCCAACTCATCCTTAAAGTCCCTGTAAAGTCAAAATTAAGCATGTGTTCTGAGTTTGTCACACCACAGAAAAATGTGTTATTAGCCACCCAGCCAAATTTGAATGATAAAAAGCCGGCAAGTACATAAAATAAGCTATCAAAATCTTGAAGAAATGAGCAGTTATCTCTGTTCCCAAACGCTGGGGGCGTGTCCGCTGGCTGCGCTGAAAACCACGCCCACTAGCGTGAAAGCTGTTGACGGTGATATAAGCTGATACTGCTCTCGGGACGGGAGGATGAAATAAGGCGGGAGATGGTCGCTTTCGGCCCCGTTCACTAACAGTGGAACAGAGAATGTTAGCCTATGCATTTCTGTGTTGAAGGCATAGCTAGCTAGAGAAACTGTAGGCTCAGCTGTAGTAGCTAAGGCCCTGTCCCAAATCGCGCACTTCACGCAGACTTGCGGTCTCATGGACTTAAATTGCGCGTGCTCACCGAGTCTACGAGTCCGTAGGCTGTCCCATTTGGCATTTTAACGCTCTGAAGTGTGCTCAGCAGCGCCCCCTTTGTACCCTTGAAGCGGTCTTCCGCGAAGCCTGCATAGATGCAGGCTCCACGCACTTTAACTACCCAGGAATCCTTGCGAAAGGCCAATCAGACAACAGATGGGAGGAGATTTCACTCACGGATTGTAAAGATAGAATATTAAAGGTGTAAGTATCATTATGGTTATGACATAGGCATACATTTTACCAGTTGTACAGTCTATTCGACCTTTAGAGACCAGTGGTTGATATGTCAAACATAATAAAAGAGTGTTAAATAATACGATCGCATTATATGATTTATTACATAAATAGGACCGAATGTATTGGCTTTACTGAGTCATAAATGTATTATGAATATTGAAAACTATACATTTTTCTTAAACTCATTTTCATTTTGTGTTAAAATTGAACATTATGTATTATTATTTACAACTTTTTTTTAATAATTTACATAACCATGACATCTATTGTAATGCCCAGGTGGCATATACAATTATAGAACTTTAAAAGCAGGCTGCGTATTTCACATGGACATAAGATTTGAGAAAATAAAATAAATCCTGCCTTTGTACTTATACTGTCTATGCAACAACCAGACCGTCTTCCTGTTTCCGGCGTGACGAATCGAGTCTGTCCCAAAAATACCTCTCAATGCGCCTCGAAGACTTGCGCTAAGGGCACTATAGGTCTGCACTTCATGATTGTAACGCGAAGTGTGGAACTCTGAGGAAGTCCACAAGTCCGGAGTGTGCCATTTGGGCCAGGGCCTAATAGTACTAACAGTCACTCGCGATTGAGCGGTGAATGGCGAATGTGCTCAGGGGAGTGTTATTGTGTGTTATGGGAGAGATCGAGACTCAGAGTGCGTCATCAAATAGGGGTGTGTCCAGGAGCTCATGGGCTCCAGTGCGTCATTCGAGCCCTGTTTTAGCCCCGCCCAAACAATACCGTAAAATTGCAATGGTGAAAAACTGTTCAACGGTCTAACTGCACATTTCAGTACTTCACAGCTCACAGTCTTTGTAATATGATTTAGCAATACATATGTAACATTTATAATGTGTTTAGAACTTTTTTGTAGAATTGTCTTTACAGGGACTTCTAAGTGCCGGCCTCATCGACATGACAGCCATCGGCACTGATCATCAACAACTCTGTACCAGCATGATTACTCTGACTTCCAAACAGATGGAAATGGACAAATACTCTTAATGATCCAATTGACTTGTAATGCCACCCGAATCACACACTGTTCCTTCATTGGCCAGATGAGAACTGGCCCCCGACTGAGCCTGGGTTCTCCCAAGGTTTCTCTCCATTCTGTCCCTGATGGAGTTTTGGTTCCTTGCCTCTGTTGCCTTGCTTTTGGCTTGCTTAGTTGGGGACATTTAATATTCAACAATATTATTGATCTGTGTTGTATTATTTTTATGTTATCACTATGAAGCTGCTTTGATACAATCTGTATTGTAAAAAGCGCTATATAAATAAAGGTGACTTGACTTGACAATAGTCTCATTAAGTCTCTAGGTGATGATAAATGATTACTTTTAGGGCAGTTAACAATAATTTTGGCTTCAAATAAACTGAGATTATCAAATGATTGCTGCACAAGCAGTGCGGATTGCATCTAATGTACCTTGTGTTCACAAATAACTCTGGGTTCACTTTTGAGACCAAATAAGTGGAAAGTGCTTTTGAAGCCAGTCAACAGTATACTTTTATCTTTTCAGATTTCGTTTTAACCTTAGTTTACCTTTTAGTAATTTTGTTTCACCTTTTGTCATTTTCTGAATAAATATTAAAATTATTTAGCTTCAATTTAAATTTGTTTCAGTTTTCACTTATTTCAGTTAGTTGCCAAGGCAATAATTCTAAATTTCTAATGGCTTGTTTACACCTGGTCACTTTTTTCACGTTTTCTCTGATTGTATAGCTAACCGATCGTGAAAAGACCAGGTGTAAATGCCCTCTGAAATGCATGATAAATTTAAATCAGATCACACAAACCACTTCAGGAGGTGGTCTGAGACACATTACAGATGAAAACTGGACCAGTGTAAACACATCTGGTCGTTGAAACCACATTTGTAAATCTTACTCCTCCCAAAATGTCAAATAATAACCATGTGGGAGCGTGTTATAGGCTGTATGAAATGTTATAGCCAGATATGAAGGTTCCACTGCAACACGCATCCGCCGCTCAAACTGCCGCAAATGAAACTGAAAGGCGTCGTCAGACGCTAAACAATCATCTTCATTCAAAGTAGTGAGACTAAATTATCTTACCAGTGCTGATGTTGCTCTTTCTCCTATTGCAGTCTTTGATCTTGAGATTAGCTGATGATAAATAAAATGCAGCTATGTTGCTTTCATTCACATGAACTATGTTAAATTTGCATAAAAGCGTAGGGTATTGAAGATCGGCTTTATATTCGTTTTGCAGACACATTTATGTGGCCAAGTGTAAATGGGACATTTTTAACAAATCAGATTTCCGATCAGTAAAAACAGGTGTAAACAGGCCCTACGCGTTTTTTTTTTCAAATTTACATTTTCATCAAACGTTTATATTTTATTTTATGTTAACTTTATTTAAATTACAGAAAACATTTAATAGTTTGAGTTAACAATAACAACAGTGCGACTGCAACAAGTCTAACTGCCAAGTAGAGCTGTACGATTCTGGATACAAATTTCGTTCGACAAATGTTAATTGCTGCAGTCTATTAAAATGTTTAATTTATCCTAATAAAAAACAATAAAAAATGGCTGTTTGATTTCTGGATCAATCAACAATTTTAAACGAATCTCTTGAATGATTCAATGACAAACACATTTTAACAGTCGCTTTGTCGCCACCAGGTGGTGTAAAGATTTAATCGATCCAAACGTTATTTAAGCATTAAGTTTCTTTCAAAAGTTGATTTGCTCTATTTTGATTGCTACCGTAGGCATCAGTGTTTTCATCTGATTCTGAACTACTAACTCGTATTATAATAAGAATATTTGTAACAGAAATAACAAGACTGTTTGAAAAGACTTCTGGTGAAACTTCTGGTTTCACACCTATACATGATAACCGCTTACTCTGGGCTCATCAGAAACACAAAAACGGTTTTGAATGTTCTGGTGCGATTTTTATCAAAGGTTTAACAGACAATGGAGAATTGTTGTCATTTATAAACAAAATCGCATCGGTGTTCGAATCAAGATGGGGACCTTTTAACGATTAATCGTGCAGCTCTACTGACCAATGAGTGTAACCCTTAGCAAATAATGCCATTCTCCACTTGTTTCAGAGCAAGCCATTACCTGTTTTCTGTGTCTGTCCAATGGCGACACTAATGCCGGCCACAGTGACAGGAAGGGTCGTGACTCCAGCAGAGGAGACCACAGCAGGAACTGAGACTACAGGAGGTGGTTTGGTCAGAGTCACCTGGGCGGTTTGACCCTGCTGAGCTTGAATGGTTCCTTGGGTTTGGACACGTGTCTGAATGAGAAGGCATATATAAATGATTATGCACCCAGATGTACTGTATGTGAAAGGTTTAGTCTTAGGTGTGTGTGTTAATGTGCTTACCAGTCTGGTCACCTGTAAGTTGGTGACGGTAGTTCCAGTGAGCACAGCTCCCGGTCTGGGTGCAGCGAACTGCAGCTATCTGAGGGTTGCCTGTAGCGGCGGGTGTGGTGTGAACCTGCTGCGGCTGCTGAGTCGATGCAGCCTGCTGACCTTGAGCTACTGCCGCCATCTGCAGCTTCTGCTTTTTCAGCAACTCCTGGAGAGAACCAATAGTTAAAAACATGACTAAAAAGAAACTAAACACTGCAAACAATGGTGAAAATAGTGCCCGGGTAAATATATTTTCTCCAACATAGAGCAGTTAATGCTAAAATGCCAAATATATCGCAGTTTTTCCCACACAGACTAATTCGTGGAAGTGCACCACAGAATCAACACTGGCCGCCACATATTGCCTTTCCATATTCATTTTTTTTTACACTATTTAAAACGTGCAGTGTGTTTCGTTCAGCTGCATTTCCTTTCCCAGCTCTTCCCACCAGAGCATGTGAGCCGAAGCGGAGCGGTGTGACGCTCAGCTCAATATTCCGCTCTATGCGCGTGCGCTCCACTCAGTCGCTCGCGTCCCAAGCGAACGCTCCACTGATGAATCGCTCACGCTCACCGGTAAAACAAATCCCGCTCAGATCCCGCTCAGACATAAAATGTCTCTGTAGGCTACTTGCTTTCTGTTTGTACTTTGTAATGAATATCTGGAATAAATGTATTTTACAGTAGGATTGTAAATAAAAGTTATTTCGTGGTGATTCTGAATAAAAGTCTGTTATTTCTATTCATTCAAATGCATTAAATTAAATAAAAAACATGTCTAGCCCTTTGGCAAACTTGCCTATTAAACGCAATAACTGAAAAGGTAGGCTATATTTGATTTTCGTTATTTTATTTACGTGAACATAACTGCAGTTGCAAAACAGGCATATTAAAACGCGCACTCGCACACGCACACAAACAAGATGAAATGCATGTAGAACTTCACAAAACACATCTGGACTAGGCCTATCATGCTCATAAAAGCACACACAGGTGAAATGCAATTAAACAACATCTTATCAAAGAGCACACCTGGATGATTTACTGGCAAAAGAAACGCGCGTTCTAGAGTTTAAATGGACCAAAACTGCGGGTAATCGCGGTTTATTTAAAAACGTCTCAATCTTTACATCACTTTAGAATTTACTTTTAGAAACATTAGCTTGGACAAAGTATTAGGTTTCAGGCTACCTAATTATTCGGGTCATTTTTTTTTATTTAACAAGTGATTCAATAACTTCTGTCTAATTTCAACTTAAAATAGGCTACATCAATTACAATTATGTAGGGTAATTCATATTGTGTATTGGCATGGCATTGGCAATAGGTTATTTTTAGTTGCACTGATTTGATGATTGCATAACGAATTAACAATTCGTTCCAACCTGACGTCAGCATGTTTAAATAATTAATTTCCTCATTTTATTTAAATCGTACAAAATTAAAAATATAGTATTTCGATCCATGATGGTTTAGTAAATCATGGCCATGTTGAACTAATTCGTAGGCTACTCTCGTTTCATTAAAACAAGGAAACAAATTATTACATAGGCCTATTCCTTGTTTTAATGAAACGAGAGTAGCCTACGAATTAGTTCAACATGGCCATGATTTACTAAACCAGGGAACGATTTAAGAATTTGTGGAAACGAATTTAATTTGTGGCCAGTGGCCACCCTAAATGAGAAAACGAATTCTTATTTCATGGGACGTTGGGAACGAAATGTTAATTTGTATATTACAATATATTTTTCTCTGCATGTCATGAGAGGGGCAGTAGGCCTACCTTACCCATTTATCTATTAATTTATTTTCGAATGTATCTCACCTTTTGCTGCACTACCGTGTTTGCGTAGCACATCCTCGTGCTTTCTGGTAATGTGACGCTTTAGATTCCAATATGAATCTTTGCTAACTCTCACAGTCTCTCCACACTCCCTTTCAGTTTCTCCTCCCTGCTCGTTCTTAACTGTGATTTTTACTGTGCATTTATGCATAAGGCTCGCAACTTCCTTAAAACAATATTTGAACTCCATAACCAACCCACGATTGCTTTAGCTAATTCACCGATTCTCGAAACTAGCAAATCACAATAGGCATTCTGGGTAGAGCGAGCGGCGCTGAGCGGACGGAGCGAGCGGAGCGAAATCTTCAGAAAGGCGCTCTCCGCTCAGGAGGAAGTATTACCGCTCCGCTCCCCGCTCCGCTCGCTCACATGCTCTGCTCTCCCACCGTCACTCTGTCACTCACACATCTCTCTCACATACACACACACACACAGTCCCTCCCTTTGTGCACACCGCGTCTATCAATGAGGTGCCGGACTGGACAAAAGCGAAGCGTGAGAGAGACAGAGTGTGTCCAAGCATTAGTAAATTGGTACATAGTAATTAGGGGTGTAACGATACACGCATTCGTATTGAACCGTTCGGTGCACGAGGCTTTCGGTTCGGTTTTCGGTACGCATCTTTGAACCGAACAGTTCGTTTGGTTCATTTTCTCCTGCCGACCAACATTTCGTTATTTCAAATGTATGCGCGTTGCGCGTGGCAAGCGCGTTTATAATGTAAGAGACGCTGGCGTAACCACAACATTGTCCAACATCAAATGGCAAATGTAATGTAAGCGAAACGAAACTGAACGACTCGTTATTGTGTGGTTGTTTGGATGACGGACCGTTTATCAGTTTGGACCAATGCAGCGCGAGCCGATCTTGATCAGCACTGTTACTACACAGCCAAATCCAGAAAACATTTGAATTCGCCACTGAAAGTAATAGCATCGCTGCGAGATCTAGTGAGAGACATTCACATTTCTCCGTTATTAACGAATCAAACAGCGCTGACGTGGAAACCAGGAAGAAACATTGTGCCATGAATGAACTATCCAGTGTCCACAGATCAGCAACATCACCATGGATTTACTGTATAACACTAACGTTACTATCTGTAAGTTTGACAGGAATAGTAGGCTATAATGCTTTCAAGTAACATCACGTCTGTTGTATTTTGACATTATCAATACAATTGCTTCCCTCAAATGTTAATCTAAACTAAAATAAACCTTTGTTTAAATAGGTACTACAATATTACATTTCATTTTGTCCAAGGAGCTGTTTTGTTTTATATGCTCGAAAAAAGTCAAGTTTAGTTCCACCATTGCTCATATGTTAAAAAAATAACATACTTATGATGTTAGTTTTAATAAAAATATAATTAAAAAAATTAAATCAAGGAAATTGCTCTGCCATTTCTTTCTTTTTGCTGTATTTGAAATGTACTGAACCGAAACCGTGACACAAGTGTATCGATATTAAACTGAAACCATGAATATTGTGAACCATTACACCCTAATAGTAATACATAATTACTATATAATAGGCATGGAAGTTCGATAAATGGACAACAAAATAAATAAAAACAAATTCTTACCACTGAATTAGCAGAATGTAGCCTATACATCTCTCTTTTTGTCAGTATACAAAAACGTCTCTTGGTTAACAATGTTGTCTTTCACATTGTTGTCCAGTGATTACCGTCTTACGATTGTTAACGAAGGTTATTCTGCGATTCAGGTCTGTTTTCCTCAACGCGGAGGAATGGGCTATGGTTGCCAAACAACGTAAAACACGAATTAGTAGTCACCGTCACTTACTGATCCAGCATCGGTGATACTTAAGCCCGGAACACACCAAGCCGACGCCAACGAACTAGCGCTGATGAAAGCCAACTGTGTTGTCGCCTCGTGCCTCTGTCGAGGTAAAAAGCTGCACTTGAACACACCGAGAGAACTACAGGCGACTGTCAGCTAGAATGTGCGTTCTGCGCCTGCGTGTAATGAGCCAACTGTCTATTTCTGCAGATATATTAGTCTATATTCGTCATTCAAAAGGAAAACCGACGCTGCCGGCTGCAGATACACATAACGTAAACAAAGCAGCGCGTGCTTACCGTTTTGAATATCAATCCTGCTAAACGCTTTCTTTATTCCACTCCGCTCATGTTAATATTGAAATATTCGCCAATGAACACTCAGGTAAGATGACGTAACATAAGAACAGCCTTTTATCTTTACCGTTTTGACTTCTTGCTTGCTGTTTTGCTTTTATTCTCGTGCACTGACTCTTTCACTAAGCTGAACAGCCAATCAGAGTTCTCTCTTTCCCCAACGGCCAACGTCAGACATGTCGAATCGGGCGAAACAAAGCCAACGAGGACTATTTTCAGCCAATGGCATGGAACCGTGCGGATCACACCGAGGAAACATAGTCGGCCGAAGCACAAAATCTGGCCAGACGACCGACCGTCGGCTTGGTGTGTCTAGCTTTAGCAGTTGTATTTCCATGCTTGGCTAAAAAGCTTGGAAAAATGTAGCTTGTCAAATGGACGCTACCACACTACTTGATAAAAAAAAGAGCTTTGCTATTGAAGAACTATTTTATTCAGAAAACAGCGACAGAACCACCACGCTGACTGATAAATGTAGATAAACTAGTAGTGACACTACTGGATATGACATCTTCCATACTAAGAGTATGTGTACCTGCTGAGGCTTTCCTACTGCTTTGATCTGTGGAGATGTAGCCTGTGGTTGTTGTTGTTGCTGCTGCTGCTGTAACTGTTGCTGTCGGATGAGTTGGAATTGAGCTGGAGTGAGCTGCTTACCCTGAGGCAACTGCATACCTGGAGCTAGAGAAGCAAAAAAATTATGTAAAAACACAGCGATGGCAGACAGTCCAGCTAATTATGGTTATATTAAAAAACAAACAATGCGGAAGTGTGACTCTCTGAATCGATCGCCCACCAGAGGACCCAAACACGCATGGCTTCTCTAAGGATGGCATTTGGTCTACCTGGAGCCACCAGCGTGCGTGTTTGGGACTGACCCGGAGTCAGATTAGTCGACACCACAGCTGATGCGGTCACTGGGGTAATGGCTCTCACGCTCTGACCCGTCGCTATGGTAACGACCTCTGCTGGGGCAGCTGTTGTAGGCACTGGTCTCTGCTGGGTGTGAACCACCTGAGCTGTGGCTGTTCCTGCCGTCTGCGGGAGCAAATATTTAACAAATAAACAGAACAAAGTGGTACAAATGAAGAAAAACCTACACAACTAAATAATAACGAATTGAGTCAATTGATTTGAATTCAAATGTGTGCTCTATGAGGGTGGTCAGGACTCACAGACAGGGCTCCAGGTATGACTGGAGATGCCAGACGTTTATTCGCCTGGAACTGACCGGGAGGAACTCCAGCCACAGTGTTTACAATCACATTCCCACTCACTGTAGCCGTCGCTGAAGTTTACAGAGAAATATACATGAATGAGCACTCATGTCAACAGCTCTCACAACTGAAGCAAAAAAACACAGTTAAAAGTTGTGTAATGCGATGATACCTGGTTGGATGCTTGTGCCCACTGCAGTGGTCTTGATAGCTTGAGTCTTGAGAAACAACAAAAACAAAACAAGATCAAATTTACACTTCAGTAATCGTATATAATAATCTTCTGTTTAAAAGTGTGGGGTCAGTGCAGTGTTTATTGTGAAGAAATTGTCATTAAATTGCAATGATGTCATTAAAAAACTGAAAAGTTATATACGCCTTATTCACGGCAGCGCCGTCTTTGATTTTTAATGAGGATGAAAGCGAGGCTGTGAGGGATAGACATGCATCTCTTCAATGGGCTGTACTGTTATTTAATGTGTTTTCGGATTGTTCTGCTCATAAAACACTGGAAAAATATCTTTCCAAGAAATGTCAGTTGACAAAAAACTCCCGACAATGTAAGCTGTGGAAAATTGTAAGTAATCTAGGAGCTTTATTCAGCTTTTTACAGCAGATGCCATTGGAAAAACGGTAAGTCTATCCCTCACAGCCTCTACTTTCATACCTGTCATGGCGCTGCTCTGAATAAGGTCTATTGCTGCCGAGATATAAACCTAAATTAGCATTAGGTGTGTAAGCGATACACAAAACTGACGGTTCGGTTTTCCCACGGTTTTGACGTCTCGGTTCGGTTCGATTCGGTTCGGTTTAGAAAGCTAAAATGCCTTTTTTTTAAACAGTGGTTTAATGAAAAAAAGGTCTTTGTCTTTAAATTAATTCAGTTACAATTAAACATTTCACAAGGATTAAAAAAATCTGCTAATGCTGTGAACTATATTGAAGGCTGGCTGCACATTACTATAACATTAAATGTTGTAGCCTAGACTTTTAACCTAAATTCAGATGCCATTTATTTTTTAGATATAATAATCAACACATAACACATTGTATGAAAACATGTAAACTGAACATAAGACAGTTTTTACATTAACTTGTGTTTTTACTCTATTAATTTACACAGTTGTCATTTTCATGAAAGATATTTTAAATATAAATTAAATAATCAAGATATCATTAACAGGTTAAGTAAAATATAATATACAGGCTAACATAGTGCATTTATTTAGTGCAAAGGTTAATTTATAGGAAGTTGTGGACACTGAATCACTTGCCAGCTGAGGTAAATATAATGCTAGTGACAAGCTAAAGCTTTGCTGTTTTATTGACGTCTTTCCGCTGCTGAAACACTGATTGAGCGATTACACGAGTTATGATGCCTTTCAGTAAGTATACTGTATCTTTCAACATACCTTCAGGTGTCTTTTCTGTAACTGAGGAAGAGATGATCGCGTTTACTCACGCGCGCGCTGCCGCCTTGAAATGAGGAGCCTAATAAGCGATCTGTCACGTCACATCAAAGAGCGCCAAAACGCCATTTATTGTTTGAATTTCGTGATCAAATAGACAGAATCTGAAAGATTACACCTTGCTTATTATCGAAAGTAACAAAACACGAAGCTTGTTACTTGGTGTTAATGGTGGTTAGGCTACAAAACTGAATTCATTGTGTACTGTATACATAAGACATGAGGTCCATTGAGCCAGACTGGGCGGGGCCAGGGTAGCAGGGGGCGGGGCGTGTTCGGTACTGCAATGACAGTATCGCGATTCGAATCGTGAGTTCAGTATCGCGGTTTTTCGGTTCGGTTCGAAAATCGTTCACACCCCTAATTAGCATGCTAATTCACTAGCCCCGGCCCAGCAGGTGTCGTAGTACCAGTTTCGGCCATGGGAGGCGGTATGCAGGCGCGCAACATTACCACCAGCCAAACTGCAGTACAAGAGTAAGTCGCGCCGGCTTGTGTGTGTACTTGAACCTGTTCCTGATGTCGGTCGTGCTGGAAATACAGCCCATTATTACATTTCAGTTCAGGGAAGAGTTCAAAAACTGATTGGTCGACATTTTGCATGAGGAATATATTTTGGTAAGTTGTAGCATACTGTATCTTTCAGACAGTGTTCATGTTCTTTTCCATTAGCTAGTAGAGATGATCGGTTCACGTGCGCAAGGGATCTGTCATGCAACATGTACAAGCGCCAAAACGGTATATGGTGTTTGAATTGCATAACAAATTGACAGAATCTGAGAGCTTATTTAACCTGCTTGCTAAGTGTCAATTGCGGTGCTCTCACGGTGAATTCGTGAGAGTTGGCAGCTCTCAATGACTGCTAGCTTGATCGACATCAGCGAATGCTGCCTGTCAAATTAATTCAAACTAACAATAAAAGTGTAATATGAACAAAGCAAATACCGTAAACTTAAAATAATAGCCCAGGCTTTTATTTTCCCATATCGCCGAAAAGCACCAGCTTGTTGTTAGAGAGCTGCGTCTATGAGACGGTCTTCATCATTTAGTGTTCAAATGTTGTTCATTGAGTCTCTAGGGTATATACAGTAATCCTTAAGTTAAATTCTACTACTTTTAATACCTTTTTTATCTACCTTCAGAATTTTTTTAAAACCATTAGCGACACTGAATTGCAAGTGTTAACCAGCGACCTTTTATTACATATTTACATTTATACATACAAAATGAATAATTTAATTATCATTCCATTTTATGTTAAGTGAATCACTTAAAAACAGAAGTGCATCACTTCCATCCACCAGTTGACATTGATGTTTTACACACCAAACAATAAAGGAGGAATATCAGTTGAGCACTCACTTACCGGGCTGAAACAACCCCTCAACCTCGCTAGATGACATGGCAAAAGATCTAGGATTTAATGAGGAAAACTGCAAAATCCAACTAAAGAGCAAACAGTATATCAATTAAACAAATGATTAATATAGTGTTCCTAACTTTTTACTAAGAGATTTAGGCTGATTCCAGTGGATATGACATGCAGCCACACAAGATCGTGTTTCACCTGACATTTATGTTATGAATTAAATACCAAATAAAAGACAATATATGACCTTACATAGGCTAAAGCAAATTTGCCTGTGAACGCTTATATATGAATTCCAATATTAAGATAATCTAAGTACGTGATCACTTATATCAGGGTTATATGGTTATTATGGCCTCTGTATTGTGTACTACGATCAGATCGGATTCCAGCCACTAAATCTGACTGCCAGGCATACTAGAACACTACGACAAGAGATGAGAGATCTTTCATATGTACCCAGATAAGCTAAAACTCCAGAAGATGCTCCACATGAAACTGCGGTCTTTCAACCTTTTACATTATCGTGTAGAATGATTTGGAATAATATGTGCGGAGAGAGAGCAAAACAGCACTCGTGTTGGTTGTGTGAAGAGTGCGTGTGCCGCGGCACAACTCAATTTCTGGAGGATAATACTGCCCCCATCTGTTATGGAATATGGAATATGATTTGATTTTATATGCAAGATGGCACCTTTAACAGTCATCTTGTAATTTTGATGGTAATTTACATTTAAAGTAGGGTGTATGCAATGTCCAGATTTGTGAGATGTAACATGCAGTATTATAGGAGTCTAACCAGTACAGCGGTGTTGGGAGACTGCTGCCGCTCCGGGTTGGTTGGCCTGAGGTACTCCGGTGACCTGTGTGCCTGCAGCAGTGGCCTGTGGCTGGGCTTGAGCCTGTGCGGCAGCTCCTTGAGGCTGGGCGGCTCCTGTAGTCTGCTGCTGTTGTTGCTGGGCTAATTGCTGAGCCCTCTGCTGTTCTGGCTCAGTGCCTAGGGAGGAAAAGAAGGAGGTTTGAAAACAAGCTAAAAATATAAATAAAAGTTTGGGATTGGTAAGATTTTTTTAAATGTTTGTAAACTCTCATGCAAAGCTACATTTATTTGAACAAAAATGTAGAGTGTATGTTCAGTAGTGTATATTTATGTTTTTAAGCAATTCTCAAACTAAATCAAACCTTCTTCTCTTTTGCGAATTTCGCTCAGCTCTCTGAGAGGCAACCTGGATAGGAGGCAGAGGCTTGTCGTAGCTTATACCGCTGTACACACAAAGAAAGAAAAAAATGAGATGCGGTTTAAACACAAATTAATAGCAAATGTGACTAAATGTGTACAATATATTGAAAACTTTATCTGCTAATATTGAGTTGTTGTTTTTTAAATGATCAGTATCAGTCCAAAATGTCCAATATTAGAAGTTGATAACTTCAGGACTTATTTTGTACAAGCACAGCGACATCATGACAGAGTCAATACCTCTCAGCCAGCACAGAGGCATGCTTGGGATTCTTCTGGAATGGATTCATGCCCAGTCTGAGAAATAAAAACACCCAAAATTATGAAGAGGATTCTATTTTTGCTTTGACAAAATTACAAATATTATAAAAATATGTTTTTTTTTTTTTGCATCATTCATTTTAATGCTGTTTGTTTGTTGGACAATTCCTACATACAGTGGTTTTATGGGTGGGCTCCTCTTGCTAGCGATGATTTTCATTAGCTCAAAACGGCTGTTGTACAACTGGATCTGTGTAGCGTTGCTCATCCTGTGTGTAGATCTGACATGTGCGCAGAGGACGACTGTTCTTGGACTGTGCAAGAAAGGAAGCGTTACCAAACCATAACCAGCCAATAATACATAAATAATTTCAATTCACATTTATTTGTATAACGCTTTTCACAATACACATCGTTTCAAAGCAGCTTTACAGAAAATGCATAATGTGATTGGATATTACAATTTAGAGTGATCTGTTATCAGAGGTAACTGTCCAAGTTACGTATTTCAGAAATGTACATATACACAGGGCTCCAGACTAACTTTTCCACTGGTCGAACTGGTGCTACCAACTTTCTCAGTTGGTCGCACCAGCATTTGATTTGGTCGCACTTTTTTTTTTGCTACATGCCATGGGATTAATCAATGCAAGTTGATGAATAATGGTTTTAATAGACCAAAGGTAGCAAAGGCTTTCTGGGTTGCAGTATAAACACCTGTAATATATTAATGATCATTGCCAAATTTCAGGTTTTCATGGATTTTGGACAGTAATTTTAATCTGTAATTTTAAGCATTTTACATTTGAATTATATACAATCTATTTACATTTGAATCATAATCTACTGTTTTCTATCTGTCTATCTATCTATCTATCTATATCTATCTATCTATCTATCTATCTATCTATCTATCTCTATCTATCTATCTATCTATCTATCTATCTATCTATCTATCTATCTATCTTATCTATCTATCTATCTATCTATCTATCTATCTATCTATCTATCTATCTGATCTATCTATCTCATATCTATTATCTATCTATCTATCTATCTATCTATCTATCTATCTACTATCTATCTATCTATCTATCTATCTATCTATCTATCTATCTATCTATCTATCTATCTATCTATCTATATCTATCTATCTATCTATCTATCTATCTTATCTATCTATCTATCTATCTATCTATCTATCTATCTATCTATCTATCTATCTATATCTCTATCTATCTATATCTCTATCTATCTATCTATCTATCTATCTATCTATCTATCTATCTATCTATCTATCTATCTATGTCTATGTCTATGTCTATGTCTATGTCTATGTCTATGTCTATGTCTATGTCTATGTCTATGTCTATGGCGAGTCACGCAGGCACTGGGCAACTCTGCATCCGAGTTGACCTGGGGATAAAATAGTCTGAATATAAACACTTATTACAGGCGTACCGAAGTGATTGAGGATAAGACAAAAACATGGTTAAGAAAATGGATTCATAATGTAGCCTACTTTGAACTACTTTTGAACATAAGTTATGGACTGCAGCAGCTGATACAACGGTGTCCACTCACACATATGAGACCACATAAAATTTTAATTCCCACATTCTCAAAAATGGTCGCATGTGCTTTGGTCGCCAGTCTGAAACCCTGAATATACAAATCAGTTAGCTAAAAATGTATTAATTTAAACAATGTAATAATTTAGGGCAGAAACAATGGTCAAAATTTAGAAATTACATTGTTTTTTTGTTTGTTTTTTTATGTTTTACATACCTTATAAATGCTCTTGGTTTTGTTCTTCTTAGGGTTAGCTTCATATATTAGCTGTAGGACAATGTCGTCACAAAGAAAACGTTAAAGAAATAAATAAAGAGAACTCACAACCAGGTGATACTTGTACAATCTCTCACCTTGCCCTCCTCTCTTGGAATGATGACATTTTCGGTAGCGGCTACGGCATTGCTTTGGCGAGACGGTAAATCCTGCTGCAGGAGTTGACCACATCGCTCACCAGGTCCCAGTTCAGGAGTGTGCGCTGGAGACACAATGGTCAGGTTCAGAGGAAGTTCCAGTAACTGCTTTACAGCCTGTGAAAATAGGGGGAAAGAGAATTACAACCTCAGTTTATCCATCCAACACACAACTGTGTGGTCATAATACCAATGATAATGTGATAACGTGATGGGTCTAGTACCTGCAGCAAGGCCCAGTCCTCGCTGATGAGCCACTCAGGGTTGTCCTGTCCAGCCTCCATGGCTGGTTTGAGCAGTGAGGGCAGCGGTTTGGCGAAAGGGAGCCTGTTGCTTCAGAGAGAAGTTCTTTTTCTGATCTTTGCCTTCCCGCCTTACCTTGAGCAGACTGGCCTTGTCAAAGAGAGAGCGCGGAGGAATCACCGATTCTCCATGGCCCTTCTTTTTCTTACGCCCAGAGCTGACGAAGTGAGAGAGAGAAAGAGAGAGAATTTAGCTTCTGTTTGACCACAGTAAGTTCAGACGTCGGCAGCGTTTCTTGAGCAGTCAAACCTGATGGGTCCATGTGTCTCTTGCGCTCTTTGCGAACGGTAGACCGGGGGCAGTTTGGACTCAGGCATGGGTGCAGTGTCATACATGAGGCAGATTACAGAGTCAATGTAGATATCATTATCATCCTGCGGAGGTGTTGGGGGAGTCCACAGCTACAGATTAGAGCAACAATAAGAGTTAGAAACAAAGAATTTCACACCAAAAAAAAAAAAAAAAAGTATATATATATATATATATATATATATATATATATATATGAAGAGTTTGGTTCCTAAATGCAATAAATCTATTTAGATGAATTTGAGTAAAACTCTTGTTTTCTTTACCAAGAAAGTGGGAAAACCACTATTTTCTGTTTAAAATTTTCACATAGAATTTGTAGGTTATAATAACAATAAAAAATTAAATGCAAGTTTTGATTTATTATAAAATAAAAATAGATTTTATAGGCAAAGATTTATTATAAAAACAGATCCCCCCAAAAAATGCAATAAATCCATAACCTTTTTTTTTCAAAATGCAAATTACCAAAATAAATTCAAAATAAAATTAATTTTATTTACATTGTATTTGTTGTCTTGTGCATACTATAAATCCATTGCTTTAATATAAAGTCTGTGCAAAACTGTTTAAAATAGAACTGTAAAAAGATTTAAAATTGATTTGCACATGACACCTCTTGAATTAGACTACAGAAAATTACATTCATATTTCAGACATCTTTGTTGTATTGATTGTCTTGTGCATACAATAAATCCATTGTATTAATAAAACAATATTTGGTAACACTTTATGGTAAGGGAATTCATGTATAAATTGATGCATGAATTATTCATTCATTTATGCATTAATGTCTGATGAATCATCAGGAACTAACACAAGTTTAACGTTTTTCATTCATGTCTTCATGGATGAACAGAACTTTAATTAAAACATTAACTAAGATGAGCACATCATCATGAATTATGATTTATTACGCATGATCTATACTTCCGCATATCGCTGTTGTCTATCTGAACTTTTTTGAGGGCGATCAGCAGTAATATGGCTTGGTCCTGCTCGGTTTTCGTTGACTTTGAATAAAACAATTGAACGTTTTTCAAAAGATCCCCTGGGGTTAATGGGTCAGCGTGAGCAGAAGTTTGATGCTGTCGTGTGAGAACAAGCAACACCCGGCATTTTCCTCCCTCTGAGTGCCTCGATCTTCTAATCTCCTACAGGTAAATATTCTTCTATTTCGATGCCTTATGTTTCTTACCCACCGTAGAAACCACCACAGGTTCATCAATGCCGTCAAAATTATTCTTTTTTTTTTTGTTTTGTTTGTTGATAGAAAAATACAAAATAGATAAGAAAACCTCAGAAGCCGAGATGTATGTTAAAGCGCTGCCGTTACTTGTTTACATTGCGTGGAATGATGCGATTGTGATTTGGTTGACCGGATGTATCGAATTTTGCAGAGAGAGGGAGACTGGCGTTTGTCGCGGTTTTGGAAAAGAAAGGGAGAAAACATTACATAATAACACGCAGATATCGCATTTTATGTAAAATTAAACATTGACTTTTCTCATTACCGACCAGATACTATACAGATTTTTGGAGTAACTCAATTTATTTTATTTTCTTTAAATGGCGTTTATCGCGTTTTGGAACCAAACTCTTCATATATTTACCTAAAAGAAATATAAAAAGACTTATCAGGCACATTTTTTAAATCCTTAAGGTTTTCAGCATAAATTTAAATATATATAATTTTGGTCATAAAATGTTTTTTTTGTGAGATTGACCCTAAACACTTTAAAAGTTCGCAGCCTTCAACTTACCGGCATTAATTCCGTCTGTCCATCTTCATTCTCGAACACATACTCCTGTGTAAAGAGGAAAGAGAAACGTTATAGAATCTACACTACATGACATAACTTCCTACTGAAAAGCACATTAGAATATATTTGTACCATGTTGTATGCGTCCTCTCTGGTGTAGGTGAACAGATCCTCCTCATCTTCTAGGATCATTTGTTCCTCTTTCTCCACCTTCACTTTCTGTTGCTGCTGCAGCTCCCAGCCTCTCTTAGCAGCCTCTATGCGGCTCCTGCAACTCACACAAACACTGACAATTAAACTATCTGTATTGAAGTATTTACAGGATGGGCATAACACATTCATTGTCATATCTAATATCGATTTTCATACCTTTATAACCTGTTCATCCTCGCTGATGTGCAGATACTCCAGATAGTGCAGTGCGTCTCTCTCAATCAGGAGTCAGCTAGACAACACACCACAAACTTCAATCAATACATCACATCTCTTCCTAATTTTTGGGAATGTATTTTTAAGTGTAAGAAATATATAGTTTAAAAGTTTGGGGTCAGTGAGTATTTTTTTTTTTTTAATGAGTACTTTTTATTCAGCATGGAATCATTAAATTGATCAGAAAATGAGAAGTAAAGACATTTATAATTTTACAGAAAGATTTCTATCTTCAAATAGATGCTTTTCTTTATATTCAGATAATACTTGAAAAAATGTATCATGGTTTGCACAAATTAACATTCATTTTCTATAACCTCACCTGCTCCATCACTGCCGCCAGCTCCTCTAACTGTGACGTCTCCTCTCTCATCCCCTCCTCCACATCAATCTCTTTCTGTCCTCCCACTTCCTCTTTATCACTTTTCACATCTCTGTTTACCTCCGTCTTCTCGTCCTCATCTTCATATTGGGTGTCCATTCGGATGGTATTCAGGGCCTGGATGTAGGGTCTGGCCACGTGAGGGGGGATGGATTCAGATGGGGAGGGCTCCTGGTGGAGGACCACAAACTCTTCCACTTTCTCTCCAGAGCCGGCCTCTACCTCAAACAGATCCTGAATGGTGCGCTGTGAAAAGGCCAGCACATATTCATAATTTGAGCATTATGTGGCTTGTGAGAGTCATGTTCCCAAACCTAGGGAGCTGCCTTTACAGGTGACATCCTGAATGAAATGTAATCTCATAACTTACTAGGTTTTGAAACCATCCCTCAATGTTAAAAGATTACAGAAATCACATGACCATAAAAGTGCAAGATTGGGTGTACACGAAGTAAACGGCCGTACATGTGTTTACCTGTGTTAAAAAGGCCAGAGTGTAGTCCATCCCCTGTGCAGCCACCTCTCGTATAAGGTCTTTAGTGCCATTCTTCAAGAGCTTCTCCTCAATGGAGTTCCCGCTCTCCAACCTGACAGAGCACAGAGTCAGCATAAAAGCTTACAAAAATAAACCTGACATGTAACTTAAATTTCATTTGTCCATCAGTCTGACCTGTAGATGTGGATGTCTTTGGAGCGGACCGATCTTGTCGCACCACTCCTGCGTGCGCATGTCCATGCTGGGATTTAGGTCTGTGTCGTAAAACACAATTGTATCCGCGTCAAACACGTGACCCATGGCCGAGCAGCAGCGATTGGTCAGGATGGTGCAGAAGATCTGTCTGTTGCGGTTAAACCTTTTGACCTGTACCTGAAATCAAACATAAGTTAAGCATTGCATTTTCAATACAAGATGACCAAGATCACATAAAAGTGGCGTTGATGGTGTTTAATTGATATGCAAGCATCTTTTGAGGCTCTGTGAGGAACTGAAATCAAACAGGCAGGGAAGAACGCTCAATGAAATGCCCTTTCAATTATAGCCCAGAAACCACTACAGCCTCAGCAGGACCAGGACTTAGCCAGGGCAACAGAAAGCAACAGTGATATTACTTCCAGGTATCTTACCCGTCTGTCCTCCAGTGACAGACTCTCATCCAGCCGTACATAGGTGAGGTGATGGTGGTCTAAGAAGGCCTCCAGTATGTCTAACATGCTAGCCATCTGGGTGAATATCAAAACTCGTTTGTTCTCGACGCTCAGCTTCTGCAGCAGGATGGACAGCGCTTCTAGTTTTCCTGCAATCAGATACAGGAACATTATATCACATAAAAAAGTATACCATTATAACGGTTTTATTTTATACTTTCCAGCTGGTTGCAGCCCAAGATTGCCATGGCATATTCAGGGCCCAAGCCCTGAAAAGGCGCAGAGCCCTATTGTTTTCCTTCGGATTATTCTTTTTTTTTCTCTTTATTTTTCTAACGACTATCGGGCACTTTTGGGTCCCTTAACATGCTCAAAAACTCTTGAAACTTTGCACACGGGTCAGAACCCGCGGCCATCAGGGCCGGGCTGAAGATGGTACCCGGGTGTGGCAGGGGGGCTCGACAGCGCCCCCTGGAACGGGGTCCGAAAACTTGGTGCATAAATCAAACACGGTTGCATGAATTAATATGAAACTCAGTACACTTATAAATCACATCAGGCCAAACCACCTTTCGTGCTCTAAGTTTTACGTCAGTTCAAATGAAAATCGGTAATTATGGGTTGTTTCGAATAAATGTTCTAGGAGAAATACATCAAATTACAACCCATACTGTTACCAATCACCACCAAACTCGGTGTGCATGAAGGCAAGAGATTGAGGATGCTAAATTCTGGACGGTTTTTGATATCTCTGAACGGTTTGGCCGTGGCGAGGAAATTAATTTTATGACTAAAAAAGAACACATAAAGTGTGCTATAACTTAGTTAGTTTTACTGACAGTTACAAAACTTGCCGTGTATATTGTTCTAGTCAAGCCAAACAACTTTCTAATTTACAATAATAAGCTCAAACCAACAGAAAGTCAGATATTGTAGTTTGAAAGTGTATTTTGTCTCAGAGAGAGACAGAGAGAGTTCTCCCAGCCATTCTGTGTGTGTCTCTGTGTGGGGAGGGGAGGGTGGGGGCTGGTGTCATTGTTTATGTGTGTGGCTATATATATATATATATATATATATGAGATTCTTTCGACAGTCAAAGCGGGGTTACGTTTTTGCACATCGTGCAGAATAACCCTAAAGGCACCAAGGTGGTGGTGCCACCGGCTTTATATATATATATAATATATATATATATATATAATATATATATATATATATATATATATATATATATATATATATATATATAAACATAGCTGCAAGCAGCAATCAAGGGCCAAAGCCGGCGGTACCGCCTTTAGGTGAAGGCACCGGGTGGCGGTGCCACCGGCTTGGGCCCGCAATCGCTGCTCGCAGCTATATTTATATATTGAGAGCGTTTTGTCAGCGCAGCGTTTTTTCGTTGAGGCATTTCGTTGCTATGATACAGAATATTACGTTACGCTAATATTACCTCGTTACGCTAATGGCGTTTAAAGACGTGGCGCTCCCTTTGAAAACAACTGAAAACATACGCCAGGCGTGTGGAAAAACGCTTTGGTGGACACACGGCCTAAGATTTAAGTTTTTGAAAGTAGTCTATTTTTGCTTAAAAAAATGAAAGCAAAAATACAGTAATATCACTATTGTGAAATATAATTACAGTTTTATTTTTTTAATCTATTTTTTTTTAACGCAATTTGTCCCTGTGATGCAAAGCTGAATTTTCACCATTATTACTATAATATATTACTATATATATAGTTTTCAGTGTCACATAAGATGGATAGAAGAATATATGATGATATGTTCAACTAAATGGAAAGGAAAAAAGAGCTGAGGTGCTGCTGTGCACACCTGAATCCATCTCAAGCATGTGTATGTCAGGGAAGCTGGTGACAGGAGGACAGGCTAAGTTACGGATCTCTGCGTTGTGTGGAGCAGACACTTCCTGTAGATTGCGCCTGAATGATTTTTGTGCTATACTGTAAAATGGTGGAGGATTGGACGCATGCAGCTGAGGGGGAGGGGCCACAGCAGCGGGAAGTATGCAGGAGAACCTAAAATATAACAGGGAGCAGAATTAGATCACGAAAAGCTCACAAAACTGCTTTCATGGCAACGAGTTCATCGTCAAATCCAGACCTCTTCAGCAAGGTGCATGCTGCCTCCTCCTGCTCCGTGTTGGAGAGAATCGCTGAGCGGAGTGGAGCCACTGTGGACACACATGTCTGCTGAGCCCTGATGCAACTGTCTCTGCCAGCCCAGGACCAGCGGGAGTGCTGGGGAGCGGGGAAGGCCGGTGGAGGGCGTCCCACATAAATGGAGCAGGTTTTGATTAAGTCTGAGCCATACAGAACAGAGCGCGAGGACCGCCGTTCGTTCGCATGTACTAAACTAGCCAGGCGCTCTTTTAGCTGCCTGTTTCTTTCCTCACTTGACTCCTAAAGAGACACAAAGACAAGGTTTGGTGTTCTATTCAATGGACCTCATTATTTCCTTTAACATTTCTTCCAAACTCACCTGTGTTGTGGCGTTAGCGGAGTGTTTAGCGTTGGTTTCCGCGTCTGTGCTAGCTGGAGTGACTGTGGTTGCCATGTTGGTTGCTGTATGGAAACAGCAGAAAGAGAGCTTAAAGGGTTACTCCAATATTTTTGGAAAAAGGCTCATTTTACAACTTACTCCAGAGTTAAACAGTTGGGTTTTATCATTTTTAATCCATTCAGCCAATTTTCTGATATTTAGAAGAATATCAGTAACCAGAACAGTTTCTGGTCTAATTGACTTCCATAGTATATATTTTTTCCTACTATGGAAGTCAATGAGACCAGAAACTGTCTGGTTACTGATATTCTTAAAAATTGGCTGAATGGATTCGAAAATGGTAACTCAACTGTTTAACTCTGAGGAAGTCGTAAAATGAGCCTATTTCCAAAAAAAGTGGAGTATCCCTTTAATATCACATATTTAGGTCAGTGGTTCTCAACCAGTGGGCCGGGGACAACTAGGGGGCCTCAGCACACTTTCAAAGGGGCACAAAATGGCTTAAAATTTGTTATTTGACTTTTTGAATTTCTAGAATTGAAATAAATAATAAATACAATAAAACCTTTATGTTTTAAATTTCTAGAAGAAATATAGCAATGTCAAGCTCTAAAATATGTAGTGGCAAAATATACAAGGGTTTATACAAGTACAAATATACAAATACAAATACAAGAGCATAAATACAAAAATTGTAAAATACAGCAGTTAAGATTACACAAGATACATTTACATATCATACGACAAAAATTCAAAAACTTTAACTGAAGTTCTTAAGTGAGTTTACAACATAAAATAAATTTAATCAGGTAGAAATGGTCTATTAATTTAAAATTATTTTATAAAAGCTTTAAATCACAAATAACTAGAAAGGTTATGTAAATTCAGTTGGGCATTACGAGTTTAAACGCTAAAAATTAGAGCCCCTATTCATTTTGGAATAATGTAATTATATTATTTATTTTAGTTTTTTGTTTATTTTCCTTTATTTTCATTTAGCACAATTTGTGGGAAAGAAATGGAATCATTCAGGAAATCATTTTACTATAATTGTATGTTAAATTAAAAATTGTTTTTGTTATCTTTTAATTATAAAAAAAATACTTTTATATTTTAATATACATCACTAGGCATAGTTGCTATAAATAACAACAAACAAACTTTGAAAACAAGTAGCTAAAAGCAGGTACTGGAACAACAAGTAGCAGAAACATTTTAACCTACATAGATGTCCTTTTGCTGGCAAAAAGTTTGAGAACCACTGATTTAGATGACGGTCGATATCAATATTCACAATATTGACAATAACAATCAGCTTTAGGATGGAGAAGTGCCTTACCTTGTGGTGTGGAAGTGGCAGGGGGTGGCGTGCCAGAGGCGTTCTGGACAGGCACAGCCTGGGCACGGTAGGCATCACCATAGGTGGTCCCTGTGGCCTGAGAAGAGGCTGTCCGGGGGCTGACACAATCTGCAGGATGTTGCCTAATGCAGACACATACATATACAAGCGTCGCATTAGCCCAATGAACACACATGAAAATCAACTGGCACAAGTGACTGAACATGGCAATGAAATGAGACAGAGAGAGGATGAACACGGGCTGGACATTACCGAGTGTACCTTGGAGCTGCAGGGGCTGGCCGGTGGTGAGCTGCCGCAGCTGAGCTTGGGGACAAGGTGAACTTGTTTCCCTGGAACTGCAGGGTCACAGGGGTCTCTGGCTGGGTGATGCGGCCCTGTCCAACTAACTGAGCAACCTTCACCACATCTCCACCTTCAGTAGGGAAAAATGACTAATGTTAAATTACAGTGCAAAGCATCTGAAAATTTCTCTCTGAGAAAGAAAAAAACAAAAAACATATTAGTTAGTTTCAGGGTGAGGACGGAAAGAGACATGCGTGACCAGGGTGTGTTAAATGAAATACACTTTCTCAAACAAAACCTTACAAATGAAAACCTGAAACAAACTGATATCAGTCTGACCTGTTTAGCAGAGTATAAAAGTGGGAGAAAATCTGTGTTCATTTAAAAGGTTTTCCATGTAACAATAGTTACATGTGACATGGGGAGCAGCACCCATAAGCACTGATGTTCTTTTCACCCACAGAAGGACAATAGCCGTGTTTCCACTGTCGAGCCAGAAAGTCGAGCGTGCTAGTGCATGCCAGGGCCAGTAGCGCTTCCACTGCCATTTCCGTGGCTTGATAGTGCCTCATCAGGGATTCATCCGAGTCAAAGGCCAAGGGTTTTTGCGGGCCAACTGAGGCTTGAGAAGTGGTCATGAACAAAGGCAGAGTTCATTGGAGTCAGGACAGGGTCAACATCGCTGCTCATTCTCTCATGTTTTTGTATCAAGCTACCAGCTGACAAAAACTTTTAAGACATTGAAAATAATTTTTAGCTCTAAACTCACTTTCAGACACACAGCAAGTGTATGAAATAATTTCTGATTGCGATTTTGATGGGGATTCTGATCACATTATGATGCAGAAATGTATTTATTTGCAATGCTAAAGGCTACTTATGCTAATCATTGGCATAATAAATACATATAATTAAGATTAAGAAAGATAAATACATGCAAAAGAGAAATCATATGCATGTATTTATTTGGTTTCCTCTCTCTCTTCCCTGTGCCGTTGTTTAATACCAGACTAATGCATCCACATGTCATACATTACATATACTCGGTTACTCATATGACTCCTATTTTCTGCACTTGAGCTCCCTCTGTTGCTCTATCTGAAAGGATAACAGTATTGTGAGACAGGAGAGATGACATTCTTACTAAAGAAATGTGACATTAAAATGATATTTTATCAATATTGTATCACAAATACACAGAAGCAGGTGCAGCCAACATTATGAAGCTGCAGACTCGGAGCCTGCATCTACAGTCCCCCACCCAGAGTCCCGCATTCTCAGACCCTCGTTTTACTAACAACGCCTCCTGCTGTTCGACAGATCGTATAACACCCTCACACAGAGTACAGCGCACTTATCCAAATGCAATTAAAAACAATAGGATGCAATATTACGGTCTCCAAATAAATTATCCAACAAATATTTGCGTTCCCTGCTTAATGCATGTGCCAACATGGAAGGGATACAATTACAGATTGAATTGTCTTCTGAAAACAGTATATGATATATATATTTATAAAACGGGTAGTTCGAATCCTTGATTCTGATTGGTCAAGAGCTGTGCTTTATTCACGATAAAACACGCGCTACGACCGCTTCAGCCCAACGGTTCTATTGTATCGCTGCGCAACACTGCGGTTCTATGTTGTTTTTATTTGAGCTTTCATCCATTTTACACATTTGGAACGTTGTTGCTGTTCACACTTACGGGGACTATTTTTTCCAGCGGAAGGTAAGCTTTTAGTGATTTTACTTCTAGAAAGTTGCACTTATATTGTTTTTACTTTAATATTGTGTGGCAACCGTTTTATAAAAGCAATAAGATACTCGAGGCAAGTGCTGTATCGTGAAATAAGTAGCAGCTGAAGGGGTCGCAGGCACTCGCTAGTCTGTCATCGTGTCCTACAGACGCCCTTCAGCTGTTACTTATTCACAACACACACCTCTCGTACCTGTATTGCTTACATATATGTGTGTAGTATATTGCTATAATGTTTTTTATAATGTTAATTTTTTATATATATTTTTTATTCAAATTCCAATTTTTGTTTCAGTTGAACCTATAATGGTCTAATTAACATTACCATGCTAGCGTTACAATATCTGTTTTTTTTATATTTTAAATGTGAAGCAAAACAAATCAGAATAGACAAAACACCAATAATAAACTATTCTGTACTTTATTTAACGATCACCTAAACATCATCTTGCTGTAAAGAAAAAACTGTGTTCGTGACTTTACTTTTCGTCTTCAATTGCATTAAAAAAACTCATTTATAAGTCACTTTGCATAATCATAAAATGATATGTTGCTGGATTCGGCAGGGCGACTCCATTGATGTATGGTGTAATAGCCTACAACAGTATAGGTCCAATAGCACATGTTTATGATGTAAAAATAAATAAATAAATAAAAAGATGTTTGCAAATGTTACCCTGTTACCTTCATGTTGCACTGCTCTGCTTAGTGTCCCTTGAGATGATTTTGAACTTTGGACAACTTTGTGGGTTTAAAAAATATATGGGGACACAGAAACAACTGCAGCATTTATGACATATCTACAAAAAGTCCAAGGTTAAAGGCTAATGTTAGCTATCAAAATATTTTCGGGGGAAGAGGGTGAAAAACATTAGTTAACGGCTCAAATCTATATCTTTACAAATATTAAATGGACTATTCACATGTTGTATCGATGAGCTAAAGTAGTTTGATTAAAAAATAAATCAAATGAGTACTACTATTCGCTAAATAAAATTGATGATAGCACAATTTGATAGGAGGCGCTGTCTCGGAAAACGAGGGTCGTAGGCCTGTCCCAAATCGCGCACTTCACGCGGACTTGCGGTCTCGTGGACTTAAATTGCGCGTGCTCGCCGAGTCTACGAGTCCGTAGGCTGTCCCATTTGGCATTTTAACGCTCTGAAGTGTGCTCAGCAGCGCCCCTTTGTACCCTTGAAGCGGTCTTCCGCGAAGCCCACATAGATGCAGGCTCCACGCACTTTAACTACCCAGGAATCCTTGCGAAAGGCCAATCAGACAACAGATGGGAGGAGATTTCACTCACGGATTGTAAAGATAGAATATTAAAGGTGTAAGTATCATTATGGTTATGACATAGGCGTACATTTTACCAGTTGTACAGTCTATTCGACCTTTAGAGACCAGTGGTTGATATGTCAAACATAATAAAAGAGTGTTAAATAATACGATCGCATTATATGATTCATTTCATAAATAGAACCAAATGTATTGGCTTTACTGAGTCATAAACGTATTATGAATATTGAAATCTATACATTTTTCTTAAACTCATTTTCATTTTGTGTTAAAATTGAACATTATGTATTATTATTTACAACTTTTTTTATCATTTACATAACCACGACATCTATTGTAATGCCCAGGTGGCATATACAATTATAGAACTTTAAAAGCAGGCTGCGTATTTCACATGGACATAAGATTTGAAAAAATAAAATATATCCTGCTTTTGTACTTATACTGTCTATGCAACCAGACCGTCTTCCTGTTTCCGGCGTGACGATCGAGTCTGTCCCAAAAATACCTCTCAATGCGCCCTCGAAGACTCGCGCTAAGGGCACTATAGGTCTGCACTTCATGACGTAACCGAAGTGTGGACTCTGAGGAAGTCCACAAGTCCGGAGTGTGCCATTTGGGACAGGGCCTGAGAATGCGGAACTCTGGGTGCAGGGGGACTGTAGATGCAGGTCTCCGAGTCTGCAGCTTCATACTACTCGGAGCAGCTGAATAAGTTTGCATTTTCCCTTTTCATGTGAGAATGACACCAGTTCGATCTGCACTAATTTAGTAATATGTGCAACATTTTCCTTGTAAGTCATTTGTCAAATATCGAGACTTAAAGTCTTTACGCAAAGACCAAACGTTCACTTCTGTGATGCTCATTTTGAGATGAGGCTAGTGGTACGCAACTTGATTTTGGCTATAATTTGTCCCCACCCGGCTCATTTTTAGCCCTAGTGCGCACTGACCCGACAGTGGAAAAACGGCTAATGAAATAAACGGCTCTGAAGAAAAGCTGCAGTGAAAGGCAAAAACATTAGAAAGCTTCTGGATCATCCTTCAGCTGAACTGCACGAAAAAAGAGATTAGTCATTAAAATGCAGAACGCAAACCAGCATAAAGGCAAGGGAACAAATGTGTCAAAAAAAGAAGTGAAAAACTGGAGACAGCGGGTGCAGTCCGGAGAGAGATCTGGTGGACTCATGCTTGTTTACGAAGGGTGAGGAGAGAAACCACCGTAGGTCATCTGCTGAAGCCAAATATTTTTACACTTTAAATCAAACCGGAAATATGCCAGCAGACACGGTGCCGATTTGTTTGTGGACACACTACGGGTTGAATTTTTACCATTAGTTCCTCTGGTGGAGGTCTGTATGAAAGCTAGCCCACTTCAGCAGAGACGTACCGTTGTCTCTGATCTTTGCTGAGGTTGTTTACTGCTGTGCTTGAGGGCATGATAATAAGGAAACGTTTAAGTGCAGGTGCACAAGGGAGAGTGCAGAGGAGAGGGCTGATCTGCTGTCGGTGATGGGGAGGCCACTTACTAGGCAAGCGTGCCTGGGCCTGGGAGCTGAGCACCAGCCTCTGGGTTACCAAACTGGGCTGGAGGGGGTGGGCGGCAGGGGCGTGAGGGGTCACAGCAGGCATAGCAGTGACCCCGGTCACACCCATAGCCAGAGGGGTAGAGAGGGGGTTAGGGGTGGCTCCTGATAAGAGTGGTCCTGTTGAGCTTTTGATTGCGGAGGCTAAGGAAAAAGAGGTGGAGTTAGCAGACCATTCAAACTGAGTGTAATGGGGTTGGGGGATTAAAGGGATACTCCACTTTTTTTTGGAAATAGGCTCATTTTACCACTCCCTCAGAGTTAAACAGTTGGGTTTTACCGTTTTCAGTTGGGTTTTTTACCACCGATTTTCTGATATTTAGAAGATTATCAGTAACCAGATAGTTTCTGGTCTCACTGACTCCCATAGTAGGAAAAAAATATATACTATGGAAGTCAATGAGACCAGAAACTGTCTGGTTACTGATATTCTTCTAAATATCAGAAAATCAGCTGAATGGATTCGAAAACGGTAAAACCCAACTGTTTAACACTAGGGGAGTGGGTTTTCCAAAAAAAAAAAAAAATCCAAAAAAGTGGAGTATCCCTTTAAAGAAAATTGTTCGCATAAAATCCCTAAAAGGGTTAGGGATTTCAGCCAAGCCTCCGAAAACATCACTAATGTTATATTAGTTTAAGTAATTAACAAACACCAAGATCAGAGATGGCAACAAACAACACATTAAAGGTACAAATACCTGACATGAGCATGTTTTCTTATTTTCATGAGCAAAAATACCATGAAAATGATAAATATCATACCACTTCACAAAAACTTGCAGATTGTGGGTTATGGGTCTAATGCCTCGTTTCCACTGAGCGGTACGGTACGGTACGGTTCGGTACGCATTTATTTGCGTTTCCACTGTCAAAAGTAGGCATGGGCATTTTTCAAAAATATTGCATTCGAATATTCGGGCTCATAAAAATCGAATATTCGAATATTCGTTTATTTAAATTATGTTTAACGAAAAGACGTTATTTTTAATTTAATTTTTTTTTTTACGTTTTTGTCACCATTTCTGGACAAGCTTACAATTAGGCAATACACAACAAGCTTACAATAGTAATTAAAGCTTTCTTTTAGTTGAAAACATTAAACAGTAGGCCTATGTGTAAACAAAATATATATATAAAAGCATTATTAAAAGCATGCTCAAGCAGCGCGAGCAAAAAAAAACCCTAATAAAGCAGATTGCGTCAGATATCGTACAGAACGTACACCTATACACACACGAGTCAGCAAATGATTGATTATCGTCTTTATATTGTTTCACGTTTATGTTGAGAAAAACAATAATATCTAACGTTACATGCAGGGGCGCCGCCAGCACTTTATGCTCGAGTGAGAAAAGACGCTGCGCTGACAGACGTTTCAGAGACACAAAGAGAACGGTGTTTCTAAAAGCACTTTGCATTTTCTGTTCTTAAACCGGTCTCCCTTAACGAAACTTAAACTAAGTGTGTCTCAAAATCATTTTGCTATTAGATAAGTTAACATCTTTGATCACGCGGGGTCCAGCTGCGCTTACCTGCAGTTGTGATGCAGTGATGAACAGCTATCTTTCCTCACTCGACTGTTTGGATTTCATGTGATTTCTCATGGTGATGATATCATAACTCAGATTAATTAATTTGTTTGATCAAAAGTAATTCCGTTTAGTAAGAGCCTTTTCAAGTAACGTTAATTCCAAACTTCGCGAGGCAGACGACAACATCATGTGATCAAATACAGACAACTTGTTAACACACTCCACAGCGCCATCCAGTGCATTTAATTATAACTGCGAGTTAGTTCTTAGAATATATCACTGCATTTACGGCCAGCAAAGCAACGTATTCAAAATTCGAATAGTATTTAATTTTTCGAATAATAATTACATATCGAATATTCGAAAATTCAGAATATTCGTGCACATCTCTAGTCAAAAGTTGTGAATGGTACCAAAAAGCCGCACCGCACCGTACCACTATTTTGGGTACCCTTTCGTTGGGGTACCTAGCACAGTGAAAGGGTACTAAAAGGTGGAGCTAGACTCATGCAGAACGGTGATTGGTGGACAGAGTATCGTCACTCGCGCGTGCTACAAGGGCATTAGAAGCATACAGTTGAAATATAATTCTACTGTTATTGTGTCACGAAATGTAGTTTTAAGAGTTTTTCAGGCGAGAAATAGTTTTTTAAAGCTCAAATCTGTGGTTTATTTATAGATTTATGATAATTTGACAGATCTATTTCAAGCGATCACTCGGACGCTCGCGCTCGTGTCCCCGCCGGGAACAGCCTTTCCTCGGCTAATCATTCTGATGTTTGCCGCTGACTCGGACGTCTCTGTAGTGGTTAAACATGAGATATAGTTCGTCTTGTATAAACCTAACAGGTGATCTTTGGTCTCGTGAATCTATAATTCGTTCCCTGGCCAATAGCTTTGGGAGAAGGCTACGTGAAGTTTCATATCTTGAGCGCTGAATTTGTATATTTGACTGACTGAATTGTTTCTTTATGTTATTTAAGCTTTACTGTATATCTGTTTGTACCTTTTACTTATACTTTTATAATGGCTATTATTGATAAAACTGAAATGCAACAAAAAGAGATAATTTTGTCATTTTTAAAATTCTATTACAAGATAATGTGTTGTTTATTGCAACATTTGTACCAATACGATATGCAATACATTACATATTGCATGGAATATGTTTAATATTTTTACATTTAAACGAAAAGAGGCAGGGTTGTGTTTTATATTTAGTTTTGTTATAAATATAACGTTACATACATGCAGTTAATGTAATCAATAGGCTGTGCGTTGCCTGAACCACATTTATGTGCTTTATAATGTTTAAAATGTATTGAAATGAAATCGAAAAGAAGCAGAGTTGTGTTTTATAACATATTTCGTTTTATAATTGCCTAAAATGTACATACAGAGATAACCGGAGTCGCAGAGCCAGAGCGAGCTGAGTGCCGCGTTCAAGAACGCGCTGTTCCATTAGCAGGGATCATTCTCCTGAGTCGGACTTTGCGATGGCTACTTGGTATTGAGAAACGCCTAATGCCAGCGCTTGTTTCTAGTGACAAACATGCTGAGAAGCAAGAACAAGATCTGCTGTCTGTCATCCATTGTTGTTTACTAAGTCGCTTTCTTCGCGCGAAAATGACGTCGATCGCTTCTTTCCAGCAAACACCACGCCTATCAAGTAAGGGTACTGTTGGCGGTGGAAACGCAAGCCTGATCATGGTGTACCCGACCCGACCCGTACTGTACTGTACCGTAACCGTACCCCTCAGTGGAAACGAGGCATAAGTGTGGGAACACACTTGTGTAAGAAGTTATGGTCTTACTCTGTGCCGAAGTGGTTGTGGTAAGAGGTGATTTGCCCCTGGGTTGTGTGCTAGGAGCAGCAGTAACAGGGCTGGAAGTGGTGTTGGCGGCAGTAGTCACAGCAGTGACACGAGGGGCTTGAGTGGTGCTGCTAGTCATGGGAACAAGACGCCCCTCTGGTTTAGTCCCATACTGCACTGGCTGGAACAACCTGAAGTTACAAACATCCAACAGTCAGCATCTATTCATCTGGGCCATTCCTGTGGTACACTGTCATCTCTCCATCATACACGTCATAATATGTTCACTAAAAACAAAAGTATTATTCACTACTATACAGCGTTGACTGTTTACCATGAAAAAAAAAAAATCAATGTATTAAAGGGATACTCCACTTTTTTTGGAAATAGGCTCATTTTACCACTCCCCCAGAGTTAAACAGTCGAGTTTTACCATTTTTGAATGTCTTCAGCCGTTTTCTTTTTTTTTATATATATATATATTTAGAAGAATATCAGTAACCAGACAGTTTCTGGTCTCATTGACTTCCATTGTATATTTTTTCCTAATATGGAAGTCAATGAGTCCAGAAACTGTCTGATTACTGATATTCTTCTAATTATCAAAAAAACGGCTGAATACATTCGAAAATGGTAAAACCCAACTGTTGAGCCTATTTCCAAAAAAAGTGGATTATCTCTTTAAGAAATATACCCATTATATTTAACAAGAACCAGTTCCGTAATTACATCATTCTAGGAAGTGAAATGATTTTTGGTGTGAAAACAATAGCACCAGCATCAGTATTAACACTGTATTGTCATATTATTAGGTTTGTCTCATTTACAAATAATATGCCCTGTTATCACTGTAGGGGAATTTACAGTCAAGTTTCATCATGCTTGTTTACATCACAGAATTGATCATAGAATTCATAATGATATGAGAGTGGTGGGTCACCTCATAGGTTTGATCTTGCATGGTCTGGGTCGTGCTGGTGGGTCACGTGCACTGTAGATCTCTTCGATCAGCTGTTTGGTCATTCTGAGTTTTGGCAGAGTCTCCTCTGCCTCATAACGAGTCAACTTGCCCTCGTTACTAATCAGGTCAAACAGTGACATATCTACAGTCTGGAACAGAAAGTGGCCTATTAGTCAACAAACATCTATCATGCACAGTCCACGTGTTTATTTCTCTTTGCTTACCTTCCACTGGTCCTGCTGCAGTGCGGTGAGCAGTAATGATGGGGTGTTGTACTGAAGTGGCTGACATATGTAAGAGTTGTGTGTGTCTCTGGGTTGGATCAGGTCTGGATGGTTGCAGATCTTCTGCAGCTGCATTAGAACTTCCAGGACTCTGACAAAATGGCCTGTCTTTAGAGCCTCCTGTGCACTAGAAAAACAGGGAACCACTCAAAATGGATGACTTGGAGATGAGCTGGTTACGGTGCGTTTGGCTGAGTGTGTAATGTACTGACCTGGGCTGGATAAGGATGTCCTCGTACATGCTCTTTTGCCTCTTGGACAGACGGCACTTGAGAATGTGCTCGTACTTCTTGGGCATTTGCTTCTCTACGTCTCTCTGGAACGACGCAGGATGAAGGGCTGAATCATCTACAGCAGAAAGGAAGAAAACTAAATGATGACTGTGGTTCTCATGAAAGGTAGTTAAAGGGATACTCCACTTTTTTTGGAAATAGGCTCATTTTCCCCACTCCCCCAGAGTTAAACAGTTGAGTTTTACCGTTTTCGAAACCATTCAGCTGATTTTCTGATATTTAGAAGAATATCAGTAACCAGACGGTTTCTGGTCTCATTGACTTCCATAGTATATTTTTTCCTACTATGGAAGTCAATGAGACCAGAAACTGTCTGGTTGCTGATGTTCTTCTAAACAGGGCGTAGCACCAAATTTTGGGCCCTGGGTACAAACCATCTGTCTGGGGCCCCCGTACCAAATAACATAGTGATATACCAATGGTGGGGTATTATCATAAAAACACTTAAAATGTAAACAAATTAAGCCACACTCAGATTAATATATTTTTGTTTTATTGTCAAAAGTACTACTTCAAGGCTCCAAACTAACTTTTTCTGACTAGGCGCGCTGTTGCCCCTGACTGAAAATTTTAGGAGCGCAAGCAGCTTGCAATGCAATTATTAACATTTTCCCCAAAATAACTGTAATACTGACAAATTCAAATACTACAATATGCAGTTTTATTTTAAGTTCACAGGGCTCCAGACTCAAATTTGAGGGCAGCACCACCTCAAATGAGAACTCACACTGAGTTCTACCAAAAAAAAAAAAAAATCTGGTAGCACTGGGGCTGACACTAAATCACTAAGCTTAATTTAGGGTGTCGATGAAATTAACTTTAGTTATTATCATTCATAATGTCTGAATATTAGTTAAAAAGCAAAAGAAGTGAAAACGTATATTATTTTATATTCGAGTACACGGTCACATATTGATGGACAGTGTATTATACAGTATCTATCTATACAATAGTTTATTGAGCCTTTTCTTTTAACAGTTTTAAATTTCAGTTACTGTGCGTGTGAAGAACAATGGTGCTCTGACTCTAGTGTTGTGGTCTAACATAGGGCTGTCCACTTTAGTCGTTCAGTCTGACTAATAGTACAATGCCGTCTTAGTCAACTGAAACTCTATTGGTTTGTACCAAGTCGCATTACTATTTTTTTTTTGCCAATAGCAAAAATACATTTTCAATGATATTAATCTTTGATATTTATTCCTTTATAAAGCAGTTATTTATTACTGTATTCTAAATATAATTAGCCTATGTTTTATCCACATCTTTAAATGCTTTAATTTAGGCTATTTCTTACTATACCAGCGCCACAGTTTAGCGCACACACATAACACACTCGGGAACCGCACTGGCTGGCTGTGCTGCTGCTCGCGCCCAGTAAGGGATGTACCGGTAGGTAGTTTTGCTGTATTCACTCAGTTCACACTACTTTCAGTCGACAGAATATCCAAGAAATCTAAATCTTTTGTCTGGCTACATTTTTGTGGAGGTAGGCGGACGGTGGCGAGCCGCGTTGCTCCATTATGAGCGCGCACATCGCGTGCCTATTTGAAATCAAACTTGAGCGCGCAAAAGACGTGAGCAGCTCTTTTAAACGGCTTTATCATACTGACTCAATCAGATTGTTTTCTTAATAGGTTTTTATCTGTACACTTGACTCATTTGAAAGTAGCCTAAATAATGTAACAAAACGAAATTAAACGTATATGCTATCTTACAACAGAGCCTAGATTTCAGATTGTTTTTTAGGCTATTTTGTTGTTGTTTTAAAACGCCTAACATATTAGGCTGGACAAAAGTTAACCCATAGCTTTGTAAGTAAAGAAGAATACAGCCTGTATAAACGAGAGCTTTTTTAGGTTTTTCATTATGTGGCAGCTATAGCAGTTATATTATTTTGTAGCGTGTGATGTGATCAGGTGCGCGATTGTGACCGTCAGTATAGACCAAGGACAGAGCTCCTCACTTGCAGTTAAAAAAATCACTTAATTTTTTAAAGAATTGTATAATTATTATAGTTTTATTTATTTTCGATGTTTTTCCGTTGTTGTTTTATAAATGCTCTATGACAATTGTTTAAAAAATGTTCAATCAAAACATCCGTCTTTTTTTTTAGTTCGACTAATCGTCACGCAGGACAAGACCTTGGTCGAGCTATAGGATTTCTTTGGTTGATTACAGCCCTAGCATCTAACCAGGGCGTCCGACACCTGGTAAAAAGTAACACGATTAAGTTACAGCAATTAAGTCCAGCAAGATAATGTTGTTTTATGCGAAAACATAGACCTTTATCTACAGATAAAGTATAATAGTATTAACATTGAATCATCTTGAAGATAGTTTCATCATTGACTGTAACCGAACGCGACGCGCTGTTTGAGTGCTGAATGGAGAATGACTGACAGCCGCGAGAGGGGAAAGTTTACGTGATCTTGAATTTAATGACTTAAATATTAATTTCTCTCTCACATAATGGCTTCAGAACACTTATAATAGAGTGCACGAAAACGTTATGGTACTTAAGAATGTTTTTGTGCCTTCTGTGGGGCTTAACAATAACATAATAGTATACGCACATATCGGATGTGGATCGGCCCTCTGATCACACATCCCGCAAAAGGGTAGATTGGAGCTACCGATCCTGATATCGATTGGACATCCCTAATTAATGCTATATAAATGTTAGTGCATGTATATGTATGTATAGAAAACTGACTTCTAAGGGCCCCCCCTGCCTCGGGCCCTGGGTACTCGGTACCCTTTACCCCCCCAGTCCGACGCCCCTGCTTCTAAATATCAGAAAATCGGTTGAATGGATTCGAATACGGTAAAACCCAACTGTTGAACTCTGAGGGAGTTGTAAAGTTAGCCTATTTCCAAAAAAAGTGGAGTATCGCTTTAACCAAAGGCACAACGTCCAGTGTTAGTCACCAGAAACAACTTCCATCAGGCCTCACCCTGTGCAGTCTGATGACCAGTTTGTGGCAGTAGTCCTGGTTCTGATCGGTGCCGGGTTTGATGGGGAAGCTGAGGTATGGGTGAGTGATTCCAGGCAGGAGGAAGTGGATCATGGTCCATAACTCTTTCAGAGTGTTCTGCAGAGGTGTGTTGATTAAAAGGATCCTCTGCTGACTGTTGGGAAGACAAAAAAATCATATAAAAATTTGAACTTTTACAATACATTTTAAATAGTAAGGATGCACAGATATAAAGATGCAAATAAGCATCTACTATACATATTTTTTTTATGTAAAGGCTGATAATCGGATACATGAATATTACATTTCTATACAGTTTTGCCTAAAATAAAAAGAATAACTATTTCAGTCAATTTTTTAAAGTTTGAGTTTTTAATATTTATGTTTTAGCTTTATTTCAACAAATTAAAATATTTTTTGACTGTATTATAGTAACAATTACAGTAACAACAGCAGTTAAAATCTACCAAATGCACTGTAAATATTTTCTCAAATGTAAAAATCTCGAAAACAACATTCGATAGATACCAAATGGACAAACTGTTCCAGTGTTTTGGCATGTTTCCTAACCTCTTTATGTTGAAGATGGTCTCCCAGTGTTTCTCGGTCATATCTCTGATGAGCTGCACCTCGTCCAGCACCAGGTGCCTCCATCGCCTCTCTCATAAAGTGAGACTGATCTTTCAGCAGAAGCTTGTATGATGTCACGCACACATGGAAGCTGTTGGGCTCACACCACCTCTGCACACATTAGACGACAGTGGGAAAGTGAGAACAGACAACCGGAAAAAAGGTGCCCACTTAATAACCACAAATTTAAATTACTCTTATGCCAAATTATCGAATGCCAAAAAAAATGCTCTGACAACAGGGCTGCATTTACAGCAAGTGTGTGCTGGTATGTGAAAGTACATGGCAGTGATTGAGACTCGAGTCTCGACTCGAGTCCTTATTCTCTGGACTTCAAGTCTGACTCGAGACTCCATCTCTGGACTCGTGACTCGACTTGGACTCGTGGACTGATGACTTGGACTTGGACTCGCATTACAAATTCGAAACCATTCACAGTTGGACCATTTTTCCTGCCGATCAAAATCTGCAATGGCGCCTAACGCTGTGCAACATCAAATGGCAAACGTAATGAAAGCGGAACAAAACTCATTTTGTGCTTCACGGACCTTTATCAGTTTGGACCATCAACAACAGTGCAGCGCGAGCCGATCTTGATCAAGGGATTCAGGGCTGTCAATGCTCACGCTCTCACGTCAACCCGGCCGGTCAAATGCCTGAAAGATGAGTTTATCTATAGATCTACCTGTGGATCGCCACTCGTGATTGACTAGTTTTACCGCAAATTAGTTAAAATATCCTCTAATCTAGAGTGAGCTTGCATGCGAGACAGATGTTGAGCTCCTGAACGGTGGACGCAAAGCCAGGACTGGAGCAAAAGCACATTCCTCTCTGCACTCTAAGCGTTCTGTAATCACTCCGCTGTAATCCACTACGGGTTTTCCAGTCTCGCTCACAGGAAAAACTGATCGATTTTAAAAGATAATCTTTATTTTTTTATATATCACAAATGTCTGAATGTATAATACTATATGTAATGGTTTGGAAAGTATTCTACATATTTAATAAATGTTCCAGCTGCCTTTGCTTACACAAGTAAACAGTATGGGAAAGCGCACTGAGGTGAAAATAAGAATTTGACAAATTCTACAAACAATTTTAGTTTGCCAACAGTTAATAATAATAAATATATATAATATAATGAGAAAAGTGAGAAGCACTAACATTTCTCCATTATTAACCAATCAAACAGCGCTGACGTGGTGCGAATTAATTACCTAGTTATAGGTTTTAAGTCCACAGATCAGCAACATTCACCGTGGATTTAATGTAGCAACACTAACTTGTAACCATGGAAGTTTGGCAAAAAAGTAGCCTACATCACACATCTTTTTTCCAGCACTTCAAAACTCAAATAGTATTATATTTAAAAAGATATTTTTAATGTGATAACCAAAACATTGTTTGTTCATCCTTCAAAGATTACCCTACTAAATATGATTTATATGATCTGGGGAGAGGCTCATATGATTTATAAAACTAAAAGTTTCAAGATGTAGGAAAACTCTTTAAAGGTGCCAGAGTGGAGACATGTAGGTACTGGGGGCTCGAGACTTAACTCGGACTCGGGACCAGAGACTCAAACTCGGACTCAACAGTTGGTGACTTAACTACAACACTGGTACATGGTTCATACCAATCTCTTGTATCTGCGCTGCTTTCGGCTGCCGAGGTACAGGAGTATCTTCAGTCCAGGACACCAGCGTTTGAACTCCATTTCCCAGTTCAGCAGCTTACAGGTCCTCACCACCACCAAATGAGGCCCCCAGATACCTGTAACGCCGACATAACATCAATGTGTGAATTCACAAACAAAAATTCTGACACCTTAAGAAAACATTTGTATTGCTATAAATGTGTAAGAAGTGGCTGGTGGTGGTACCCTGGTTGCAGGCCAAGTGAGCGAAGTAAGCCACGGTCTGTACAGTTTTGCCAAGGCCGGTTTCATCTGCCAGGATGCCATTGAGGTTTTTGCGGTAGAGGTTTGCCAGCCACTCCACTCCCGACCTGCTGGTACTCTCTCAGAGAGCCGTGCAGCAGAGCAGGAGGAGAGGAACGACTCTGAGATGAAAAGGGATAATGAGTCATCAGACAATCAAACAGAGAGCCCACTTTGAATTAACCACTCAATTGAATATTTGATCTTCTTGTTTAAATCAGTCCCTGTGAGTAAAAGCTTAAGTGACTCACAGTTAGAGTGGTCCTGGCGCTGCCTTTGGGCAGAATCAGGTCTGTTGCAGCAGCAACCTCAGCGATATCCTTTGAGGGCTTCCCATCAGAGCCAGAAGCCAACCGCTCAGCGCCACAATACTGATCCACACTCAGCAAAGAGTCTATTAGCACTGCATCATGTGGACTGTTCAATGGAGAATTCATGTCTGAACAGAGAAAAACGCAACATCAATATTGTATTTCAGGGCTTCTATAGAGAATGTATGAACAATTGATTTAGTTGTTAAGACAAACCATCAGCTTCTTCTCGGTCTTCATCCTCGCTCTGGATGGAAGGCTGTGGCCACTCAAAGCCCTCGGCGTAAGCACCAGCGTACTGCTTCACCAGATCATCCAATGGCACTTCAGCTACAAGACACAGACACATAGATAGTTTATTGTAGTGTAGGACCCTTTGATTTCTACGAATGCGCGAAAACACGCATGGAATCCTGAAATCCAGTCATAAAATCAGAATTTACTGTATAACGCGGAATTTCACGGAATTTGTCAGATCTTGGATGAATAAATCAAAAGTAGGTCCGTTTTACTCGAATTGCGATATAGAATAGAGTCTGTGAATATTAAACCACACAGACCATTTCAATATGAATCCTGCATGTTCTGAGTGTCTCTTTGACTGGTTTAATTTACCACACACACTCAGAGTGTTCTCAGCCTCACTGAAAGAGATGTATGAACTTTTCCAGAGCCGCTCTGAGAGTCACTTCACAAGCATTTTACAGTTTCATTTGAGAAAAACTATTGCATATCAAAACACAGAAACTCAAAGTTTGTGTTTGACAGTTCGGTTTAACCTGCAGAAATTATGAAAAAATATACAGTGTTGTACAGTAGAATTTAGCTACACTACCGGTCAAAAGTTTAAGATCGGTAAAGATTTTTATGCTTTTAAAAGAAGTTCTTCTGCTCACCAATGCTGCAATTTTTTGATAAAAAATACACAATTTAAAATGACTTTTTTATGTTAATATATATTAAAATGTAATTTATTCCTCTGAAAAAAAGCTGAATTTTCAGCATCATTACTCCAGTCTTCAGTGTCACATGATCCTTCACAAATCACTCTAATATGATGATTTTATGCTCCAAAAACATGTATGATTATTATCCATGTTTTTTACATTTTTATTTCAGGATTCTTTGATGAAAAGAAAGTTAAAAGAACAGCTTTTATTTAATTAATAATAATAATAATAATTCATTATATTTATATAGCGCCTTACATAGAGAGGGGAATCTCCTCAACCACCACCAATGTGCAGCATCCACCTGGATGATGCGGACGGCAGCCATATTGTGCCAGAACGCTCACCACACACCAGCTTACTGGTGGAGAGGAGACAGAGTGATGAAGCCAATTGGTGTATATGGGGATGATTAGGAAGCCATGATGGACAGAGGCCACTGGGCAAATTTGGCCAGGATGCCGGGGTTACACCCCTACTCTTTCGAAAGACATCCTGGGATTTTTTGTGACCACAGAGAGTCAGGGCCTCGGTTTAACGGTGCTCCTTTGACAGTATAGTGTCCCCATCACTTTACTCGGGCGTTAGGACCCACACAGACCACAGGGTGAGCACCCCCTGCTGGCCTCACTAACACCTCTTCCAGCAGCAACCTGGTTTTCTCAGAAGGTCTCCCATCCAGGTACTAACCAGGCTCAGCCCTGCTTAGCTTTAGTGGGCAACCAGTCTTGGGCTACAGGGTGATATGGCTGCTGTGGCAAATTAGAATTAGAATCAGAATCTTTTCTAACATTATAAATGTCTTTACTGTAACTTTTGATCAATGTAACTCATCCTTGATGAATAGAAGTATTGATTTCTTATCCCCAAACTTTTTAAAGGGTAGTGTTTAATGTAACAAAAGCTTTCCATTTCAGATAAAAGCTGTTCTTTTGAACTTTCTATTTATCAAAGAATCCTGAAATAAAAATGTAAAAAATTGTTTTCAACATGGATAATAATCATACATGTTTTGGGGCATAAAATCATCATATTAGAGTGATTTGTGAAGGATCATGTGACTCTGAAGACTGGAGTAATGATGCTGAAAATTCAGCTTTTTTTCAGAGGAATAGAATTACATTTTAATATATATTAACATAAAAAAGTCATTTTAAATTGTCATAATATTTCACAATATTACTGTGTTTTATGTGTATTTTTTTATCAAAAAATTGCAGCCTTGGTGAGCAGAAGAGACTTCTTTTAAAAACATAAAAAATCTTACCGATCTTAAACTTTTAATCGGTAGTGTATGTTAAGAACCAATGTCCAGAATCTGGAGAGGATGACTTTTGCTTTAAACGTACAGATAGATAAATATTTGCAGTATTGGGGAAAAATGGATTGTGTTTACGACTTCATGACATGTTTACTGACCATCTGACATATATGACGCCATACATTTTTGCTTTATGTAAGAATTTTATTAGTGACCAAATGATTGCCCTGAACGATTGTATGTTGATTTTTTTTCATTGCTGTTTTTTGTTTCTGTTATGTTTTTGTTTTGTTTAAAAAGCAAAAGAATAAAAAAAGTAAAAAAAAAAAAAAGAATTTAGCTATGTCTTTATTTACATGACTAAGATATAAAACTTGCCTTCTTTTGTTAGTATCGGCGAGCTCGGCTTTCCTGATCAGCCGTGCCTCCGTAGCCTCCTGCTCTTCTATTGTACTTTCCTCATCTTCAACTGTAAAAAAACAACAGAGCATTCAGCAGAGTGCACACAGATGCGTACACAGAAGCTAACTCTGTAGAAATGCAGTATGTACCCTCTACATCTGACAGCGAGGTGCTTGACTTTTCTCTTGCGGGATGGGCCAGTCTCCTGCTTAAAGGAGAAAAAAAGAGGTTTGAAGATTGCTGTGGACAATGAGAGGATGAGTTAAGCAGGAATGAGGAAGGATCTTTGAGAACGCATGGAGAAGACCTTACCCCTTTACTCTCTTTATCGGATTTCTCTCTGGATGACTGGGCCGGTTTAGCACAATGACCTGTAACAATACATCGTCTCTTCTGAATTAATAAACTCTGACCAACAGTTAAGACAGGTCAGATATAATCATTCCTTAATCTCACCTTTACTTGCAGCCTTCTGCAGGCTGAGAACTTTTTGCTGTTTGTCATAGATCTCAAAAGCTCAGCTTGATTTCCACAACCTGTGGTAAGAGGGAAATAAATCAATTATTCACGTTTTTACATTACACTCACTGCACTTCTTTTCCATTGTTTCTCAAAGTAAACATGCACTAGACGGAGGTGTTTGACCATTGTGCTCGGGTCTCATGTCTTTTGCAGCGCCTCGTCCCAAAAACGCAGCTCCAAAATACAGAAAAAAGCTTAATTTTTAAAAAATGCTTCTCTAACCGTTGCAGGTTTTTTTCCAACTGACCTGAGCCTTGTTTTTTTCTTTTTACCACAAAGCACATTCTGTGTGAATGGCCCCTTAGAAATGTTATGAAAAATTAGAAATGTTGCCCTTGCAACTTACTGGAAAAAAATTGTTTAAGCTAAAGTACTAAAATTACTAAAACTAAAATAAAAACTTCAAAATCTTCAAATAAAATCAAATAAAAACAAATAAAATCTTAGTTAAAATATATATTTTATTAACCCTCTGATGGTCTTCCTTTATGAGCCACATCCTGGGCCTTCCCGGTCAGAAGTGACCGGAGGCCTAAAAATGAAACTTCTTCCATCCCAGTAAAAGCAACAGCAATTTATTTTTGTTCTATAATATTTATTCTTTTTAATTTAGTATTTTGAGACAATTTGATTGAATTTGATTGAATATCTATGCAATATTTATGGTCAATTTTTTCAATGGAAATATATATATATAAATATATATATATATATAAATTATTATTTTTTTCTATATATATATATATATATATATTATTATTCTAAAAAAAATATTAAGGCAGTATTTTAGTTTAATATAGAGTCTAGGCCTTCAGACAAATAATATTTTTTGAAGAAAATTTGCACCATCTGGTTACAGTAAAGAGAAAGAGCGTAGAATCAAGGTGTAACCACTAGATGACATGTACAGCTCTCTATGGAGAGGCATGTCAATTCCCCAGCTGTTTATGAACACATTTTTTTTGTGGACTTGAATATATAATTGAAACAATCTCAAAAACTATTTCTTATTAAAAAAAAATTAAAAAAAAAATAAAAATAATAAAAATTGTGATTTTTGTGTTTGTCAATTTCCCATTAATTTCCTATGGGGGTCATTTTTGACCAAAGATCAAAATCGTGACTAATTTTTTTACGACCACTTAACATGCTCGGATCATGACCTCACTTTTTTTATGTTTTCACATACATAATGCCAGAAATGTCACCAAGTTTCGTGAACATTCCGATGAAGCTGTGATTTTTTAAAATTCAAAACAGATTTTTTGTAGTCTGAATTTATTGGTGTGTGTGTGTGTGTATAAAAGTGTGTTCGTGTTTGTACATTTTTTTTTGCACTCTTGATGTTGTAGAGTGTCACCCCTTTACTGCGGTATACTTCTTTTAAGAATTGTGGCCAATTTGTCGATTGTAATAATTCAAAACAAAAAATGATTCGGATCAGAAGTGACCAAGGACCATCAGAGGGTTAAACTAATAAAAATTAAAAATACACATAAAATTAAACAAAAATTATAGAAATAAAATCTCATTCAAAATAATAAATACTATAATAGTATATAAATAATAAAATAACAAATAATACAGGTATCAATAATTAGTAAATGTACCTGTTCGATGTTAGACCAGAAGTAGTCAACCCCACGGGCGATGGTGCTGGCAATGTGCCGCAGCCTCATCTCCTCCTCTCTCTTCTCACGTTCCACCATCTTCTTCTGTTCGTCATGGTAACGTGAACATGTGCGAACAAGCTACAGAGAGAGATGATATTGAACTCAAAATCAAAGCAAAATTTTAGCCTGCTCTATAACAAATTGTCACTCTCACTATTACTCAATTGGTTCAAATACTACTGTCTGAGACATTGCTAATATCAGAGACCGAGTGCGAGTCTTCTCACCTTCTTGGCAGCAGCAATCTTCCAGCGCCTTTCCTGGGCAAAGTCAGCCGCCATCCACTGCATCTCCTCCAGGAGGTAGTCCCAGTGGGATTTGGGCCTGCAGGCCTCCTGCAGCTTGGGTAAGCGGCTAGCTGACCACTGGCCCTCTTTACGGAGCTCTGAAATGCGCTGGTGCACGTGACTCTCCTACAAAGCAATGTGACAATCTTGTTATTATAGGCAGCATATACTACAAGTAACCTATTTTAGCTGATACTAACATATACCTAACATATTAACAATCAAATTGTAATTGTTCTCACCAACTTGGCTTGTTCTGCTTGCTTGTCCTGAGAGCTTTCCTGTGAGTTCTGCCCAACCGGATTCTGACCCAGCCCAGACATTTTCAGCCCGGTGGTGCCATTCGTGGAAGCCAGTTTGGACTGGGCAACAGAGGAGAGGCTGGGGCCAGTACAGGGGTGCGGACCGGGACAGAAGGGTGCGGGGAGGGCAGAGAGGACGGGATGTGAGAGGAGCAGGAGACATGGCAGCGTTGGAGAGAGAGTTAGACATCAAACGCTGGGCAGGCTGGGAGGAATCTGATCCCGGACGAACAAGCGTCACAGTCTGAAACAAAAGAGAAGATGTATAACTGTCTACTGTTGTAATAGGGCTGTGCAATATACATTGAATATTCATGATATGTGCATAATGGTTTTGCTGACGATATAAAATTGTGAACATTGTGATGATTTTACACCACTTTTTAGTTTCCAAAAGTGTCAAACAAATTTCAAGATTTGAAGGTTTCAAGAAATTCCAAAAGCTTAACTGTACGTTCACACCGCCGCGACTTGAGCGTCAAAGAAGCTCTGGCCGCTCTGTCAAGGACGCTTGTCAAAAAGTACGGGGAAGCTTATTGACGCTTTGAACGCTCTGACGTTGCAGGGAGAATAGAAGTGTTACAACATGACATTTAATAAACAGAAAAAAAAACAAGCAATACATAAAGAAACCTTGGTATCACTTTACAATAAGGTTCATTAGTTAACTACATTAGTTAACATTAACTAAGAATGAACAATACTTTTACAGCATTTGTTAATCTTTGTTAATGTTAATTTCAACATTTACTAATACTTTATTAAAATCTTGTTAATATTAGTTACGGCACTGTGAACTAACATGAACTATCAATGAACAGCTAGATTTGTATTAACTAACGTTAACAAAGATTACCAAAAACAGTAACAAATGTATTGCTCATGGTTAGTTCATGTTAGTTAATACATTAACTAATGTTTAATAAATGAACCTTATTGTAAAGTGTTACCAAAACCTTTTATAATGACAGCATTTTTTTAACCGTTTTGGTCACATTTGGTCGAAAAAATAGTTAGCTATTATTATTATTATTATTTGCGGTCAAATCGTTGTCACCATGAGCAAATTAATTGCATTCCTGCTTTAAAACGAGCGTTCGTAAATATTTCAAATGAAAGTTGCGCTCATGCGGTCCCTATAACAAACAACGTCATGTCATAAATGCAGTGTTGGGGAGTAGTTAACTACAAGTAGCTTAGCTACTAACTTAACTACATTTTTCAGTAGCTTGGCAGTAGCTCCGTTGCTTTTTAAACAGTGTAGCTTTTCCAGTAGCTAACTACTTTTTGCAGCAAGTAGCGGTGTAGCTAGAGCAAAAGCTACATTGCTACATTGTCAAGCCTGCGCAGCGCGATGCAAGGATATTCTTCTTCTTGTTAGATTACAAATGCCATTGCCATTACCGCCACCTGTCGTTTAATCACGCATCTTGCGGCTAACGGTTCACTGACGTACAGAAGTGGGTCGACACAACCATATTATGATTATATAGCAAGACGTGACGGCAGATTTGGAGGATGGAGAAACAACTTACGTTAATTACCCACGGCCTTATTTGTCCAAGTTCAATCAGTATTTTTGAGAAATGTTCTACATGAAATTTACGTTGGATGTATATTTCGTTCTTGCAGTGTTGTAGGCTATTTGTTACACTTTTGGCAAACAGATATTTTAGTGTTTTGTGTAATAAAACAATACTCTTGCATTGCCATAATTGCATTATTATGGCAATGCAAAAGTCATAATTGCATTGCCTTGTTTTAAACACTAATTATTTGAGTTAAAACATTCCTCAGACAGTTATTCAGTTATTTATAATATAACGTTAATATATAAAATAATATAAAATAAAATATATAATATACAAAAAGCAAAAGTAGTTTCAATGTAGCTAGCTACTTTTTGATAGTAACTTGTAGTGTAGCTAACTACTTTTCTAAATGGGTAGCTTGACTGTAGTTAAACTACTTTAACTTACGAGTAGCTTGTAGCTTGTCAAACTACAGTTTCAGAGTAGCTTCCCCAACACTACATAAATGATACGAAACCAGTAGGAAACACAGTAGCGGCGATGATAAGCTTCTCTTCCATTTACTCTGAACTAATGTTTTGGTAGGAACGAAAGTTCATGCTTCTCCGAAATCAGCTAGCATGAATTAGCCGATTGGTTGCTGGCGTTTTGCCGCTGCTTGCCCTTGAACCGCGTCACAGCTCATTGCCATGAAGTTGAGCTTCTTTCAACTTTCTGATTGACGTTAAAAGCGCCCAAAGCGCGACGCCGATGGATTTGACGCTCCTTGCAGCTGAGAAAAGCCAGCTTCCATTGAAAATTGGAAGCTCAGAGTCGGTGGAAGCTCAAGTCGGTGGAAGCTCAGAGTCGGTGGCGGTGTGAACGTACAGTAAGAGCCAAATCACAAACATGCCCATCATATAGGGGTGTAACGGTTCACATTCAAAAAATTCACGGATCGGTTCAAATACACTTGTGTCACGGTTCGGTACGTTTCAAATACAGCAAAGAGAAAGAAATGGCAGAGAAATTTCCTTGATTTATTTATTTTTATTTTATTTTTATTAAAACTAACATCATAAAGTATGATATTTTTAACTTTGAGCAATGATGGAACTAATCTTGACTTTTCTTAGGAGCATATAAAACAAAACACTCCTTGGACAAAATGAAATGTAATATTGTAGTAGTTATAAACAAAGGTTTATTTTAGTTTAGATTAACATTTGAGGGCAGCAATTGTATTGATAATGTCAAAATACAACAGACGTGATGTTACTTGAAAGAATTATAGCCTACTATTCCTGCCAAACTTACAGATAGTAACGTTAGTGTTATACAGTAAATCCTGGTGATGTTGCTGATCTGTGGACACTGGATAGTTCATTCATGGCACAAAGTTTCTTCCTGGTTTCCACGTCAGCGCTGTTTGATCCGTTAATAACGGAGAAATGTGAATGTTTCTCATTAGATCTCGCAGCGATGCTATTACTTCAGTGGCGAATTCAAATGTTTTCTGGATTTAGCTGTGCAGTAACAATGCTGATGATGAAGATCTGCTTGCGCTGCATTCAGTGCATTGGTCCAAACTGATAAACGGTCGTCATCCAAACAACCACACAATAACGAGTAGCTCAGGTTCGTTCCGCTTACATTATATTTGCCATTTGATGTTGGGCAACGTTGTGGTCATGCCAGCGTCTCTTACACTATGAACGCGCTTAAACACGCGGCGCGCATACATTTGAATAACAAAATGTTGGTCGGCAGGAAAAATTAAACCGAACAAACTGTTCAGTTCAAAAATGCGTACCGAAAACCGAACCGAAAGCATCGTACCGAACGGTTCAATAGCGAATACGGTGTATCGTTACCCCTGACGTCATAACACACTTTTTAACTATGACAGTAAGCGGAACAGGCTTTTTCAAGCATGGAAGACATGCTTCTCAATGTGATTAGCGAGGTTTTCTTGGCACAGTCTTTTTTAAGCATACTCACTGCCTGTCCAGGCTGCATGACCGACTGCTGTATCTGCTGTTGCTGCTGCATCTGGAGGTGGAGTCCTGACTGCATCTGCTGAAGCTGTGCCTGGAGCTGTGCGTGTGGGTTAACTGGAGCCAGCACGGCCCCAGTACCCTGAACCTTCACCTGGAGCTGACCTCCAGACATCGGAGCCTGCTGGTCCACCAACATGGCCTGACCCTGGGACAGGGAGAGAGGCAGACCCGCCATGGGGATCCCCACCTGGGGTAGGCGGCCTGGAAGCTGCGGGGTGGCGTGTGAAGGCTGGCGGCGTTTCTGGACCGGGGACCTTTGGATGGGTCATACTGCTGCTGGTTCTGTTTCTGCCCACCAATCTGGACTGTTTGTGGGGTGGGGGGCATGCCTCCTGTTTCATGGGGCAAGATGAAGGAAACAGAGTAGAGAGAGGAAAGAGAGGAGAGACAGATAGAGGGATATGGGAGCAAGGAAGAATTCCAAAGGGAAAAAATGAAGAATTTGAAACCATATATTGTCTTTTCTGTTTCCCTGAAAGGCTCACATTTTTAAAGTGACACTTTATATCCTAACAAATTTGTTCTTGTTTTAAGATAAAGTGAAAGAACATGTCTGAGTCATATTTCACCCCAAATTCTACTTTGCTTAAAATATACAAAAATTAGTATTTGAATTGAGATTATTAAAACATTTGGTAACACTTTATTTGAAGGGGTGTGCATAAGACTGACATGACACATGTCATCTACATGAAGGAGTCTTTATGAATGTTTATGACTTGTCATTAAGTGTCATTCGGTAAATTATGACACTTTTAATGCAAAGTTGACATTGTTTAAAATGTCTTTGTTATGACAACTTGACATTAACCAAGAAAGCATAACCTGTCAACCTGACATCTTTATAACTAGTACAACTTGTTCCACTTTACTTGAGGTAAGGGAAATATTAATGACACTGTTGTTAAAGCATTTGACAGTGTAATAACCCTTAATGACATCTTTATAACTAGTACAATGTGTTCCACTTTACTTGAGGACAAGTCAAATATTTATGACACAGTTATAATGGTGTCATGGCGGCCAAAGTCAAAACCAACCACATGACAGGGTAATGTAATGTTAACGCAAAGCTAAATAACTTCTTTAAGTTTGATAATTAGACCTGTTATGACATATTTGTGACAGGTTATGAATGATTCTTGGTTAATGTCAAGTTGTCATAACAAAGACATTTTAAACAATGTCAACTTTGCATTTAAAGTGTCTTAATTTACCAAATGACACTTAATGACAACAGTCATAAACATTCATAAAGACTCCTTCATGTTCATGATGACAGGAGTTATGTCATGTTAATGACAGTGTCATGTCAGTCTTATGCACACCCTTCAAATAAAGTGTTACCACTCATTTCAACATTTCTCAATACCTTAATGTTAGATTTTATGTATTGTATTATATCAGTGGCATTTAATAATAATTTATGTAATGACTATGTAACATTTTAAAATCTGTAAAAAAAAAATTTGTTGATGCAAAAATGTTAAACAGCCTGTAATAAATAAATAAAGCTTGTTTTTTTATTACATAACTATTACAAACATTTAAATCAAGTACCATATAGTACACTAAGATGTCTAATTGTCATGAAAATAATGCCACAATACTTAATAGCTTCATCGTTCTAAAAGTCTATTTTTAATTTTGATTGTGGAGTGCAATAGAACGCAGACATTTTACCCGTTTATGTTTCAACCAAACTTTTGATTTTATGGGTATGATGTTATGAGTAACCAGCAAAGTGTTACACAATGCTGAAAAAAAGGGATCATTAATGAAAAATATAGATCATGTCACAATGACTAAATAACAAAACTCAAAGTAGATTTACATGTTCTAATAATGGAAAATTAGAACTCGTAAATGTGAAAATTAAAATATTTCATTCAATGCTTAAGAGTACTACTATGAAGAACAAAACTAATCATGCATTACCACTGATCTATCCATAAGTGGATATTGGTCTAGTGGTCTAGATATTAAAAGAAACAAGTCAAGAAAACAACATTTAAAATAAAGAAATAAAATTAAAAACAGGAGAAGAACTCAAAAGAAGGAAAGGAAATGGACACGACTGAAGCACTGACACATTTCATGGACATGCATGAAGCAGGTAATGTCTGAAACATCTGCGTTAATACACAAGCTAAACAACAGCAAAGCAGAGGGTATAGCAGAGGGAACGACAAGGGAAGTTTAGCACACAAGAAGGTAAAGCCCAGCTGTAAACACAAAGTATCTCCCTCTTTTAGCATTTCATCATGAGCAAAATGACCAACTACAGACTTTTTGTTCAACTCTGGAGCTTTCCGAGGTTAATTTGCTGGTTTATAAGAGCTTTCCTGAGCGCCACTATCAGCTCCTCACCATCAGGTCATGAGGGAATCTTATGGAAACCGAAGATGAGGGTGGGAACTAAAAATATGATGACGATAAAACAAGAAAAAATGAAAATAACTTGCTAGATGAAGGGAACCAAGATTGAAAATGCATTGATATCCCAATTTGAGTTTAGGGAAGTGAAGGAGGATCTTTGTAGGATCAGGAGAGGAGATGTCAACTATAAAACCGCAGAACTAAACGGAAAACAAACACGGTGTGAAAGAGGACATCCCAGTAGAGAGGACTCATCAACTGATGAACCATGGATGGAATCAGAGATGCCGTTATGGCGAAGAAGAACATACACAAATGAGGTGAATGGCTCAAGGAACTAATGAGCAAATCATAAATGAACAAAAGTGATGTCTTCCAAATTGATCTTCAGCTGTATCTTCTGCTCAGCTGTCCCTTTGATGGTTAGCAAAAGATTTTGAGATGAGAACTGAGTCCCAACAAGTGGATCACAACTGGTAGATGATGCTTGGAAAAAAAGGTGGGATCAACTTTGGGAACTCTGGAATGAACCCTGACCTCCAGCAGCATTGAATAACGGACACAAGAGCGGACCTGGCCCGTGACGCAGCGGCGCTCCTACCTTGCGCAGTCGGCATGAGCTGCTGGAGGGGAACGCCGGGAGATCCTAAAGCAGTTACGGCGGGGTGTTGGAATATCATCCCATGCCGACCCACTTCCATCCGGGACCTCTTAGCCTGATCTGGGATGCAAAACACACAATACCCTCAAAACGCAAAAGACCTCCCTCCCAAAAAATGAGATATAGAACAAGAAAACAAAAAGAAGGAGAAAAAAAAAACACTTGGCACATGGCAATGATGTTTGCACACCAGCAGGTAGCTGTTGGGAATCTCCGTTCCCTGTTTTCTGGATTACAGGCTTTAAACACAGAGCTGGGGAAAGATGCTGGAATATTGAGTAAGCAGAAGCAAATTGGAAGGGGAGAAAAGGAAACTAACGACAGCAAACGGAAAGGCAGAAAACAAAAGGGGGATAAAGAACAAAAGAAAAAAAAAAACTGGCCTCCACCTTTGCCCTGCGTCCCCCACGTCGCCCTACCTGCTTGTGCCATGGCCTGCTGCCGTTTGAAAGCCTCCATGTCCACAGGGTTAGAGATGCTGCCACCTGCCACCCCGACTTGAGTCTGTGAGAAAGAAAACAAACCAAAGTGAGTCTCATTCACACGGAGCAAAAACAGTTCTGTTCTCCTTAACTAAAATCTTGCCTACTTTTGTCTAATGTCACAATTCTCTCATTCCACATAATAAAAGCCCTGCCATACGGAGTGTTACAAATATTTGACATGTTCTGAATGAAGCCTCCATCACCTGGAACTGCTGCTGAACGGAGAACGCCGCAGACACGTTGGGTGGGAGTTGTGTAGCTATAGCAACAGGAGTCACCGTCTGTCCATCCTTTCCAGTCACTACTTTCACCTGAGAGGTTGTCATAGAAACAGATGAAAGATACAATACCACAGAAAATACATCTTGATGTCTGCAAACTAAATAGAGACCAGTTGTCTACAAAAAAAGTTGTTTCATGGATCAGAGACATGGTGATCATTTTTATCATCTGGATCTATTCATTATTTCAATATTTATTTTTATATTATTGCATTGGGGGAGATAGAGTAAAACTGTCAGAGTGATACAGCTTTCTTGATATAATTAAGAGAGAAACCATCCTTTAAGTAATACAATTCTTTAAAAGGATTTTTTTTGTAGTTTGAGTAGTCTTCTTAACGGGATACTCCACTGCTTTTTTTTTCATATTAAACTATGTTATTCCCCTTAACTAAGGCCCCATCCACACTACTGCGTTTTCATTTAAAAACGAATAATTAAAACGAATACGATCTCCGTCCACACCAGCGTTTTATCTGCGTATTAGAAATGATATTCGTCCACATTAAAACGACTGAAAACGCGGATCACGTGACCATTCACCAACACTGGGAATGCGCGTGCCGGTGTAAACATTGATTGACGAATCAGGGAAGGATACGTCATGACTGATAACACCCAATCAAGAGACGCGACCAAACACCTCCACGTTTCCCTATTTAAATAGTTACACGAGTAGTGTAACTCGAATAAGAATGGTGACACAAAATAAAACATTGCGCTTTTCTAATGCCGCTTTTCCACTGCATGGTATGGTATGGCTCGGCTCAGTGCGGCTCACTTGTGGCGCTTTTCCACTGCATGGTACGGTACGGCTCCCTTCGGCTTGCTTTAAATGGTACCTGGTCTGTTGAGGTTCCAAGCGTCACCGTACCGATACTAAAATGTGACGTGAAACACTGCAGATCACTGATTGGTCAGATAGAATAGTCACTACCAGCGTCATTGTATTTGCGACCAATAGACAGACAAGAGAAACCAAACCCGCTAGATTTAAATAGCCAGTAACAGCCACCGCTGTTCTCGAACAGTCTATAATCCCACCCACTTTTAAGTGGTACTAACTGCAGTGGAAAAGCAGCCGAGCTAAAGCGAACTGAGCCGTGCCGTGTCGAGCCGTACCACGCAGTGGAAAAGGCGAAGCGAGCCGTACTGAGCCGTACCAGCAGTGGAAAACGCCATAAGCGTGTAGTAGAAGCAGACTTTTCACGACTCACGAGTAATGATATTACTGTGCTGAGTCGAAGTTCTCCCAAGCACTTGCTGTGGTAATCCGTCCTTACATTATAGTTATCCACTTTACATGCTTAGAAAAGCACAACGTTTTATTTTGTGTCACCATACTTCACAGACCCAAAGGCCACCAAAGTGCTTTTAATATTGCCTCACATTCACCCATTCAGTCAGACCATGCAAGGCGCCATCCAGCTCGTTGGGAGCAGCTGGGGTTAGATGTCTTGCTCACGGATACCTCGACACTTGGTCAGGTGGAACCGGGGATTGAACCACCAAACTTCCGGTTTGTAGACAACCTACATAACCCACTGAGCTACTGCCGCCCCCTTTGGATCCTAATGAATGAACTGGGCTAAGTGCTATCAAAGTATCTTGCACAGCCAGAGCGATTATGTGCACGCACTGAGACAGAGAAAGGTATGTAACAACTCGTCTTAGTCAAAGGGAATAACAGTTTCATATGAAAAAACGGTGGAGTATCCCTTTAACAAAACAGTGACTGCATCATTGGATATTAATATTTGGGATAAAAAAATAATGTCATGTGATTTGACCAAGAAAAGCATATGGTGTAACATGCAGAAACAAAAAACAGGGAATTATATCATAGAGAGGACACCTGAAGAGCTCTGTGACTGTCTCTTATGTCAATAATCATCTTAAAATATCAGAAATTTGATCTTGTTATGACGGTGAAAATGCTGTAAATGTCACATGTTGCGAATCCCACAAATTCAAATAAATACAGCCTGGGTGAGCATAAGAGACTTCTTTTAAAAACCTTTTTACTGACCCCAGACATTTAAAATGTAATGCATGTTTTTTTTTACTTAAAAATATACATTTTAAAACTGTTTTTAAAATAAAGAGTATGTGTACACACTCACATTAATTCAAGGTTTAAGGTAAAAATGCTATTTCTTTGACTTGATGGTTACACCACATGATGTCTTTTAAACCCCATTTACATAAATGTTCCTTACAAACAGTATAAACATTTTTCTAAATATTTTTTGGACACAATAAAAGGTTTACTGTGGACACTTATCACTGAGAAATTACACAAAGTGCATTTGAAAACAGAATGTAAGAGTTCTTTACCTCATCATTAATGACCTCGGACTGCTCTTCCTCCTCCTCTTCGTCTTCAAGGTCAAGATCGTTTTGCCTCAGGTAAGTGAAAAGAGGCACACAAGGCTTTTTCTTGAAGGCAATGTAGTCCATCATGTTCCCTTGCAGATGCTGCAGGAAAAAGAGCTCAATCAGGTACTCCTTAAACACCTCCTTCAGACTCTCCATTTTCTTCCCATGATGCTCCAGACACTGCTTCCTCAACTGTGCCACCTCTGGGTTTGAGGGCGCAATCTCTTCCAGCTTCTTCGGCTGCATCTTCTTCATGCTGGTGGGGGTCATGGATTGGCTGGCAAGGCCCTGGGGAGGGTTGCTCCTTGGATGGGCTGGAGGGAGGGATGGCGGATGGGACCCCGAAAGAGGGTGCAGCAGATGCTCCCACAACGACTTGCGCAGTCTTCTCAAAAATCATGGGTCGTGCTAACTGGCCTTGGATGATGCTACTGATCTGAGGAGGCAGATTGGAGGTGGTGATGTGCCCAGGGCTGCCTAACGTCGGGAGAGGAGCCCCTGCCGCAACCGGGCTCTGCGGGCCCAAATGGTGTATGGTGCCCCCGGTTTGAGAGTGTGGCTGGGACAGGCGTCTTTCTCTGATGGCCCCCGGAGTCCCAGGTGAGGTCAGCTGAACGGCTCCTGCTGTGGTCGGAGTCAGCTGAGCCAATCCTGCTCCATCCTGGTACACAAAATGGGCTGGTGGGCTGCCCAAGTTGAGCTGCCTAACCATAATACCTGCATCCACAAACCGCGTCGGGCTTTGACCGCACACTCCCAGGGCCGACACAGGAGCGTTCGGCCTGGGCACAGCCTGTATGGGGACCGGACTGTGCTGGGTGGGACTTTGAGGTTGTAGGGTTTGGGACAAGGGTGACGTCACCTGGATGTAAGATGAAGAGCCAGGCTCGAACCTCCACTGTTGGGGCTGATGCTGAAAGCCAGGGGACGCCGGGCTCTGGAGAGGCAGAGAGGCGAGGGTGATCTGCTGGTTCCCTGGAACCATTGGTCCCACATTCTGTAAGGTGATGTTCATGTTCTGACCCGTGACCGGACTCCGACTCATGATGATTTGATAATTGGGAGACTGTGGCGCAGAGGGACTTGCAGATGGAGCAAAAGAGGTCACCGGTGACTGGGGGTGATTGGCTGGCTGTTGCTGGGTAACCGGCATGGGCTGCTGCTGTTGTTGGGACTGCTGTGATTGCTGCTGTTCTTCTGCCTCAGATCCAGTGAAGGACTTTGTTCTCTGAAGGTTCCTCTGCACATTTGGTGGGCCTCCTCCATGGTGCATTTCGTGCCACTTTATTTTATTAAAAGACACTCTGTGGGAAGACAACAGGGCAAGGTTTCTATCATGCATATATTTGGGCAAAGATATAAAAATTAACTAATACTGAACCTCAAGGGAAACAGTCAATAATAATTAAAACCGTAGTTCAAACAGACCCAGGCCAATTAAAGGGACAGTTAATTGAAAAAAAAATTAATTCTGTCAACAACATTTACTCACCGTTTGTCCTTTCAAACCCTTATTTTACACATAAATAACAGTAAGAATATATTTGGACTGAAATCAAAACTTTAATACTTAAAAAGTTTGATAAATGTGTTGGCCACCAGAGGTCGCTAATCTCTTACAATAACAAAGGCGTATATCGAATGACGCAAAGCATCAAGCGGAATTATGGATCTTGTCTTTAAGCCGATGGATCTTTTATGGATGAGTGAATACAATGATGTTTTTAACATGACTGTGGTGTGAAGCAGGGCACGATTGCTAATGATAGACGCATACCAGGGCCACACACGACGCGAGTCCCGGGGATGTAAAGGAATAAGGATATTTCATTCATCCGAACTACTACACTCAAGTGCTGAAATAATACTCACACAGGTCCGTTTATTAGACGAGGTAATTCAGCGCTGTTTCACTTGCTCTAACAGTTACACTCCTCACCCCTGCTCATACGTCCCATTTCCTTGGTTAAAAATCGCAATTTTCTCACGATTTCTCACAATTTTCAAAATAGTTGGAAACATTGAGGATATTGTAAGCAATCAACTAAACAAAATATAGATAAGATAACATTGGCCTAGTGGTTTTCGAATATTTTACTGCAAAAATTCTACATATTGCCCCTTTAAATCTGTTCATCTTAAAGCGATCTTGTCTCATAAGTAGCCTTGGATTCAACCACTTGAATTATATACTTTTACGATGTCTTAATTTGATGCATGAAGTTTTAGTGAAATGGACTTTAAATGGAAGGACAGAAATATCTCAGATTACATTAAAGATATATTAATCTGTGTTTCTAATATAAACAAAAGTAATACTGGTTTGGAACTGTATTCCTGGTTTAATAAACTGTATAATACTGGTTTTTATTTTAGGTGAACTATCCCTTTAATATGCCAATAATTGGTCTTCAAAGATTGTCATCATCATCATCATCATCATCATCATCATCATCATATAATAAACCAATATGCTACCTTATCCCCTCCTTGTGTGAATTAGCCTATTAAATCTACTATATTTTTGTTCAATTATCTGTAGTAGTATGCGTCTTCTATACAAGAACTAGCCCTATACAAGCAAGTATGTTAATTTATAAAGGTTTATGGGACATATACACACATACAATAATATATATATATATATTTAGGGCTGTGCAAAGATTAACTGTGATTAATCGCATCAAATAAAAGTTTGTGTTTCCATAATATATGTGTGTGCGCTGTGTATAATTATTTTTGTATATATAAATACCTATACATGCATCTACATTTAAGAATGTTTGCACATAAATGCTGTTTATATAATACATAATCTATATTATATATAAATATTAATATTGTATATACGAGTAAAACATTTTCTTAAATATATACATGCATGTGTGTATTTATATTTACAAAATAATTATACACAGCACACACAAATACATTGTGTAAACACAAACTTTTAATTTGGATGCGAATTAATCTTTGCACAGCCCTAATATAGACATACAAATACACACACACACACATTTATTTATATTGTAGGATACATAATGCATGCAACTTTATTCATGCATACAGAATACTCCTGTAAAATAATAGAAAAAGTAAACTATCGCCCAGATCAAATCTGCTAAATGCAACTATAAGACAAGAGGATAAGATTTTCAGAGCCCAAATCTCTGAACCAAATGCTCAGTGGCCTAACAATATTTTGTCAAATAAATCACTCTTTTGGCAAAAAAGTTAGACAGTAGACTCCATTAACATTTGCAAAACTCTAAATACATTCTCACATAATAAAACACATTTTGCCTTGCATTTGTGTTGGAAAATAGGAAACAAGCTGGAAAAGTTGAACAAATAAAACACAATTGTCATTACACACAACAAACTCTAATGATGTGATCAAGCCAACTGTACAACATACAGATGAGCTCAGACTGCACAGATGTACTGAATGTTGACACAAACAATGGATGGATGAGAAGGAGAGGAAGAGCACATAAGAGGTGGTGGATGAAGAGGATAAGGACAAGAAAGAGCATGTTGTGGACAGTGTTGTCAAGGCTGGATCTGGATAAACGTTAGGGTTAGGGCATCAATGTTGCCTTTGTCCTGAGGCCGAATCTAGCACGAAGACGTGATGCAGAGGCCAGAATGAAACTCTCCTTGCATTTGCAATTTTTTTGAGTGTACGGTAAAATGATTTTGATTTAGAACACTCTTTTGCAGTTAGACTAGTGTATTTTACTGTATGCAATGCTGAATATACAGCATACAAACAGTAGTTTCACCTTACTAAATTGTGATCACTAAACTTTAAGTAGGCCAATTTGTAACAACATGATCTGGATACTGTGTTCTCCACTTATATTTAATTTTTTGTAGCATCTAATAAATGAACTGTAGTGTTTATATATTGAATGACCTGTGTGTGATGATCTGAAAGCTTTGTTTGATTTTGCCAGAAGAGTCTGTGGTTTTGTAAATGTAGTTTGAAATGTGCATCAGCGATTGTGGGAAATTCTAAGATATTATAAAACATAACATCACGATTTTGAAACACAATGTGTTATATCTTTATACAAATACAATTGACTTGATTTGGCTATTCAATACAGTATCGATCACATCCCTACCATCTCTAACAGAAATTCACCATGGTAACCACAGCTTACAGTAACGTTAATTGTACAGTATATATACTAGCCACAAGCCATTGAATAAGAAAAGATAAATTAAACTAAATGTGAAATAACTGACAGTTTCTTAATGTTTGAATCAGACCCTGCATTAACTTGTTTTTTCAAAAGTGAGTCTGGTATTTGGGGAGAAATCTAATTCCCATGGTGTATTTTAGCAAGGAATAAAACCCACTATGGGGTTGACAACACTGTGTTTACTAATAAAACCCTCTCTGCTCTCAGGCTGACTGACATAGTCACAGACAGCCACAGCCTAACACACCTTACAAACCAACCCACTCTTCTCGTATCAACAAATTGCTATTCTGATCCAGTAAGAGCACGTGCAACATACTCGTGCGCATTATTTTTAGTATATGTAGTTGTGTGGTTTGTGTGAGCATTCAGAGCAGAGTATGTTTGAGTTTCCGCTCGCGGTGCATTAGCTCGCCTGCTAAACACAAACATCAACACGCGCCACTTACTGTAAAATCGCCGTCCCGCGCTCCAACCATCCACTGCAAACTCTACCCTCAGTGCCTAATTCACAAAACACCTGAGGGTGTCCACTCTCGCGAATACAAAGCTCAATAAAACTGGTATTAGCGTATGACAGATGTTTCTGTGTGAATCATGGCGATAGACTGATTATTTTTTTCTTTCTTCTCCGAATACCCGGAAACACTCGACTGAGAGCGTGACGTTTACTTGACTGACGTGCTGTTGTCCAATCACGACACAGAAAGAGAGCAACGTATGCGCGCGAGGGCGGGACTATTGTAGGTTTTGCTTCCCTTCGTTACGCACCTTGCATGAATTATGAGTATTAAATATGTCTGTTATTAACCATGTAGTAGAATGTTATATATACACATAAATATATAAGTGAAAAGCGATTTTCTGCACATATACCACTACGAAAAAAAGTTCTAGTAATGTTTGAAGGCTTTTCATAATATATTTTCAAATTAATCAACAAACAGTAAATATAAAAGTGAAATTTATTCGAACACACACACACACCCATTCCACATGCATTCTGCGCTTATTTTTGGCTTCTGCAAATGGAAATAAAAAGACAAAAACATCAGAAAACACATAAATACTGTAACAACATATACAAAAGAGTTCATTGTCCTTAGTTTAACATTATTATTTTAAAAAGTTTCATGTGCATAATTCTACCATACATTTCAGACTAAATGCCTTAAACACCTTGATATGAAAAACACCTTAGAGTTATTGCCATTGGAAAAATGCAAAAATAGTGCAAGTAATGAACAAACATGATATGAAAATTCTAGAAGTATAGATTGTAAGTCTCAGATTTGTTTTGAGTGTCCAGTGAGATTTACTCTTAAGTCATTTACTTGCTAAAAATTCAAAAGCAAACTGAAAACTTAAACATCACTTTCAGACTGACAATTAAAAACAGAAAAATATAAAAATGCTACACGCAAGCTAATGACTATTTTCTTATTGCATTTTCTTTAACTTTCAGGTGTTAATTAAACTGAAATGAGCCATTACATCGAATGATTGCTTTCTCTGCAGTGGTTCTTTTCAGGTATCCAGTAGGCAAAATGGTTTATAAAGTGCTTTGCTATTTTACATACACATGAATAACAGTATGATAGTTAATCTAATACGATTCTCAAGTATTTCTCCCACCGTCATATGACAACATATGAAACTGACAGTTTTTATCAGTATGTCTGCAAAGATTTGCCACATTTTTGGTCAATTGCCACATTAGAGCTGTACATCTGTAGCTGACTACTACACATCCACCACAACGGCTGCTATTTCAACAACGGCTCGGTGGTCACAGAGGTTCAAATGATTATGAATTCCCTTCAGATACAGCAGATAACTATCATTTCCTCAAAATCATGCAAAAACATGTAGGATAAGCCCATCAAGACAGGATCATTCCATGTAACTTCATGAGACTAATGTTATAGTCATGTTTTAGTATGATTGAATGAAAAGCATCCAAGCTGTTGCTCATTCAGTCCCTGTTGCTCATTAGTGCTAAGATTAAAATCATCACTTTAAGTGCCAGCATGGAGATTTCATCTCTGTCTATTATGAAAAAGTCTTTTTCTCACCTTTTTTTGGCTTAGGAAACCAAATATCACGTTTTAAATCAGTGGAAATTTCACGAAATTTAAAATGGCAACTTTGATTAAAAGAGATGTAGATGTTTTGGGTTTGATGATGCAACACACACATCATTAGGGCTGAAGGGAGGAGAGTCGCCGCTCAATACACTGTTTACCTGCAGAAAGGGCAAACAAATGTACATCAGAGATGTGACAATGTCCATTTAAGGTAAGTCATTTCACTCGCGGCCATCTTTGAAACGGGGAAACTTAAAATTCTCCAAAGCTCTTCACCAAAAGCTTAAAATTACATTTCATATTTGAAATTAGTAATGAAATCTGACAACAACTGTCTTATATATATATATTTTTTTTCTAAATGTTCAAATCATGACAAACAATGCATTTTTTAGGCGTCTCTCAGTCTGACTGTTACAGAAACAAGTGTTTCTAACTGGTGGTGATTGGCTGTTTTATTTATAAAGGAGGACTTATTCCGCTATATTGCGCTTTTTACATTTCTCCAATTCATAATAATATTAGTGCACCTTCTTTGTATATAAAGTCTTTGGATGAGATGTATAATGAGCAATCATTATAACTAGTTTATAACGAGTTTAGTAAGCTTTTAATGTTTTTGACAGAAATCTTATATTTACCAAGGTTCAATTTATTTAATAAAAAAAATATATATATTATTATAGAAATGTTTTTTTTTTTTTGGCAGTTCTTTAAAATGTAACTAGTGCAAAGTGCCCGTGCATAATCAGTGTTTGTGTGTTTTTAGTAATTGTTGGTTTGGTGTGTTTGATTGCTCATTGTTACAACTACACAGCAAAAGTTCAGTGACATTTTTATTTGTGAGTAGCTAATCCAAACAACATCAAACTCGGCACTGCACCCGTAGCAAGACACCCGTCAAGTTTGACGTTCCTATAATTTATAGATAGATAGTGCAAAATGCCCGTGCAAAATAATGCCCGTGGCAATTGTTGGTTTGGTGTGTTTAAGTGCTCAAATGAATAAATGCGACGATTCAGGGAACAAATCGGCTTTTTTCGTCCCTCTGTCTCTGGTCCTGCGCTGTGCTCAGTCAGTGTGCAGTGTGAGAGGGGGATAGGGTGACCAGATGAGATTGGCTGAAATTCGGGAGGGGGGGGTGTTGGTGGCTGGGGGGGGGTGTTGTTGGGGGGGGTTAATAAAAATAAAACACATTAAAATATCATGAACTCAAATTTAGTGGAAAAAAAGAAGAAAAAGTGTTAGCCTACTGTTGTAACAGTGCACAGGCTAAAGCAGACCTTTCAGGCTATAGCCTAACGCTAATAAGCCTTATGCCAAAATTATTATTAAAACTAAATTGTCGGTCATTAAATAGGAAAACTAAATAATTGTGCAGATGATTTGCTTCAAGTGAAACCCGACATCAGACATTAAGGCCCGGCCAGAAGTATTTTATTGCACGCAGTGACGTGACAAATCACTCACTCCTTTAATGCTGCCTTCAAACCAAGCGGAATATTCCATTTGAATCCATTTGCGCGTCAAGAGCGAAATTGACACGCTTAAAAAACAAAAGTTTTTTAGTTTTTAGTTTTTTTTTCAACTCCACTTCCACGGATGATTTTTAATGTTTTATTATAAGACATTTTATATATCAATATTTTGCTTTAGTATAATTTTCGGGACAAATTAAGGCCGATTTTGGGATTCGGGACAACAGCTAAGTTTCGGGACTGTCCCGAATTTTCGGGACTTCTGGTCACCCTAGAGGGGGAGTGGCCAGCGGATAAGACGGCAAAAGCCAATGTGTGCTTCTTTTAACAATATATTTAGTGATATCTTTTGCATTTCTAATCCAAAGAACTTCAAACTCTACACTGCACTTACTCGTGCCCGTAGCAAGATACTTGTAAAGTTTGAGATCCATCGGACTAACAGTTCGAGAGATATGCGATTAACAGACAGACACACAAACACACAGACACACAAACACACAGACAGACGTTCCTGCAATATTATATATATATATATATATATATATATATATATATATATATATATATATATATATATATATATATATATATATATATATAAATAATGGTAAAGCTGAATTTTCACCATCATTACTCCAGTCTTCAGTGTCTCATGATCCTTCAGAAATCATTTCAATATGCTGATTGGCTGCTCAAGAATATTTTATAATATCATCAGATTGTGCCACTTCATATTTTTGTGGAAAGGAAACCATATTATTTTCATATTTCAAACAGAAATCTTTGTAACAATATAAATGTCTGTACTGTCACTTCCTTGCTAAAGTATTAATTTCTTTAAAAAAAAGTATAAGTACTAACCTCTAACTACTAACTAACTTTAGAGCTGTAGAGTAGGTGTGTCATACTCACATTTGTTGATATTGTTTATGTCTGCAGTCTCTGTAATAATTAAAGACAGGCCCTCCATCAGCAGTAAGGCCTTATGGTATCGCTCTACAGAGGTTTCTCCATGATGAAACATCTCGTCCAGCGCTGCTGTCTGTACCTGCTCATATAAGAGAGGAGTGCAATTCATGCTATTAGTATTACAGATTAGATATGGAGATGTTTCTCCTCATATTGTAAGAAACCAAACATGAGTGTGTTCATACCATCTGAACGGTGTGTGTGTAGATGAGTCTCTCAGCAGTAATGTTGTTCATGCGGTCCATCAGTCTTTGCTTGCTGCTGAAGAAGAGCTGGAGTTTCTCAGTGAGAGAACGGCAGGCGTTCACACAACCCTTATACATCTCATTAAGCTTACGTACTACTGCAAGAGAAAAACACACACACGCAACACACCAATCAGAATGAATTTCTTATACAGTTACAGTATGTGCAGTTTTTGATTGCTCGCAAATAACAGTAAAGTAATTTAAAGAGAATGGTACAAAATATTTCAATTTCAAATAAACCCTGTTCTATTAACCTTTCTATTCATCAAAGAATTGTGAAAAAAAAATATTGATACAAATTTTTTTAATTCCCTTGTTATGGTGTAATTTATATAAACTAATACTGAGTAATACTGTACCTAACATGATATGCACCTAATATGAGTAATACAAATTATAAATTATAAATAAAATACTGAATAATATGAATTAACAACATGTACGACTTACCCCATATAATTAGGGTAAGTTGCTTAATCAAGCATACTTTACTGTTATTAATATAGTAAGTACATTGTAAAATGCTTAACAGGGAAACTAAAAATAAAGTATTATAAGCAATGTACAAGAAACACAAAACAATTAATATAATGATTCAAATGCAAAAGGTAACATACGCAATTATCAAACCATGATTTTGGCAAACAGAAATCATAATTCAGACTATTTCCCCATGATCTATAGTTATATGTATACATATGGTTGCATAATGGTCCCACTTTATATGAACTACTATGTACAAAAATTTTAATTATTCCGTACATTTTTTTGTTTAATTATGTAATGTAATAATAGAAATGAATTACATGTAATAACACTGCTAACCCTTCCTTTACCCCGATAACCCACCCTTAAACTTAACCATACAATGAAACCTGTCCCTAATCTTACCCCGTATCCCACCTCAATAGCAGCAGAAGTGTTTTGCAACTCAAAAGTACCTAAGATTTGTTAGTAGTTAAGGCAACAAAATATGAAGTGGGACTGTTTTTTTTTTTTTTTTTTGCATGGCAATTATGTGCTTGGAGTATGTGACTTACCTTGTTTAACAGATCCTGATGGGTAGAGTTTGCCTTCCTTGATCCCAGCCATCGCTGTGTGTAGCGCTGAGGACAGCAGCTCCGCACACTTCATATAGAGGACCAGCTGCTCTGCAGAGCTACATACACATGTGCACATCACTCACAGTGTACGTGCCGTAATATCATACACATGTGACATGACACATAAGCACGTGTACTGTATGTGTATGTATGAATGAGTAGTATCTTCACCTCCACTCATGACTCAGCAGGCTGATCTGGTCAGCCACTATGCTCTGCTCAAAGAATGAAGCATCAAGTGCCATGTTCCTTTCCCCACTGTCCTTTGTTTCAGAGCGACCTCTGTGATGCAGTAGGAAAAGGCTAGAATGAAGCGCAGTCGGCTCAGCAAGTCTGTATGCCCCTCCTGTATAGAAGAAGAGGAGGGCATTTTCAATTTTTATTTCAGTCCTCTATACCATGATCATTTTTTTTCAGGATTCTTTGATGGATACAAATAGCTTATGAGGTCTCAAAATGATTTCGATCCTCATAGACAATTTCTATCCATCAAAGAATGGTTAAAAAAGTTTTCACAAAAACATTAAGCAGCACAACTGTTTCTTGAGCAGCAAATCAGCATCTTAGTAATGATGCTGAAAATTCAGCTTTGCACCACAGGAATAAATTACATTAACAATATATTTAAATAGAAAGCAGTTATTTATAAATTGTAATAAGGGATGTACTGATTTTTACCCTCCAGATAACACTGATTTTAACAAACAACTATTAGGCCAATACCGGTATTTGTCACTTGCTCTCTCATTTGAACTTTTGTCATTAAAATAGATTTGTGTTTTGATCATGTTTTAAATGAGCAAATAAAAAATGCATGCATATACTGTACAGTAGATACAGTTTATTTCTCCATCATCAAATTATTTCTATTGAACATGGATTTGATCCATTTAACATTCAACAGGCCAACATAAATAGATAAATACACCAAAACAAAAGCACATTTGAAATAATTTGTGCATTTCAGGCAGGTCTAACAGTGGTTTTCAGGGACAGAAATAAAGTAATCAAATGTAAAATAGCTTATAAATCAAATAGCTTAATAAATTAAATATACATTAATCCTTATTAAGTTGCCAAAGTTATTAAGTCAAGAGTGGTGAGTGTTTTTTTGTAATTAACATTAAAACAGACAGCAGCAAGAATATTAGGCTGTCACTTTAAGAGCTGCACGAATCCAATATACTGGTACACAGCATACAAACTGTTTATAATGACCAGCTGACTGTCTGACTGAACTATTTTACCTCCATAAGCGTCTCCTCTGGCAGTTCAGGTGGCACAAATGCCACGTCCTCACTGAGGTTTGTTGCAATGGCATCTGTGTAACCACAGCGCAGGCTCTCAGGTGAACCGTAGGCCTCGTGCAAATGACCGTAGGTCCAGCCAGGGCTTGTTGGGCTGGGAGTGCCCACTTCAACAACAGATGAGGTGAATTTGAAAATGCATTGTGAGTCTAACAGATACAATAACACACAAATGCAATACACGAGTTTCAATCTCATTAAGCAAACTAATGGAAGTGTCACCTGAGAAGCGTCTAGGTCGAGTAGTGTGAGGAGGTGTGAGTCCGAGTTCAGGAGAGCCCAAGCATGAACATAACTCCAGCAGGACTGCCTGAGCCCTGCTCTATGCCATCACTGCCACAAGAGGGTGCTACAGAGATCAGCACACAATGGCATTTTAAACATCAGAAAGTGCCCTGATATATATAAAAATACACACACATGCTTGTATATATTTAAGAATATTTTCATGTATGTACTGTATATAGATTTATATATAAATTATATTATATATAAATATTTTATATATAAATAATATATTTTTTTTAAATATTCATGCATGTGTATGTATTTATAGATATCCAAACTAACTATACACAGTGCACCCACATATATTATGTAAACACAAACTTTTATTTTGGATGCGATTAATCGCAATTAATCGTTTGACAGCCCTAATAAAAATAAATAATGAAGAAGATTTCTGGGATGGACTTCCATTTGTATGCCCAGTGTAAATATATATTTATGGTAATAACGATTGTAGCTTCCTGAGGGAACCAGTGTTGGGAAAGTTACTCTAAAAAGTAATTAATTACTAGTTATTAAGTACATCATCAACAGTGTAATTAAGATTCATGTACTCTCTCTAAAAAATATTGGATTATTACCAATTACTTCCTGAATCCCTTATCAACCTCCAACAGTTGAACAATTCAAGGATAGATATGAAACAGCTCTTTTATATCTTTCAACACTAATAGCAAACCACAACTATTCAACCATCCACTCAATTCCCAAGTCCTACCCTACTTTTTTCTTGTTTCAGCTGTTTCGCTGAATAAACGTCATAAGGAGAAAAAGACTACCGCAACTTGTTTCATGCTGACTTTAAAGCTTGTCTTTTGTTGAGTGGCTAACATCAACTGTTAGCATGAGCTCATACCTGTTGTGTCCATGGGTTTCTCTGAATTTAAGCTCTGCACAGCTGCCCCTGTCAAGTTGATGTCCGAACACAGCCTTCAGCAGCTTATCTGAGAGACGGCCAGTGCTTAATGACCTACAACACAAATGACTCATAACATCACTGCAGTGAATCCACAAGCTTTCTTCATCCTGAACTAAAGCCTTATTGACTAATACCTTTTGACCATGTCCCTTCTTTCCGCTGGCCTGAGAAGTGGCACACCGAGGCCCTGTAGCTGGGGACTGTGCCAGATCTTTCAGGTCAGACGCGGCCTTGGTTCGGGCGGTCAGGCCTCGCTGAACTAACGCCGTACTTGGAGTTTGACCAGAGATGGGTCGCCGATACAAATCCCACTGAATTGAAAAGTAGTCAAATGTATATTTTAGTGTTGTTAACTGATTTAAAAAAACTGAACTAATTTGTCACACATTTTTGTAATTAATCACACCAAACATTCAGGTTTTAAAATATTTGTGTATGTAATACATATTTTCACACTGAATACCCAAAATAATGTATACTCAACATTAAGATGGTATATTTTAAATAAAAATGTTTTACTCAAAATCTAGGGATGAAATGAGTAATTATAGCCATTCAACGTAACAGAATAATTGATCAAATTTCGATCAAATTCTCAGCTGAATGTGTTTTAAAGGGTTAGTTCACCCAAAAATGAAAATTAAGTCATTAATTACTCACCCCCATGCTGTACCAACCCTGTAAGACCTTCGTTCATTTTCAGAACACAAATGAAGATATTTTTGATTAAATCTGAGAGCTGGATCACTCCTCCATAGACTGCCTAAGGGACTGGCTCTTGACGGCCCATAAAGTCATTAAAGAAAATGTTTAAATATTCCATGTGCCTACAGCGGCTCAATTATAAGTTTATCAGAGCGACGGGACTACTTTTTGTGCGAAAAAAACCCATAAATAACAACTTTATTCGACTATTCCATTACTTCCTTATGGGCCTTGAGACGAGAGTTGAAGAGATTTCCAGAACGCATGCGCGAGAACTGAGATGAGGACGTTCTTCATTCGACTACTTCTTGTTACCGGCTGCTCACCGCTTAGGAGTATTACCGCCCCTACCGTATAAGATGACGTGCTGATATAGCTGGAAGCGCAAAACTTTCTGTTTACAAGCAGAGGAAGATGCGCGCTGTACATACGCTTTTCAATTACCGTATTTTCCGCACTTGGCATAAGCCTTTAATCTTCTCAAAAAACAACAGTGTGCCTTATAATCCGGAGCGCATTTATAAATGGATCATCATCTTATACAGTAGGTGGCGGTAATACTCCTAAGTGGTGAGCAGCCGGTAACAAGAAGTAGTCGAAGAAGAACGTCCCCATCTCAGTTCTCGCGCATGCGTTCTGGAAATCTCTTCAACTCTCGTCTCAAGGCCCATAAGGATGTAATGGAATAGTCGAATAAAGTCATTATTTATGTTTTTTTTCGCACAAAAAGTAGTCTCGTCGCTTGATAAACTTATGAATTGAGCCGCTGTAGGCACATGGAATATTTAAACATTTTCTTAAATGACTTTATGGGCCGTACAAGTGCCAGTCCCTTAAGGCCTGTTCACACCGGGACAAATTTCTCGCACGATATTCGTCGACGTTTAACACCTCGTGACTAAACAATGGGCGCCAATGTGAGTGTTCACACCAACGCGAAAAAAGCCACGCTTAAAAGCGTCATTTTTAAAAAAGCCTCGGGTTCGTTTTTTTTGGTTTGATGCGCCGCGTCAAAAACTATCCAATCAACGAGACTGGCGGGTTTGCTCACGTGTCTGGTACTTCTGAAGTTACAGTAAAACACAACTTGGGGGCGCTCAAACACAAAACGGTCTTGCCAAGCACACATAGGCGAAGAGATATAGCCTACAAGGCAAGATAGCTATGGGCACGCGAATGTTGAGCTGCTGGTCTCGGAGCATAAAGAGCTATGATAATATTTATATTAGCATTTCTGTAATAATACAGGGTGAACAACAGTCCTGTTTTCCCAGGACATGTGTAACGGTCACTTTTTGCTTTATAGGAATCTGAGTTGAGATGAGAACTGCGCATCTAGTTTGCGTAGTGTCAGTTAGATTTTGACAAGTGAGGAGAGGAGATAACCGCTCTGCCGACTCTTTGTATTCTTTCTTTTATTTTATTTTTCTATTGCCGCTCGAATGTCTCCCATGTATGTAGGACGAGTGTGATGTTTGAGTGGTTTTATTAAACGCGGGGAAATATGACAACTCTCGTCTCTCTTGCATCTGTTCATCCGACAACTAATGCTATGTTTTTATCTCTGGGCAACATCTCAACTTTGCGTTACACATCCTGTTTTCACGTCCTGTCCTGGCTGTTTTTAAGTGATGAAAATGTCCTGGTTTTCCAAAAATGTTGTTGTTTTTTTCGCACAAAAAGTAGTCCCGTCGCTTGATAAACTTACAATTGAGCCACTGTAGGCACATGGAATATTTAAACATTTTCTTTAATGTCTTTATGGGCCGTCAGATTTTAGGCAGCCAGTCCCTTAGGCAGTCTATGGAGGAGTGATCCACCTCTCAGATTAAATAAAAAATATCTTCATTTGTGTTCTGAAGATGAACGAAGGTCTTACGGGGTTGGTACAGCATGGGGTGAGTAATTAATGACTTAATTTTCATTTTCGGGTGAACTAACCCTTTAACTAAAGTAAACATGTATTATACTCAGGTCTGTGTTGAAGTCATTGCAAAAACTATTGACCCCCTGCTCTCTACAGGAACACCTGTGGTTTACACACTATGGCGGTGGAGCTGTGTTTATGTTTTGTCATTCCCTGATTAGTCAGCAACAGTTACTCACTCTGTGCACTACAGATTCTGGGCTGTGCTGATGACCTCTGAGTCTGCGAGTCAGGGTTGTGTCTAAGGTTGTCAGGTCAGTGAAGAGGAGAGACCTGACCGGGCCGTTGATCTAAGAGACAAACAGAGACGTTGGGAAGTTGGAACAAGAAGTCTTACAAAAATCTAACTGATATGCAGTGAAACAGGTATTTCACCTGCAGCATTCAACCCCGTCTTACTGCCAATAGGCTGGGGCTGACTGGGTGTTTCAGGAACATTTCCCACTGAAAAAACAGCAACAGCATTCTCTATATGATTGACAAAAACACATGGTGTCCTCACTTTTGATCAATGCTAATATACTATTATATTATTTACAAATATTTCAGCCTGTTCTCACGTAAATGCATCTCTATAACACGCATCATGTATTGTCGTGTAATTTATACACGAAAATTAGTTTTCACGTGCATATGAGACAGTTTTTCGCGTGCATTTGATACGCAGTTCATTTGCATGTAATACACAAGCACACCTAAACCTAACCAACCAATGCGTATCATATGCACGTAAAAACTCACTTTAGCGTATAAATTACATGACTATATACATGCGTGCTATTGATAAGACGCATTTAGTGTGATCGGGTAGAATATTTTGAATTTGAATTATTTTTATATTTTCAGTTCATTTTAGATTTTAGAAATTTGGTCATTTTTATTACTTGTATTTAATATTTCTATATAGCTTTAATTAATTTTTATTTCAGTTTGAGGTTTAGCATTTTTTGTACTTCAACTCGATTAATGCATATTTTACTTCAGTCAGTCATTTTTCATTTTTCATCTAATATGCATTTCAATTATTGAAAACCTTTTAATACTATTTTTATTTTTAGTTACCAAATAACTGATTTCCATGACCTTTCCAGGTGTTTGTAATTAAAGTGATTGTGATTCAGATGAATTTGCTAAATTATTAAGACTTGTCTAAAAATTTAATGAAAAGAACTGACTAAAAAGAAAAATTCATTCACAAATAAGACATAAACTGTTAAAATAATTATCTTTCTTATTATTTATTATGTTCCTATGTTATTTCATGACATTTTTCAGGCTTCAAAAACTATTTTAAAACATGCATTTTAAAATAGATATTTAATATTATATATATATATATATATATATATATATATATATATATATATATATATATTTGATATTTTAATATGATTTATGTACATATTTTACATTTTTTTTGTTTTTTATTTACTTATTTATTATGTATATATTTATTTATTAAGGCTTTTCATGAATGTAGGAACTCTAACAGAATATGCAAATTCTGTAGATTCTCATTCTCATCTCAAACAAAAGGACTGACTTTATTCGTTATTTCCAGCTTCCTGAAAAAAAAAACCCGCGCTAGAGTTTCTTTCTCTCCTAGTAAAGTATGCAAATCAAAAACTGGTTTCATTACCTTGTGGGGAAGGTAGAAACGGTCTTGATCCTCCAGATTCCAGAGAAGCCCTGATTCTCCCACATGTTGGACATCCATCTGAGCAGCAGTGATGTACAGGTGTTGCTGTCCTGAAATAACATAATCAGAGCTCATGTGTGTGTGCATGGGGCATTCAGGGGCACATTTATACATCCTTATAAGGTCAGAGAGAGAGAGATAGAAATAAACCCAACCTGTCAGAGACCAGGTTGTGCTCTATCCTCTGATAGTTGTGTTTCTGTGTTGGCACTGGAACAGGCACAGACTGAGCGTAACTACTGCCACATGACTCCAGAGGCCTAAGAGAGAGAGAGAGAGAGAGGGATTGGCATGTCATGTGCATAAACATATAGTGCTTAGCATACAGTAAGTGAACACACCTATGCTACAGATGACTAAAAAGATGAATCAAAAATTAATCTTTTGGAAATTGATTAATTAAAAAGAAATGAGGAAAAATCCAACCTTTAAGGACACCAATTTTCTTTGTGAATGAATAATCATAAATCATAAATAAATAAATGTTCTTCCTTAATATACAGGGGGCATTAGTCAGGAAACACTTATGTTAAATTCCCATAGGTGCAAGCATATTTACAATTTCCAAAAGCTGATTTTTTATTCATCTTTTTATTCAAGTTTAGCATGGGTGTGTTCACTTCCTATGTTATTTCATGACATTTTTCAGGCTTCAAAAACTATTTTAAAACATGCATTTTAAAATAGATATTTTAATATTATATATATATATATATATATATATATATATATATATATATATATATATATATATATATATATATATATATATATATATATATATATTTGATATTTTAATATGATTTATGTACATATTTTAATTTTTTTTAAAATGTGCATAAACATATAGTGCTTAGCATACAGTAAGTGAACACACCTATGCAACAGATGACTAAAAAGATGAATCAAAAATTAATCTTTTGGAAATTGATTAATTAAAAAGAAATGAGGAAAAATCCAACCTTTAAGAACACCAATTTTCTTTGTGAATGAATAATCATAAATCATAAATAAATAAATGTTCTTCCTTAATATACAGGGGGCATTAGTCAGGAAACCCTTCTGTTAAATTCCCTTTGGTGCAAGCAGATTTTACAATTTCCAAAAGCTGATTTTTTTATTCATCTTTTTAGTCAAGTTTAGCATGGGTGTGTTCACTTATGCTAGGACTGTTCATTTAACCCATTTGTTCCCTGGTGATCTGTGAATTACTTTCATCTCTAGAATTTCTGCATTCTTCCGGGCTCACGTTCAGCTCAGACAGCTGTCTCTCACTTCACACAAGCAAACAAAAGCTATTGTTTAGAGAGAGCTGCTCGTGAGAGTGTGTGTGTTACAGTCTCTGCCCCATATTAAATGCTAATCTCCATACTAATGCACACACAGTACCTGGAGGAGCTTGGGGAGGCTCTGACAGACGGGAAGATGATGGTGTTTGACCCACACAAGCAGTGACACCCAGCAGTGAGTGTTCTAGAAATATTACACATACACAGTTATGCCCATTATTGCTATGCTATTAAAGCATTCCAACTATATAGACTAGGGGTTTTCAATCTTTTAGATTCCTCTTTTAGATGTCTAAATAACCAATTTATACAAATTTATTGGTATATTATACTATTGTAAAATATTATTTGTAAAACATTGCATTTGTTTCATATTAGCATCTTTCTTACTCAATTTAATTTCTGAACTATTATATTTTTTTTATTCTGTACTGAATTTATTTATATCAAAATTGTATTGTATCTGTATATATATATATATATATATATATATATATATATATATATATATATATATATACAGTGTGTGTGTGTATATATATATATATATATATATATATATATATATATATATATATATATATACATGTGTGTGTATATAGTATGGATAGGATGTTATATAATATATTATATAAATAATAATAATATATATATATATATATATATATATATATATATATATATATATATATATATATATATATATATATATATATATATATATATATATATGATATTGTCCTCCTGAGCATGTTTTGTATATTTTTATTTCTATATCTGTTTTTATACTTCTATGAGTATTTGTATTTGGGTTTTTTTACTTTTATTTATAGTCATTTTGATGTACTCTCTAAATCAATTCAATCCTGGTATCACTAAGTAGAAAAAAAATATGAATGAGTTTTAATCAAAATTTTGTATTTAATCTTATGTTTTTCATACCTTTTGCTCTATTGCTCACCAAGGCTTTGCCATAACAGGAATAAATTACATCTTAAAATATATCAAAATAAAAAAGTTGTATTTTAAATTGTTATAGGATTTCACAATATCACTTGATTTGACTGTTTTTATGATCAAATAAATGTAGCCTTATGATCATAACAATCTTTTTCAAAAACATTAAAACATCTAACGAAACCCTAAACGTTTCAAAGGTAGTGTATAAACGTGTATCGATAACCAGGCTTTTAACTCATAAATGCATTAGATGACAGACACAGACGTTAAAAAACAAATTTTTTACATTTATAGTGAAAATTAAAAGTTACACTCAAGCAATTTTTGCTATCATGACCGTAATGTCTTCCTTCCTTCATTGCACAAACACGTCAACACATAAACAGACTCCTTCACCGAACCATGCAAACGGTCTTTAGGTCAAAAGGTCAACTGACATATTTGAACTGAATATTCACGACACGTGACACTGGTAAGCATGCAAATCATTGTGTTAAGTGCACAGAAAAAATGCAAGCACATCTGGTGTGTAGGTTAGAACTGAGAAGCATGTTGCATGTAACTATATACACTTTGTCTGTGGGCCGTGTCACTTTAACTCTTAAAGTATTGGAAAATGTAAACTCACTCACCCGCTGCGCATCAAACTGTCCTGCCCGTCTGCTGAGACTAGTTCACCTACAGAAGTGATCAGATTGAGATGTTATATTTGTTCATAAAAATCAGGTTTGTTTGTTGCAAAATCCAAAGTAGGTCATCGAGTGTGAGGGCTCATCTTACTGGTGAACTGAGCCGGCACCATTACAAAGTCATCGGACTCAGAGGAAGATTCAGAGGAAGAGTCTTTCAGCTGGGAACCTGAGAGACGGTGTGGGGTTCATTTGAGGGAGGGCCTCAGAGCTTCACTGTCAGACTGTCAAGAAAATACTTTATATACACACTACTGTTCAAAAGATTGGAGTCAGAAAAATGTCATAAGTTTTTGAAAGAAGCCAATGGAAGCATGTTTCCACAGACGAGAATCCATGAACCACATTATTAGACCATTTTCTAAGGCTGCATGGTGTATTAAAACTATATAAAACCATCCTATAGTATTGTGAATTCACAAAGGCTTTGATTCAATTCAATAAATATATGCCCTGCGGGTTTAATACATGCAAACTCCATCTCTGCATATGCTATGAGTTTGGGTTGCTTATAACATTACATTTACATTTATTCATTTAGCTGACGCTTTTATCCAAAGCGACCTTACAATTGCTATATAAGTCAGAGGTCGGACGCCTCTGGAGCAACTAGGGGTAAAGTGTCTTGTTCAGGGACACATTGGTGTCTCACAGTGGATTTGAACCCAGGTCTCTTACACCAAAGGCATGTGTCTTATGCACCATGTACCAGGTGTCTCACTACGCCATCACCACATTTATATGTGGACGCAACGCATGCCATTTCATCAGATTCGTAAGGTAAAACATTTAAAACCCTATGCAAACATCAATTTGTTTCTAAATATGCAATCTGTTCAACATGATTTAAAAATAAAACAAAATAATTCAAAGTTTGCATGTTTTGATGTCCACATATTCTTGTTCAAGACATTCCACTGGCTGTGGCATTTCTATTGTAAAGAAGTGACCAAATATTAAAGCACTTCAAATTAAATGTCATTTGGCAAATAGTAAACAAGGATTTGATCTGCGGTAAATATTATGTATTTTAACAGTGTTATTCTATAAAACCATATGATTACTTGCTTTTGATCCTTTATTTGAACCAAATAGCATTGCCTCACTGTTGTTACAGTATAAATGTATTTAAAGCTACACTGTGTGATTTTTACCCCGGTGAAAAGGTATATGACCATCCAGTGAATATTAGTTTCTGTTTCTCTCAATTTCGATTTCGTTTTAACTCCTACGGTGGCCAATGTAGTCCAAGATTAACATGGCTTCCAGTGCAACCTCGTCCATGAGTGTTAACTCGAAACGTAAACGCGAAGCGCGAAGCTTGAATTAACGGGTATGTCCCTATTTGGCTAATGTACTTTCAAGATGGAGGGGCAACATGGCGACAGACATTAGAACCCCTTACCCGTATGTGTTTTCAATGGCATATTATACACTCGCGAGAATACTTTATTACTTGAACAAAGTAAATATACATTAATGAGCACATATATTTGAAAGAACCAAGTGTTTTTAGCTAATAATAAACTAAAAGAGTTACACAGCGTAACTTTAAGGAATTTTAAAGGTTTAGGTCTTTGCGTAGGTCTATTTTTATAACCACAAAAATTCGATTACTCGATTAATCGCCAAATAATCGAACTGATTACTCGATTACTAAAATAATCACTTGTGACAGCCCTAATCACACAACACCTCAAAAAGGTGTATTTCATGCATCATGAGCTGTTACTATGTTACCTGAGTGGGAGTGAGGCGTGCGGATGAGGAACCGCTGCTGGAGCTCCCAGAGCCAGAGCTGGGATAGGTGGGCATGGGCACTGGAGAGGCTAAGACAACAATGAACAGATGTAAATGTTACTGTAACCAAAGCTATAGCAGATTAGCTTGAAAAAAGTAATGTATATCATAATTGTACATACATTTCTTCATGGATGTACTGGCCTCCATGAAAGGATGGTGGAAAAATTTATCTGAAATAGACAATAATCACTTATTTACAGTGTTGGGGAGTAGTTAACTACAAGTAGCGTAGCTACTAACTTAACCACATTTTTCAGTAGCTTGGCAGTAGCTCAGTTGCTTTTTAAACAGTGTAGCTTTTCCAGTAGCTAACTACTTTTTGCAGAAAGTAGCGGTGTAGCGCGAGCAAAAGCTACATTGTTAAGCCTGCTGCGAATCAGCGCGATGCGAGGCTATTCTTCTTCTTAGATTACTAACTCATTTTTTGCCATTACCGCCACCTGTTGTTTAATCACGCATCTTGCGGCTAACGGTTCACTGACGTACAGAAGTGGGTCGACACAACCATATTATGATTATATAGCAAGATGTGACGGCAGATTTGGAGGATGGAGAAACAGCTAACGTTAATTACTCATGGCCTTATTTGTCCATAGTAGTTCAATCAGTATTTTTGAGAAAATGTTCTACATGCAATTTATGTTGGATGTATATTTCGTTCTTGCAATGTTGTAGACTATTTGTTGCACTTTTGACAAACAGTCAGAGATATTTTAGTGTTGTGTGTAATAAAACAATACTCTTTGAAATCGTAATTGTATTGCCTTGTTTTAAACACTAAATATTTTACTTAAAAAAGTCCTCAGACACTTATTCAGTTATTTATAATATACGTTGTTCAAAAAGCAAAAGTAGTTTCAATGTAGCTAGCTACTTTTTGATTGTAACTTGTAGTGTAGCTAACTACTTTTCTAAACGGGTAGCTTGACTGTAGTTAAACTACTTTAACTTACGAGTAGCTTGTAGCTTGTCAAACTACAGTTTCAGAGTAGCTTCCCCAACACTGGTTATTTATTATTATTATAAGCGGTCGATTTATGATTCCTACAGGGTTTTGTAAAGTCAAATGTGTGATTGTATGTGTCCACTGACCAAAGTCTATGCGTTCCATGTGGTTCCTCTGCAGCAACCCAAGCAGAAGGTGCCTTAGGGCACTGGAGGTTTCACTTGGAATCCTGGGAAAAACATTTAGGTGCTGTGTTAGACACTGACAGGAATCACAGCCAACACAGTTCTGTGTGCATGTTTATAATCTTGTGCAAGAGCTCTGAGTAACTGTAATTGACTGAGTAAGTAGAAAAGCGATACTCATGAAAGCAAACATTGCAACAGTCTAGGTAAATAAATAAGGCTTTCATTTTAAAGAGGGAAAGTAATGAAAGATGGAAGAAACAGTTCTACTTCCTTGTGTACACCATCATTTAAAGGTTTGGGAGTCGCTTTTGCCAAAGTCTCTTCAAGGTGTTCAATTAACATTTCTTATTGTTAATAAACAGCTGTGCTGCTTAATATTTTTGAGGAAACAGATAATTATATATATATATATATATATATATATATATATATATTTTTTTTTTTTTTTTTTTTGATGAATCGAAAGTTAAAAATATCAATTTAATGCATCCTCGCTAAATAAAAGTATTCATTTCTTTCAAATAAATTATTTCAAATTTACAACACCAGAGACCTTTGCAACTGTATAGCACACACTAAACGGATCATGTTGATTGATGACTAACATGCAGTCCTCAGGGTCACTTACCTGGGACTCAGGCTCCGGTTTCTTTCATAGAACTGCCGCAGTTCCTGAGGAGTATTTGCCTGGAAAAAGATTTTATAAAGAGAAAGAATTTGAGAAATTGTGTTGACCTCATTAAAGTTAACTGATCATCTAGGGGTAAAAATCTGGATAGCAAAAATATAGAAAGAAAACAAGATTTTACAATGAATCTGAATATCTTTTGACTTGGGCTAGTAAGCAATGGCCCTTAATACTTGAGCAATGTTGTAACTGCTCTCCAGAAACACTTAAGCATCATTACAGCAGGTTTTGCAAGATCAAATACCACTCAAATCTAGTTAGATATAGATTTTGTTGGTTCACTTAAACTATGCACTACCTTGAAGGCAAATATCATGCATATTTTTAGACTTTATACTGAACTATAGTTAGTTGTGAGCAGTATCACATGACTTTACTACATTCTTCTTTATAAACTGTGGCTCTTTGGGATATAAACATTTGTTCCAGATCTAAAGTAAAATTTTAGACAAGAGGGACTGTTTCAACAAATCATAAAGGCTTTCAAATGGCTGCAGGAACATGCACTAAAAGTAATATTTCCATACAGGATGAGGTAAACACAATTGCTAGGATAGAGGCGACTGGTCTGTTCTGAATGAACTCAGTGGCCCATCTTGACCCATCTGCAAACTGATATCACATTAAAAGACTCGTAGGAGCTCCTACTGCATAAATAACTCTTTCTGAAGGCTATGTGAACTGTGTGCTCAGAGGGGTCTCAAAAGTTAGCTTTGCTGAAGCAGTGTGAACAGAGGTGTAATACATGATGGCACATGCATCACCCTCTCCGGATTATAATAATGAATTATCATAAACTAATAATGTTCAGCCTGGGGCAATAATCAGAGGAAGTTAGGGTGACCAGATGAGATTGGCCGAAATTCGGGACGGGAGTTGGGGGGGGGGATAATATGAAAAAATATTTTTTTAACCAAACTTTTTTTTTTCAAAGATCAACAGTCTGTCTTTAGTCTGCAACAAAAAAATAAATAAAATAAAACACATTAAAATCATGAACTCAAATTTTGTGGAAAAAAAGAAGAAAAAGTGTTAGCCTACTGTTGTAACAGTGCACAGGCTAAATCAGACCTTTCAGGCTATAGCCTAACGCTAATAAGCCTTATGCCAAAATTATTATTAAAACTAAATTGTCAGTCAACTAAATAATTGTGCAGATGATTTGCTTCAAGTGAAACCCGACATCAGACATTAAGGCCCGGCCGAAATATTTTATTGCACGCAGTGACGTGACAAATCACTCACTCCTTTAATGCTGCCTTCAAACCAGACGCGAATATCCATTTGAATCCATTTGCGCGTCAAGAGCGAAATTGACACGCTTAAAAAACAAAAGTTGACTGGCTGCCTGCACATTCACTGTACTCGCGGCTGCGGCTGCTGCAACTTGATTGGCTGCAGGACAACTCCACTTCCACGGATGATTTTTAATGTTTTATTATAAGACATTTTATATCAAGATTTTGCTTTAGTATAATTTTCGGGACAATTAAGGCCGATTTCGGGATTCGGGACAACAGCTTAGATTTCGGAACTGTCCGAATTTTCGAGGACTTCTGGTCACCCTAGAGGAAGTACTGCAGAAACTAAATTTCACAAACATGCATTTTTATTTCGCAATACATTCAACACAGAAAAAAGAACTTCCTGTTCTAGTAGTGCAACCCGAGATGCCGCCCATTCTGTATGAGTGGGCAAGTGTGTATGTTTGGGTGTGAGTGTTTGTTAGTAAATCAGAGTGTGTGTTTATTTGTAGAGGCATATGGTTATGTTTATCATTGAGAGGTCACAATCATGTTTCACACTCTACAGGGCATAAATAACCAAGTGTGCCAGCCAGTTAAGCTTTCGCAATGAAAAGGTTCCAGAAGCTTTAGTGACGTAGTAGAAATTCATAATCTGTGGCATTGATAGCATTTTTTTCTTGATTATTACACATTGCCTTTAAAAAGTTTAGGGTCAGTAAGAGTTTATTAAAAAAAGAAAGAAATGAATAATTTTATTCAGTTTAAATAAATTAAAATGTTTTAAATTGATCAAAATTTACAGAACAGACTAATATATTTATGTGTGTATATATATATATATATATATATATATATATATATATATATGTATCTGATGTGACATTGAAGACTTTGCCTGACTGTTTATTAAATTGCAATAATCTTTTAACAATATTACAGTTAAAAATTCGTATTTCTTTGTGTGCTCGCATTAGCAGAATATTAGACCTAAAATACCTTAAACAATATCTCATATTGAATCTGTTTTTAGTGGTTTAGACACATTTTTCTGAGGGGAAAAAACATTTAAAGGGAGAGTTCCCCTAAAAAACAAGTCTGTTAGACTTCCATTCAATATTCTTTTTTTTACTGAATAACAACGTAGCCCTCAAACCGTATTCACTTTACAGCCCTTAATCCTACAGCCCTTAATTGTGGACAAATGTGGGCACAGAGGACTCAGGTGTGATCCTAATTGTTATTTATTATAAATGTTATATCACTGTCTTCGATAAAGTTTTGTCTATCCATTTATGGTGGGTTTTTGTTTTATTTTTGGGGGTATTTTTTAATTTATTTACTGCAAAAAGTACCATATTTTCATTGTAAATTATTTATATGTAAATGAATTACTTTGTAGGTTTATTTTTTTTATTTTTTAACTACATTAAAATATCATTCCAATAAGTTCTTAGAGCTAAAACCTAAAGATGAAGTCACTTTGCCATCACCTGGGGTCTTATTTTGGCTTATTTTAGAATGCTCAACATTACAGTTTTTCCCATTCATTTCTATAGGTGTCCATTTTTGACCCAAATACAAGATTAAGGAGGTTTTTTTCACCCACTTAACATTGTAGAATTGAGGCAAAAAAAAATATGTGTGTTCAGGAGGCAAACTTAGGAAAAGTAGCCAAGTCTTGTACCGTTCAGATCAAGGGAAGTATTTAAAAAAAAAAAAATTAAAACTATTTTGCACAAATTTGTCCAGAATGCAGTTTTAGGGTTAAAATTTGTTCTGTATTGAGACATGAGGGTGAGTAAATAATTTTGATTTTTGATCATCATTTTAATTTGGGGTAAACTATCCCTTCTATTGATCCACACTTCAAATAGAAAGCTCAAAAATATAAAGCGCAGAATTAAAACCATGACCACAGTGACATCCACAAATGAACAGAGAGAGAGATGTGAGTGTGCGTATGACAGGTTAAAATAAGCTTTCTCTTTTTGGGTCATACAATTTGTTGTTTTTGTGCTGTGTTTTGTGTGTCACTGACCTGAAATGGGGCTTTGCCAGTCAAGACACTGGTAGATGATGGTTCCTACACTCCACAGGTCAGCTTTGGCATCATAATTCTGTGACATGATGACCTCAGGAGCCTGTACATTTAAGCAAGACAAGTAGTACTCATAAACATATGGAATAAGTATGAAGAATAGCAGCTCATGATCCAGTTTTTTCAGTTTCTCAGCCCAACATGGTCCAACATCTTCCCAATACTTGTAAGGAGAAGCGCTTATAAACCAATGTTGCCAATAAAAAAGTCACCGAATTAAGAATGGGCAATTATAGTTTCTAATAGGAATATTGCAGTGTTTATTATAAATGATTTATCTTTGCACATCATATTTGTTTTCATCTTTGATCAAAATAACTTCCCTTCCCTCTTGCAACGACATTCCTTCCATGATGATGTGTTTAATAGCTCGAGGGCGGGACAACCTGTCTCTCTCACATGAGATCAACCAATAGCAAACCACAACCATCCAACCAATAGAGTGCAGGGATGATGTCGAAACCTGGATGACTAATTCACCAGTGGTTCACTCAAGATTTTCCTATTGGTTTTTATAATAGGGTTTTTCAATTTAGAAGTAAAATAAGGTCTGTGTGGTAAACATAAGTTGACGATACTTGACGATACGATACGTCAACTTATTATTCCTGCATTAATCCTGTAGCCTGTTCCTTAACATTTGGACAGGGCCGGCGATTGCTATCAGGAGAACTAGGCGGTTGCCAAGGGTGCCAAATGTGTTGAGGGCGCTGCGGGCGCGCGCGCTCTAACGTCGCCCTTGACCTACTTCACATTCTCTGCTACTTCCCATTAATCGAGAAATCACAGAGTTAGAATGAAAAAAAAGAAAAATGTTTATTAAACATGGTCATCATAAGGCGCCCCTCAGCCACACGTTTAATTACTTAATTACTGATTATTAGAATGAATTGATGATTATTTTCGATCTTTTACGGGCGGTTGCGTTACGTTGGGCAAGTGCTCAGCTGCGAGTTCGCGTTAATCGGAAATGAAGCGGTATAAATAAACCCTCTGGTCCACAGGGACGAACACAGAGAAAGCAACAAAATAAAAAGAAAGTCCAGTATAAAGGTTAGCCTTCTCATCTCAGCCATTAAAGTGTCAATTGCAATAAATCAGGCGTAACAGCCTACTTGAGATTCCTGGTGACCGACGCGCTTTTTGGGCCGAGACATCTCATAGCCTACTTTTTTTTTTTTTTGTCTTAACGGCCCATAAAACTCATACATTGGCACCCCATTCGTTTTGTTTTGCTTTAATTGCCGACGTTTAAGTTGCTTCCAAGTCTATAGCTTCTTACAAGTATAGAAATTTGTACAAAAGTAATTATGAAAGTTTCTTTGATTTTTCATTGCATTTGTTTTACAATATAGCCTATTATGTTGAAGTGTAGCCTAATGTAGACAGACACTGTAACTAAAAGAGGTTTGAATTTTTCTTTGTTCAATTTGCACACTGAATTGCATCAGATTGATGAATTTAACATTTAAATTTGATTTAAAAATGAATTAAACATTAAAATGCACAACAGTTGAGACTCGAAAACCCCCTTAGTTGTAGCAGCCAGGTAATAATTGTAATTTATCTACAACAAGTTACATTACACAGATAAAACAATGCAGCTATATGTAGGATGATAGAAATATCCTTGAATGTTATTTGTAGCATTTGTATGAACAATTTATTACAGATCCTTCAACTTGTTGAAGTTTTGGAGTGATTATAAGAGTATTTTTGTTTAGTTAAATAAATACTCATCATCAGTTTTGGGCATGTTACTTAAAAAAATAATTAGTTACAGTTACTTCTCACAAGAGTTAGTAACTGAATTAAATCATTATAAAAGTAACTAATTACCAGGGAAAGTACCTATTGTGCTAAAAAAGTTAAAATAGGCCTAACTTGGATGCACCCAAGATTAAATATGTTAAATTAATTAAATGGATTGGACACTATAGAATAAATTATTATTATAAAACATTGTACACTTATCTACACTATTGTAATGTTGCTGTGGGACAATGTGGGTGACACCAATAAAATGCAATATATTATTTTAAAAATTATCATTACTATAGTAGAACAATACATAACATACATTCTGTACATAATACACAATTTTAGGTTTAGAATTTTTAATATTTGATATTGCACAGACCACAACTGGCCAACAAATAAGTCTAAAATCAATCTAAAATCAATCTCGCCCAGGGCAACCAAAGGGATAGAGCCAGCCCTGCATTTGGATAATACAGAACATGAACGTTTTGAAGTCAAGTACTCACCATGTACATAGGAGAGCCACAGAGAGTGGCAGCCATCGTGTTTCCCTGCAGATAACGTGCAAAGCCGAAATCAGCTAAAGGGAGAGATAGAAAGGAAAATCAGTGTATGGTGCTAAGACTACATCTGGGAGCTTGTTTTGGTAACGAAAGGTGGTGCACGAATGTTTACAGTCAGTGTCTTTTAGTTGTTTGACTTTACACAGCTGTGTAGTGACACACACTGTCTACATAATTCTCAAGAGCAAACAGATCAACGTCGTAAACACCTAAAACAAACCACAGTCATAACACAAGAACAAAAACACCACAGCCAACCACTGCCAAAACCTGATAACTCATAATCTCACAGTCTCATAATCAGTACACACTGATCCATGACCAGTCTTTGTGTTTCTTTTAGTAGAAACTGTGTACTTTGACCCGGAGCACTCACCCAGTTTGATGCAGATGTTGTTGGGGTTGGCCCTGCGACCTGTGCTGTACGAAAGGAGAATGTTTTGGGGCTTTAGGTCACGGTGAATGATGCCTTTACTCCTTAAAACACTCATGGCTCCCGCCAACTGCAGCAGTAACATGCGGATCGTGTCCTCGCTCAAACAGCCTTTAGCTATGAAGAAAAAGTTATATAGTTTAATCATTACTTAACTAATAGTTATATATATCTTTCAATTGTGGGATATTACATCATTGTTTACAAAGAGATAGCAATCCATCAGAAACAAAATGTCCAGCTACCATCCACCTCCAAAAGCCCCCCCACCCCCCTTTTTAGTCTTATTTTTAGCCCTCGTGTTTTTCCACTGCAGGAGAGGGCAGATAACAGACTGGCAGGTGAATGAGGTCAGGCTCTGGTTTGAGGTTCAGCATGGGATCTTGGTGTTGTGCCAGTGAGTCTGTGGTAAGAGGTGAGCGGGTGAAGGCAAACACAACCCCTGATGAGGCTGGCATGAATCTAAAGCTGAGCGACGCTACATGTCTGATGGCTTAAAAAAGAGTGGCCATTGCAAACATGTTAAATATAGCCACGCTGAGAAGTTTATGGTTAGATGGAGATGTATTGGAACCCCGAAGTGTGTGAGACCACTTCCAAAGAGGCTCTATTTGTGGCAGCACAGTGTGTGAAACTAAGCTATTCTCAGAGGTCCTGAATTATCTTTCTGAGGAGAGATCAGGAGAGTTGTTTGTTTGTGAATATATCTGCAGTTTCAAGAGCAAGTCCAAGTCCAAAGCAAGTTTAAAGCTTCAACCTTTCCAACTTAAAGGGATTCTCCACCCAAAAAATGAAAATGTTGTTGCAAATCTGTTTGAGTTTCTTTCTTCTGATGAACACAAAGGAAGATATTTGAAGAACGATTGGAACCAAACAGTTGTGGGGCACCATTGACTTCCATAGTAATTCCAAGTCAATGGTGCCACTGCCAAACAACTGTTAGGTTCCAATCGTTCTTCAAAATATAATCCTTTGTGTTCAACAGAAGAAATAAACTCAAAAAAGAGTAAATGATGACAGAATTTTCATTTTTGGGTGGACTGTCCTGTTAAAGGCACACAGTGCGATTTTTTGCTGTTTTACGAGCTCGCAGATGATTTTTTTCACTCAGGAGAAATCGCGTGTAAATCGGTTATGCTCGCATGTCGCGGCTCATATGATGTGCGAGGAAGATACGAGCCGAGCCGAGCACCTCTCGACCTCCCGATCATTTTTAAGCATGTCTAAAAAGTTCAGGAGCTGTCGGCTTGCATTCGTGAGGTGTGTGCGGTTGAATGAGCCGATTTGTCGATCTATCTGAACTTGACCAATCAGGAGCTGAGGAAATCCACAGAAGAAAGACGAAAATGGTGTGGACTACTAGAAACACTGCTTCAATTAATGTTTTTATGATGACTTTGTGAAAGGTTAACTATACAGCATCTGCCGTGTTCCTACTGGCCAGTATTTGGCATATTTCATTCTGAAACAACTGTAACGTTAGGCTATGCTATTGTTTTTGATAGTGTTATACATTCCTTACAGATTCTTACACGTCACGATGATCATCACGTTTGTATCTTCCTAAAAGCAATTAGTTTGTTTACAGCCTAAGATTTTTTTTATTAATGCCGACAGAACAATGTTGCCAGATATTGCTACAAAAACAAAGCAAAAACTAACAAAAACAAAAAAGTATATAAAAATCTGAAATAAGTTCAAAGCTTGTGTTTTGGAAATAAGATTGATATATTACGAACCACTTATATTATATATATTTCGAACTTCCTGATATATTACGAACTTCCTAAAGTGTGACATTAATCCAAAAAACAAGTCCAGATACTGTCACCTTTCTATTATGTGGATCTGACAACACGGGATCTGGCACCCGCGCCCTCACTCACAACGCGCTCAAGCTCACTCAAGCCCCGTTCACTGCGCTATAGCTTCTCGCAGCAAAATGAATTGCAAACACTCACATGAGGTGGTTTAAACGGCTAATTAATCATTCAGAGAGCTTGAAATTTTATAACTACGTTTTTTACTCATTACACACACAATGGGTCACCGGACGTCCGTTTCCTGGTGCTGAAAACGAGCCTATAGCAAAATAATCACGGCTTGTATCAATATTTTATATGCAGTTATGAGAGTTTTTAGTGCGGAACTTCGTGCAATTTCTTCATAATTCAGCAGGTCGTAAAAATCGTGTCGTATATCACTGCCTCCTTACGATTTTTGGATAAACTCACTCGTAACGTGTGCCTGGACATACGATCTTCCGACCATCTGAATTCGTACCGTGTACGCCCGCCTTAAAGGAATAGTTCACATAAAAATGTTGAAAACTCTCGTCAACATTTTTTTTTGTCATCACTAACTCGCGTTCAATTTGTTCCAAAACTGTATGAGTTCTGTTGAACACAAATATAATCAGGGTTTGAAACTAATACCTGCCAACACGACAAATGCGGGTAAAGATCAACTGTGGCGGATAATGGTCAAATCACTAGCCAATTTGACGTGTTACTTATATTTACTCACTTTGCTGTGCAAGTTTGTGTGAGACGACTCTGTGCAGATTTAGCGCAAATAGTCGACTCGATGAGTTAACATGATATATTAAATAGAGCGTATTGAGAAGAATCTGCTCATATCTGGCTTACTTAAATACACACGTCACTACACAACAAATAATGGCGAGCACTTGTTCTTTTGCATTGAAGCAATAGAGTGCCGAAGTGATGACGTCACTTCGTAGGACAACTCGGAAGCTAGCGGCGCATAGGTTCCCTCGATTGAAAAGCTATGCATTTTCTCCATAGACTTTTGGAAAATGGCTAAAAATAAGATCTGTGTTTCACAAAAAGTTGTGACCCTTACACGTTTTATCTATCAAGATAATCTTTACAAGTTAATCCAAAATGTATACATTTTAAAGCCTATATAAAGTTTTTAAAAACCACAAGCAGGTTATAACTGAAAACCCATTCAAAAATCCCATAGACTTTAGAGCGGGGAACGGGGAGTGCTAAAATGCTAACTCACTTCCGCGTTTTGGCCTACAGAGTGACGTCGTAACTTCGGCACTCTATAGCCAAGATTAAAAAGCATTTGGTTAACAGAAAATACACTTTCTAACATCAGATTTTTTTTTTAGCTGTGGCGTAGGTAATCTGGTTTATTTATTTATTTATTTTTGGCTAGTAGAAGTTCTGAATGGCCAGTACCTTAAAAATTTAGAAGCCAAATTGGCCGGTGAGTGAAAAACTAGCTAACAGAAATAAACCAAGCGGGTATAACAACATGAAAAAAAAAAAAAAAAAAACACAAGACACGTAACCTGTTATAATAGTTCAAAGAAATCTTAATTAGAAATATTTAGTGCCTAATTGTGCGTTCACACAACAAGGGCAGATACAAGGCACACATAATAGTGAAAGACATATGGCATATTGAAATGAGTGTACTTACAGTGTAAATACTCTGCTAGGTCTCCTCCATTGCAGTACTGTAAGAGGAGACAGTCAAACACTATAAGAGCACAGTTAACACAAAACAAACTCTCATCGGAAGAGTAAATCACAATAACACCAGGGCTTCAAATGGCTATATGCTGACAATAATAACACAGAGGTGTGAATTAAGTTTTCCATAAAGGACATCCTGCAAGGGACGGTGAAATTTGACCTCTGATTTTCCTCTACTTCCCACGAAGTCTATTTTGAGGTTTATGTGAGAAGTGCAGCATGCCATCTGGACTCACCTCCATGACAAGATAGACACATCCTGATATCTCCTGCAGACAGAGACATGTGGCACACAGTTAAATATTTACAATATGCAAAAAAACAGCCAGAAACATGTCATATGACAGTCATGGCAGGAACTCATTGTCTAGACCAGGACGGGCCTCTGGCTGGACACACACAATAGACGCAAGTCATCACAACTAAGCCTTCTATGAAGAATGTGTTATTATAGCATGTGCTTGCAAGCAATACAAATCACAATAAGTGTCTGCATGACAGGTTTTATTTGATTAACACCTTACAGTACCTTGGGCTATGAGAATGTTTTCATTTTGCATTTGAGTTTAAAATAGCCATCTTTTATTTTGTGAAAACTTCATTGTTGCTTAAGGCAGGAGAAATGTAGCATACAAAAGTGATGAAATGACTTTAGTTTAGTATAGAGTGCACAATTGAAGCTAAAAAAACAACCTTTCTTATCAGATATATTTTATTTCTTAAATCCAAAAAATCTTTAATAATAACTGAAAAGAATGACTAATTCAAAAATTGTATAAGTATAAATAAAAATTATAAAAGCAATATTATTTATAATAATGTAAAATAATTACTTCTTGATTCACAGATAATAATGCTGTTATTATTGTTGAATAATATTATTGAGTATTATAATTGTGTGGACTTCCTAAAGATAATATATGTTTAATGCACATTTCAAACCATTCTGGGGTGCGTTTCCTGCACAACGACGAAACTCGCTGCTTAACTACCATAGTCAACTAGCTAGTTACGACTGTTTCCCAAAACCACATTATCGTAAATTGGTCGTTCAACCACATTGGTTAAAAGGGTAATGAACTAAGAAATCACATTTTCTTTGAGCTTTTGACATCTGAAGAGGTCATCATATTATAAGAATATCCTGTAAGTTTCAGAACTGAAAACGTCCTTGTTAGTCCAATAAAAGCTTTTATTGACACCAGCCTCAGCAAACGACTCATTTTGAAAAGTGAGGAAATATGACGTCAAAGTTGATAAAACCCCACCCCCGCAGAAGAAGATCAACGCCTACTTCAACACAGCCAGTTTAGCCCCGCCCACCGATTTGCGCATTACACGCATAGCTAAATAACATATATGCCAACCTCGTGATAACAAACCGTATCGAGCTACCGAGCAATACAGAATATTGTGCAGCGCCTGGTTGTGGAAGACAGTTGCTGCATAAGCTTCCTCTGTATTCCAATAGGACTGCATGGATAAACTTTATTTTTAATGACGTTACAGCTGATGAGGGTAAAACATCGTCGTCTGTTCGCTTTAATTCACTGAGGATTGTTTTGTAAACAAGACACAGTTCGAGACTGGATTTGCAGACCGATTAAGAGTAATAGAACGGTGCTGTGCCGCCTATATTGAATCTGACAGGAATTATACAACAAACGGACTCTGGGTCGAAAATGTATGCCCAATATTATGAATCCGGTTGCCATTTTACAACATTGGACGTTTTTCCCCACGTGCACGACGGGTGAGTTAAACTCATTATAATATGTAAAACTGTTATCCACTCACAGCAGTGGGCGTTTATTTCCAAGTCACGAGAACACGCCCATAAAAACCGAATGTTTTTCAGCTAGGCTCACAACTTGGTACAAAATAGCCTATATTACTTATTCATTTTGATGTTTTTGAATGCTAAAACCAAGCGAACATCATAAATTGACCTCAGACAACAATATAATAAAATTTAAAAAGCCAGTTCATGACCCATTTAATGATGTCATGCACGTGGTGGAGTAATAACTTTTAATGAATCTAATTAATGCTAGATATTTGCTATAAATTACTAGGGTTGCAAAATTCTGGGAATTTTCAAAGATGGAAACTTTCCATGGGAATTAATGGGAATTTAAGGGAATTAACAGGAATTTATGGGAATAAACGGGAATAAAGTGGGAATTTTCAAAGTTGAGGGTTGGCTCTTCATAGGGAACTTAAATATAGTTGAGGAAAGTATATTTTAGCATAATCTTGACTAAAACAAACAGATGCCATTCAAATACACTTGAATATCCATGCCATTCCTCAATCACAATCCGATGAGTGAAGTAGGATGGCGACGTAAAATCAGTAGGATGACGACGAGTGACTTCGACGCTCGTTTAAAGAGAGAGTGAAAGCCCCGGTCGCGCGCACACACTCTCGTGGTCTTCAAACTGTCTTGCGCTCTCCCTCCCTCGCGGCTCGCGCCTATCAATGAATTGAGTTGACTGAATATCTTTGAGAATACATGACGGTAAAAGGTTGGTAGACCAAAGATTTTTTTTCTTTCTTCTGAACTACCACTGGTTGTGAAGTGTGCTAAAATAACGTCGCCTTCAGATGACATAAACCACACTTTCAATAATAAAAAAAAAATCTATCCGTTAATGACAGCGTCCGATTTGCGAACTAATGACTCCTTTGAACCAATTCACTTTAATGAATGGTTAAAACAACTGATCTATTCAACACTGAACTTGGAGAAATAAAAGGAAACACTTTAAAAGAAGGTTCCATTTATTAAAGTCTTGTTAACTACATTAGTTAACATTCTATTAATATTATCGCAGTATATATCGTGGAAAAATAAAATATCGCAATGCCATTTTTTACCAATATCGTGCAGCCCTAATTCATCTAGTAGCAATGCTGATAAGTTAGATACTAAATAAGCTACCTCATGTGTCTGTTTTTCTCTGCCTCCTGCAATATGTTTTCAAGATCATTCCAGTTGTTTAGCTAGTCTTACTATTTATGTATCTGTTCATGCCATTGCATTAGTATTCTTATTTCTTACAAGCTCTTGCATTGCATTAGTATTCTTACAAGCTTATTTTACAGAGAAATGCCACATGCACCATCCGATGTTCTAATATGGAATATTTCCAAAATTCCCCAGCTTAACTTCCCATGGAAATTTACCGGAAACTTTCCGGAAATTTACCGGAAATTGTCCGCCCTTTTGCAACCCTATAAATTACAGACATGGCATCTGAGAAATTCTTCTAATTCTTTTCAATTATTTTGCTTTATTCCCAGATTCAAACATAGGCTCATTCTTACAGCACGTCTGCACATGCACACTTTTCAAAAATGCTTTCAATCTCTTGACAAACTAAACGACATAAATGACATTTGTATGTATTCCAAATAAAAGATACAGATTGTACTGAATGTCAGCTTGCTTATTTTGCTCAAGATAAGGATTTATTGAGTCCACGTGTCATGCAATCTAGAAACTCTGCTTCTAACTACAGTTTCAACCACACAACTTTGCGATTCTGTTTGCAAATGTTTGTTTGAACTACGGTTTTGGGAAACACAAACACGTTGAACTATGCTGATGGTGACCAAACTTGTGTCCATAGTTGGCTAGCGATACTCTTGGAAAACGCACCCCTGATCTGTATCCCAGATGTTTCAATTTTATACAAAAGAACAGAACAGATTATGTTTTATGCTAATCAGCGCACAAAATAAATGCACATTGTGTGCAACATCATGCTCACAGTCTCTTAAATAAGCAACTTAATAATGCTCTTTGACCCCTAGCCTGCATATTCCAACCCAGTATGGATTTTAGGTGGTTTGTTGCCCATTCATGCCAATGAAATTCAATGTAGAAATTATATACTGGGTTGGATTGGATTGGAATGGATTAATGGAGCTGATCAACATGTCCCACACAGGCCATGAGCCACGGTGACCCATTTGAATGAGGTATGCACATGGCCAACTTGTTGTGCAACAAGTCCTATTTGGCCAATTTCCATGCAGGCCCTGAGCGATACAGCAGTCGGGACAGAAGCAGGAGGTGTCATTACACATCAGCAGACGGCCGACCGTCCAGAGTGACGGAGCACTGGGAGGAGTGTGTTTAAATAACATATTACATAGAACTTGTTTTATGAAAGACAACAAACCATTATGACTTCAAAGTTGTGTAACAGCTAATTTTATAAGTGTGACACAATTACTGTGGATAAAGGCTTAACGTTAAGCTTCCTGTGTGTGTGCTTGTGCAGAATCCACGAGAAATGAAACCAGGCCATCAGCTGTAATGCAAAGTAAACTAGGTAAAGCCCAAGGCTATAGACCACACACAGTTCAAAACACACTCAAATTATCTTCTCTAGACGCATTTACAAGACCATACAGAAGACTGTCAATTCAAAACATTATGATCCATCAGCATGAGCATACAATTCAACGGTGTTTCTCAACAACAAAAGACTGAAAGAACATAATGCTTAAAACAAACATTGTTAAACTCAAAGCTGTTCCGCAGCATGTTTCCATGAGTGCGGGATGGGGTTGAGGGTTGGGTTTCACTGACTAAGCATGAGTGTCATTTTCTTGTGCTAACCTATTGTTCGCCGTTCATGCAGGGCAGCAGCCAGCCACCTGGTGCACATTGTGCTGTCAGGTGGATCAAATGCCTTGCGGCCATCAGCTGACCAGCTGATCAATTCAGCTGGACAAACCCATGAAAAAAAATTTAAATTCTGCCCAGATGGAGATTAGACTGATATTGGAGCCAAAGGTGGTGGTCCTGTAATTGCAGGTTTGTTTAGTATCAAATGCTCCTGTGTCAGTCCTAGCAGTGCGTGAGGTGTAATGGAGCGAGCATTATTTATTTGTGTGCGTTCGCAGTCAGGATAATGTGGTGAGAGGCTTGACTATGCAGTCCAGGGATAAAAAGTTACCATCTAAAAGTAAAATCTGGGACTAGGGGCCAGTTTCAATAAGGAGGTTCAACAGTCTGAGTTAAAGCTTGAACTCTGAGTTGACTTACCCTGAGATGGGAAACTCTGAGTTTTCGGTTTCAGAACAGCTGAAATGAGTTAGTTCAATCAACTCTGAGTTAAGCGCGTGCACCACAACTATAAAAAGCCATTATCAATGTCATTATCATTATCAATCACTAATTTACATTAATTCATACTGCTATGTTTACACGGAAATTATTCTGAAGAGAAAACGCAAAAGTGGCGTTGCATCATCATTTTTTATTCTGCGTTTAACGAGCGTTTTGTGTGGGAAATTCGTGTACAAATGGTGACGCAAAAGTCTGTGAAATTCAATGTAATATGCACTCCAGGTGGCTAGGAGTGCATACTACAGCAACAGCAAGTCCACACACCTGCGTACAACCTTCACTGTCAAGCAGACTTTTGCGTTTTTACCCTTTACACGGGAACGCGACGGTGAAGCGTTTTAAGATTTCCACTCTGGAGGGTGGTTTCACTTTTTTGCATTTTTAAGCCTCAAAAACGCAGTCGCCGTGTAAACGAAAGGCACATCCGATAAAATATTTTTACGCTTTCACCCGCAAGCGTTCTCGTGTAAACAGGGCCTAATGCACAGATAATTATGGGTTAATATATAACTCACGAAGAACTAAACCATTAATTAATGATTACTGCATCAGCAACTAATAAAGAGTCTATATGATTAATAGATTAAGTAACATGAATTGCTATTAATTCAATGTGTCATTGTGTATTAATTCCTTAATAACATATTTTATTAACTAATAGTGTAAATTAATGTGTTAATTCCCACAATTAGTCAAAGCTATGCACTTCAACTTCCAGTTGTCTGCTTTAATTAATCATTAGCTAATGATTTGCAAAGGTATCATTATGTTATGACTTTACTTGTTGGGGCACATCATTATTAACTAGTCATTTAGTAATTGTAGTAATTTGCACATGAATTTGCACTAACAATGAAGAAATTAATCATGTATTAATGCATATTAGTGTACCTGTCATATTATCTGGAAGTTGAAATACAAGGCTTTGGCTCATTCTGGTAATTATCATATTAATTAACACTATTAGTTAAAAAATAGTTATTGTAGAATTAATCCACAATTACATATTTAATTAACAACAATTCATGTATGAATTAATACATTTACCCTACAGGCTCTTAATTAGTTCCTAATGTGGTAATCATTAATGAATTGCTTAAATAATCATTAGTTACACATTAATTCAGTATTATCTGTGCATTAGTTAAGCATGAATTAATGCTTATTAGTGCACCCGTATTGTAAAGTGTTACCGTTAAGCTCTCTACACCTGAGACAACCACCTGCCATCAGATAAGCTCAACTGCCAGTGCCTGGAGTCCAGTCTAGTCATCTATTCATGATAAGGGAATCTTACATCAGACAACGTCTGTTCTGTATGCAAATGATAGAGACAGCCGACAGCAGAGGTGAGCTGGGCTGGCAGGTGCTTGCTAATGCGTGCACAGGTGTCATACTTCAATAGACATAGACATCTGTCATGGCTGCCATTGTTTTGTGAGCCATTCACCTGTTTATTTTAGGACTTCTAAGTTCTACCACAGAAGGTATGAGATTTAGTTAGAGGTTTATTACTTTCTCTGCCCACCTTGATATAACAAGGCAAGGCTTCACTAATGCTTTCCCTTCTGATGCAAGATACTGCAACATGAAATCATTACTCATGGTGAGTCAGATATAGACTATTCGCCATGTTGACCGGCTAAAGCTGCTAATAAACAGTGTGTGACATGGTGATACGTTCAGTGGGCGGGGTTTAACGTTTAACCAATCATATGAAGGGAACTGCGCCCATAATGTCAACACCAAGCCATGCGATATTCGAGTTATAAATATCCTCCTCAGTAACATAAAAAGTCTGTTTTATAAGATTATAAATAAACCACTTAAAATAACACAGTAGGCTCGCTTAGACATTTAAGTTACCCCAAATAACGAAATTCCCACGCGTTAAAGCAGATAGTAAGCATACATACCTGGAAGTCCAGTAAACTGACAATATTCTCATGTTTCAGCTCCTGGCATAAACACACACGGGATTCATTACATTAGTCAGCAGCTCATAATTGCTATAAAGAGGTGACGATATTTGCTAAACCATTGTTTATGTCAATAACGTCACTTGCTAGCGTTAGAAGTCTTTAAAATACCGAACAGCTCACAGATTTTCGACATGTTTACCAATATCTGTGAGAATAAACCGGCATATTATGTTAAAAGTAGTAAGCACTCATTTGCGTACACAAACAAACGCTCCCAACATCTAACTAGGAAAACTCACCTTTAATATCTTGATTTCTTTTCCTAAGAGCGACTGTGATTTGGCGAGATTTTTCTTGTTAATGCACTTCACAGCGACCTCAAAATTATGTTTCTATGGATAAAGAGAACGTTTTACTTTATGGCAGCCGTGTAGATTGATTATTTTCATGTTACGAACAAAAGGAAATGTACAACTTACCTGTTTATGTCTTCCTCTGAACACCACAGCAAAAGCGCCGTGTCCTATCAAATCCTTCCTGTTGAACTCGTATTTTCCAACGCTTTCCATGGCTTGTCTAAAGTTGAAAGCAGCTCAGTAAATCCACGGGTGATCTGTCTGTGCGCCGTGGATCCCTACATTACAGGAGAACTGGACCAGTATATCGCTTCCCATCAGCTGCTTCGCACCCAAACAATCTGACACTTCGGTCATGATCGGTATTCGCTACCTTCTTCTTGTTAATACAACCAAAGTCAATGTCATCTTGATCTTACTATTTTAAAACACTGTTTTTCATAAACGAAGCTCACAAAATTGTGCAATAAAGTGGATTAGGAAACTGTCAGAAGTCGGTCGTGACGCGTCGGCTGCACTGTTTTGTTTGGAAAGTGTCCTGCGTGCGCATTTCACAAAAAACTTGAACTGTGCGTGTCCATTACACGCATGCGCGCTACCAGTCTGTCTGTTCACTAGAGGCTGCATCTGCGCATGCGCTTGTCAAAGAGCCGGGACAGAAATTTTAGAACAGCTGAGAGGTTGACTGCAAGTTTCTTGCAGTTATTTTTAATTCTGTATGTGGGAAAAATATATTATTAGTTGTAATAATTAAACAGCAATTTATCATTATTATTAATTTACACTGCATAGCCTACATACCATCTATAGGTCTAACTCCAACTTATTTCTGTTAAATGGCAGCACGTTACATAATTATAAAACATATTGTATGTCTGCCATTAGTATTTCTCACTGAATTTCTGAAAGTGAATTTCTCAAAACTACTTTGTTCAATCACCACCTCATCTATTACTTGTTCACAATTTGTCATTCCTTTGAAAAAATTGCAAATGCTTGGCACATTCAAGCAATTGAGAATAGCCTACATTATCAATTGCGTATGTCATGTTGATCAAAAATGAATTAAATGTTCCCTGTTGAGTCTTACCCCTCAATACTGTTGCCTTTTGTGTTTTCAGTTTTTCACTTTGGCACATTTTTCAATCTTAATATTCTCTAAACTCTCAGAGAACTCTTAAAAAACAACTCTATTGGATGCCTGCAAAATGTAGTAACTCACCCAAAACATTTAATTTATGCACCAAAATGTAGTTATTGTGCATGTATTTGTCATGTAAACCATATTGGTGTTTTTTTTACAACATAATATGCTTTGTATAAAAACATTTTTCTTCAGTTTTTTTGTTGACTGATTATATTCTATAAAAGATGATGTCAGTTGTATCCAGTTGAATGCTCCTGTGGAACACACTAAGCTTTTTTAAACACGGATCCAAAAACTGACTGTGAAAAGACAATACTGTAGAACACAAAACGAAAATGAACATTTCAATTTATACAGTATATTTGTTTGTGCAGAAATATGTTAATTTTTACACATTCTATTATGCCTTCTCTAACACATCATATCTTCCTATTGCTCTTCCATGACAATAATATTCAGTTTACATGTAACATTTCTACAAAAATAAATGTAGCTGATGTAGCTACTGCAGTTGTGATGTTCGTTCCATGGTTAAAAAGTGATTGTGTTGCTAGTAATATACACTCACCGGCCACTTTATTAGGTACCCCATGCTAGTAACGGGTTGTACCCCCGTTTGCCTTCAGAACTGCCTCAATTCTTCGTGGCATAGATTCAACAAGGTGCTGGAAGCATTCCTCAGGGAGTTTGGTCCATATTGACATGATGGCATCACACAGTTGCCGCAGATTTGTCGGCTGCACATCTATGATGCGGATCTCCCGTTCTCACCACATCCCAAAGATGCTCTATTGGATTGAGATCTGGTGACTGTGGAGGCCATTTGAGTACAGCGAACTCATTGTCATGTTCAAGAAACCAGTCTGAGATGATTCCAGCTTTATGACATGGCGCATTATCCTGCTGAAAGTAGCCATCAGAAGTTGGGTACATTGTGGTCATAAAGGGATGGACATGGTCAGCAACAATACTCAGGTAGGCTGTGGCGTTGCAACGATGCTCAATTGGTACCAAGGGGCCCAAAGAGTGCCAAGAAAATATTCCCCACACCATGACACCACCACCACCAGCCTGAACCGTTCAGATACAAGGCAGGATGGATCCATGCTTTCATGTTGTAGACGCCAAATTCTGACCCTACCATCCGAATGTCGCAGCAGAAATCGAAGACTCATCAGACCAGGCAACGTTTTTCCAATCTTCTATTGTCCAATTTCGATGAGCTTGTGCAAATTGTAGCCTCAGTTTCCTGTTCTTAGCTGAAAGGAGTGGCACCCGGTGTGGTCTTCTGCTGCTGTAGCCCATCTGCCTCAAAGTTCGACGTACTGTGCGTTCAAGAGATGCTCTTCTGCCCACCTTGGTTGTAACGGGTGGTTATTTGAGTCACTGTTGCCCTTCTATCAGCTCGAACCAGTCTGTCCATTCTCCTCTGACCTCTGGCATCAACAAGGCATTTCCGCCCACAGAACTGCCGCTCACTGGATGTTTTTTCTTTTTCGGACCATTCTCTGTAAACCCTAGAGATGGTTGTGCGTGAAAATCCCAGTAGATTAGCAGTTTCTGAAATACTCAGACCAGCCCTTCTGGCACCAACAATCATGCCACGTGCCACGCTGAAGTCACTCAAATCACCTTTCTTCCCCATACTGATGTCTGGTTTGAACTGCAGGAGATTGTCTTGACCATGTCTACATGCCTAAGCTCGCTGCCGCCATGTGATTGGCTGCTTAGAAATTAAGTGTTAACGAGCAGTTGGACAGGTGTACCTAATAAAGTGGCCGGTGAGTGTATGTATATATATATATATATATATATATATATATATATGCACAGTATATATACAGTATATATCAGGCATCTGAGGACTCAAGCACAGAATGAGTTACACTGAATTATTAACAAACAGACAAGACACAATGAGGCAAGAGGTGAACACAGTCCAAACAATGGGCAAGGAATCATGAACAATAACAGGAAAGCTGGGAGAGCTGCCGCTGTGACTATCCCAACTTAATAATAGGCTGGTGACATAGACCGTAAATGAGGCTGGTGACCAGAAATGGCAGGGTATCGTGAGACTGGAGGATAGTAGCAATGCTAGGCAAGAACTCAATGCACTACAGGCTAAACACTCAGGCCCTCAGGTATCTCAGGCACTGCACCGGTCTTGCTGCTAGCCAGGGAGAGAGTGACCAGCCAGGGAAACTCAGCTTGCAGGACAGGGCTGTATAAACGAGACACTGCAAACACAAGACGAAACAACAACAGATGGTGGAAACTAATGCTTTGCAATCACTAGCCTATATAAACTACTAAGTAGCAAACAAATAAAGAGAAAAACAGAGAACTAAAGCTATATACAGGTATAAAATAACCAGGAAAAGGAAAAAGCAAACTTCTAAGGCAAAATAAAGGGAAAACGAAATTCTAAAGTAAACGAATAACTCTAGAAAAAGCTGAGAAAGCTAAGGAGTAAAAAAACTAAACAATATGGATACTCTGGAACAGGGTGTTTTCCAGAAAGCAAGGTTATCTTACCGAAATCTTGATTGGTTTAACCACACCTTGCTTACTCGAAGTATGCTTGTTCCAAAAACACATCCAGAATAAGTTCATCCAACTCAGAGTATATGGTGCGTTCAAGTCCTCCTGGGAAGTTCGTACTTACGATGTGGAAAGGGAGAGTGACCGGCCAGGGAAGCTCAGCTTGCAGGACAGGGCTGTATAAACGAGACACAGCAAACACAAGACGAAACAACAACAGATGGCGGAAAATAATGCCTTGCAATAACTAGCCTACTGTATATAAACTGCTAAGTAGCAAACAAATAAAGAGAAAAACAGAGAACTAAAGCTATATACTGTAAAGGTAACCAGTAAAGGAAAAAGCAAACTTCTAAGGCAAAATAAAGGGAAAACTAAATTCTAAAAAACTCTCGGAGAAGGATGACAGTGTGCCTTCTCCTAATTTCTCATAAGCAGCTTTCTGGGAACAACCCCATGAATAATAATTTAAAAAAAAAATTATAATAATTTGACTCAAACACCTGATCATTTTGCAGTGGTCTCCTAATTTTTCCAGAGCTGTATGGATTTTCTTTTTGCTGAGCCCCCCTAATATTAAAATCCTAGAATCACCCCACCTCAAAACATCTAGGTATTAGTTCCTTCCTTGCAAAAGTCATTAAATGCAGAATGGTTGAACTAGTTGTCATAAACTGCATATTTTCCATACATTCATATTATACCTTTTTTTTGTAAACTGCAGAGTCAATTTTTTGTAAATTCACTCATGTAAAATGTAAGGGAAATGTAAAGGACAAGATCAACCAGTTATCTACAATAGCTCAGAGGTGCATATCATGAAGCTTCATTTGGCAAGTGTATCAAACAGAGCACGAACACAGATTCTGACAAATGGAAGAACAACAAGGAAACAAGCAGGGTAAACAATCTTCAAGAAGAGGAAGGATGGTAAAAGAGTGGAAGAGGTAGAGGCCAAGATTGTAGAGATGTGTCTGATAAAATAAGGGTCACACTATTGTGGACCATGTTCTCAAACATGACCTCATAGGCTGAGGCGGGTCGAAAGGTTCAGCCGAATGTTCAGGAGGACATCCGTGTCCACAATCATTCAAACATTTGTATGGGTATGTAATCAGACAATGTTCACTATACTGTAACAATGTATAGCCTATACTGTAATGCTTTATTGAACAATTTATTGACAGACCAACAGTGAATCTGTCTCTTGCAATCAATATCCACATAAAGTACGTATATGTTCCATACATATAAAGTGCAGTATTGTGCATTTTCAATCATTGTCATCAAATAATAGCCGTAGTTTAGGCTACATCTGAAAATACTGACAGGGTCTGTTCTGTTCATTCTAATGCCACTGCAATGTTCATTGACATAATTACTTTTGAGAGATGTAATAAGGATTTTGAGAAAGGTACATGCTTTTTGCAAGTAATTCATTGGTGTGGTGCTGTTTGAATGGATTATTTTGAGAAATGCACTTACTGGTTTGTATATTCTATAAATGTACCAACACGACTAAGAAAGTTACACATTAACACCACAGAGCATGGTAAAGTCATACGATTATATAGCTTTAACATTATCACGCTGCCCTCTCTAAGTGATACTAGATAATTCAATTATATAACTTGAAAAGTCAAGATATGGTCAATGTTTTTCAAGATATGATGCCGTTTTCTTCTTTCACATTTCGATTTAGACATAACAACATTGCCATCGTGTGGTAAAATTACATTATTGCAACGCTCAAACTCTGATAAACATGTAGTAGGCTATATAGCCAATGAAAGATGAATTATTTATGAAAAAAAATAAATTAAATTAAAATGTAAAGCCTCTTTAACGAGGGCTGTACTTATTACAAAATGACAGGTAAGACATTTCGAATTTTTGAAAGGCTTTGACTGGAAATGTAGCATTTTCCCCCCCTTTAACCGTAAATGTAGTCCATAAGTTGTTCATTAAATAAATAGAGGCAGAATTCCCAAAAACCCACTTGAAGGAACCGTTTCCATGTTGTATTTCACTGGTTATAGCTGCTGCCTGCTGGTCATTGTCTGCTTTTTTGGATGTCGTACTGCTTGCATCATCCTATTCATTCTGAGCACTCTTCTGGGTTATTATATAATTCATAATATTAAATTGAACGTTTGGCATATAAACACATCCACCCCAAACCTAATGATATATGATATTAGAAGTATTCTAATTCGTATTCTGCTCCCATTCCGCACATAAAACACGTATAACTTACATTTGAAAAAGCCGCCTGGGACCCTTCATCAGTCATTTGCAATGAACGTAGTCAATGAATCTGCTTTTTGTATCTCAACTCAACTGTTCCCCACCCAGTCACGCTGTAATCTGCCAAATCTATGAGCCATCGAGCGTGTAAAAGCTTTTAAATGTGTGAGGAGGAGGGGTATCATCACTCTGACATGGGCCATGATGATGACACTTCCTGCTGGACAAACGTCATTTTCTCCAATCCTGTCATGGTAAAACCATTGGCAAAACGCAATAAAATGTTTTTTTTTATTATTTTGTTTTTTATTTTATTTTTCCAATCATTAAAAAAATAATAATAATTAAAATAAATAATTCAAAGAAAACGTATGAAAATGTAACAGAAGGGGGCGCTCTCCACATCACAACACAGGTGAGGAAGAAGCGGAAACAAGCAATATTGCTTATCCGCGCTGTAGTCTTTGACAAAAACGAGATTTTCTCATCGTTGTTCAAAATGTTGCTTTTTAATGACATTTACCAACATTCAAGTGTTGACTAGTATCTAGCTTTATGCAAAAATAATGATTCTAGCTTCATGCAAAAATAATGCATGAAGCTAGAATAAAACGTTTTTAATATAGCTTAGGCCTATATATATTTTGTTAGTAACCAAATAGGCTATGGTAACACTTTACAATACGGGTGCACTAATAAGCATTAATTCATGCTTAACTAATGCACAGATAATACTGAATTAATGTGTAACTAAAGATTATCTGCTATTCATTAATGATTACCACATTAGGAACTAGAGTCTGTAAGGTTAATGTATTAGTTCATACATTAATTGTTTTTAATTAAACATGTAATTGTGGATTAATTCCATAATAATTATTTAGTTTAACTAATAGTATTAATTAATATGTTAATTACCAGAATGAGCCAAAGCCTTGTAGGCTATTTCAACTTCCAGATAACATGACAGGTACACTAATATGCATTAATACATGATTAATTACTTCATTGTTAGTGCAAATGCATGTGCAAATTACTACAAGACTAGTTAATAATGATGTGCCTCAACAAGTAAAGTCATAACATAATGATACCTTTGCAAATCATTAGCTAATGATTAATTAAAGCAGACAACTGGAAGTTGAAGTGTATAGCTTTGACTAATTGTGGTTATTAACACATTAATTTACACTATTAGTTAATAAAATATGTTATTAAGGAATTAATACACAATGACACATTGAATTAATAGCAATTCATGTATTACTTCATCTATTAATCATATACTCTGTATTAGTTGCTGATGCAGTAATCATTAATTAATGGTTTAGTTCTTCATTAGTTATACATTAACTCATGATTATCTGTGCATTAGTTAAACATGAATTAATGCATATTAGTGTACCCGTATTGTAAAGTGTTACCCAAAATATTCCCGAAAATTTAAAATGATCAAAAAAGCTGATGGTAGGCTATCTTCATGTGATGCGACTGATGTAATGCTGCTGACAATTCAGCTTTTACGTCACAGAAACAAATTACATTTTAAAACATAGCCTAATAAGCCTACAATTAGAAAAAAAAACAGTTAATTTAAATTGTAATAATTGTTCACCCTAAACTTCCTCCTGAGACGACATTGCTTAGAAATTATGCAACAAAAACAGTTAAAATCTAACAAAAATGGGAATGGTCTCTATTTAAATAGCTGAATTTGTATTGTTAAATCCTCAAAAAGCTAAAAATATTTTTTAAGAATGATTTTAAGACATAAAAGATATAAATGGTAAATTAAAATTCAAAAATGCATAATGTCAATACTAAAGAGTCAATTTTATTCAAAACAGAGATATATAGGGTATATTACAAACATAATGACCTTCATTAAAAATGTAATGGATGTCAAAGACAATCAAAACATAATCAGTTTTTTAAAAACATAATTCAGATTTTACTTGTGAAGACAACCAAAATGTAAGGTTTCAATGCATGTTACTGTTCACAGATAATCCTTCTCCAAACCCGAAGGACTCTCTGTACCATATAAAAGAAGTAATAAACTCATGAATATCTATCACATATCCCCATCCTCATAGTAAATAAGCAGTCAGCATTGTACACTGAATCTATTCCCAGAGATTTCTGCATGTTTGTAAATATTTTGGTTATACAGTATTAGATCCATTCTGCAGATTTACCCCTAAAAATAAATCAGAGAAAATGCAGAAAAGCGATTATGTCTAGATTTAGCGGTTTATATTCAGAAGGACACTCATAAAAGAGATATGTAGGAATATAGGACTTAATATGTACAACTCACTTATGTCATATCACAGTCGGCTACAGTTATCAGACATAAATAAAAGTTTTTATTTGGCATACTCTTTATTTTTTCAAAAGAAAACAGTGAAATCCATTTGCATTAGAACAGAATAAATCAAGGAAATAGAATAAAATCGAATAAAAACTTCACAGAAAGATTTCTCACATTATAAACATTTAAGAAAAAAACTGTTGCTGGAATTTGTAGGCACTTCCTCTGTGTGTGTGTGTGTGTGTGTGTGTGTGTGTGTGTGTGCTTGGATCATACCGGTGCCAATTAATACTTTAGAAGCATGTGTAATGTGTGTGAATATGTAAAAGTTCAGTCATATATGGTGCACTTTCACTGTATGGTTCCAGCATTTTCATATGAGAAAAACATTACATAAATGTGTTATAGATACAAAAATAGTGAATGTCCCCTAATTGAGAGACACTGCAAAACACAATTATTTTCAAATATTAAATAACAAACAGACAAGAAGTGCACTTTGTGTTTAAATGTTCATTTGGGAGAAACTGTCTTGCTGAAATGAAGTACCTTAATGTACCAAAATCATGAATACTCAGACATCCACTCATAAACTACAAACAATAGCTGATTAAGCTATAACGTTGAGAAAAATAACAGTTATGATACTGAATAAGATCATATTTCAAGCAGTATCAAAGTCTTGTTGGAACATGCCAACGAAAATAATTTAAAAGATATATGGTCACACATTAAAAATACACTGTCTTGGTACCAATGAAACAATTACAGACACTGTATGGCTGCCTTTAGGGCATTTAACATGAGCTCTGTGTTAATGACATCACAAAAGTGTCCAATTACCCTGTCCCACCTCAGAGGTTTTGACCTTCTCAACAGTATAAAACTATTTAAATCAAATAATTATGTTTAATTCATTTGAGTAAACAACGGAATGCATTAGTTGTGATTACTAATTAGTATTTATTAATTAAATTTAATCATTCATGTTAATCACCAAAATATTATATCTGTATTCCGTAGTTCACAAGCAACCCTGTTATCACATGATCTTTCCCTAGTATAAAAAAATAAAACACAGAAGACATGATGAAATGAAATAAGCTAGGTCCATTTTCTTCATTGATACGCCAGTAGCAAAGTGTTTACTGTATTTGTCAATGTCAACTATTCAATTACTAAAGTTATTTTAGGAAAAAAATATCTTTTACTTCGATATATTGGAAATTTGATTTCATTAATAACTGGTCTCAAACTCACTAGCTCCAGATGCCCTCATCCGCACACACACTATATATATAAATCTTGTCATTTAATGTTGGCGATCATTGCTAGTCAAAACCAACAACATTTTGTGATTTATCACTTTTCACATTGATCCCAGTTGAAAAAAGACACATTTTTCATTCTCCATTTAAACCTTTTTTGGTTAAAAAAGTGCCATTTACAATACTAGATAAAATGAGAAAACAATGAACAACGTCCCAATGATCAGGAAAAACTTTTGCCAGTATTGTATTTCTCTTTCAGGTCTAGTTACAGTTTTTAATTTGCTTAGACACTCAAAGTAGTACTTAAGGCCCATCCAGTGAAACCATTCATTTGTGTACCGAATCAAACTACAAGCACATTACGTGCTTTAAACTCCGTTTGCTATTGTAAAAACAAACATTTTGCAAAACTCTAAACACAGTTGTCTCTACATTACACACATCATTCAAAACTAACATCTCTTTTGTTTTATTTAGAAAACACAGCAATTAAAATGCCATTTTCATTTACTGAGTACCTACACAAAATGATCATGTGTGAAAACACGTATCTATAAATTGATCACTTAGAAATCAAAACTCAGTGTCTGAGAAAGAATTTTTTTGCCCCCTTTTATTTCTGTTTATGGTGTGTATACTACACACTCACCTAAAGGATTATTAGGAACATTATACTAATACTGTGTTTGACCTCCTTTCGCCTTCAGAACTGCCTTAATTCTACATGGCATTGATTCAACAAGGTGCTGAAAGCATTCTTTAGAAATGTTGGCCCATATTGATAGGATAGCATCTTGCTGTTGATGGAGATTTGTGGGATGCACATCCAGGGCACGAAGCTCCCATTCCACTACATCCCAAAGATGCTCTATTGGATTGAGATCTGGTGACTGTGGAGGCTATTTTAGTACAGTGAACTCATTGTCATGTTCAAGAAACCAATTTGAAATGATTCAAGCTTTGTGACATGGTACATTATCCTGCTGGAAGTAGCCATCAGAGGATGGGTACATGGTGGCCATAGAGGGATGGACATAGTCAGCAACAATGCTCAGGTAGGCCATGGCATTTAAACAATGCCCAATTGGCACTAAGGGGCCTAAAGTGTGCGCAAGAAAACATCCCCCACACCATTACACCACCACCACCAGCCTGCACAGTGGGAACAAGGCATGATGGATCCATGTTCTCATTCTGTTTACGCCAAATTCTGACTCTATCATCTGAATGTCTGAACAGAAATCGAGACTCATCAGACCAGGCAACATTTTTCCAGTCTTCAATTGTCCAATTTTGGTGAGCTCTTGCAAATTGTAGCCTCTTTTTCCTATTTGTAGTGGAGATGAGTGGTACCTGGTGGGGTCTTCTGCTGTTGTAGCCCATCCGCCTCGAGGTTGTGCGTGTTGTGGCTTCACAAATGTTTTGCTGCATACCTCGGTTGTAACGAGTGATTATTTCAGTGAAAGTTGCTCTTCTATCAGCTTGAATCAGTCGGCCCATTCTCCTCTGACCTCTAGCATCAACAAAGCATTTTTGCCCTCAGGACTGCCGCATACTGGATGATTTTCCCTTTTCACACCATTCTTTGTAAACCCTAGAAATGGTTGTGCGTTAAAATCTCAGTAACTGAGCAGATTGTGAAATACTCAGACCGGCCCGTCTGGCACCAACAACCATGCCACCCTCAAAATTGCTTAAATCACCTTTCTTTCCCATTCTGACACTCAGTTTGGAGTTCAGGAGATTGTCTTGACCAGGACCACACCCCTAAATGCATTGAAGCAACTGCAATGTGATCGGTTAATCAGAGAATTGTATATACAGTGTATTTGTCCATATGTACACGCGAGTGCTATGTGCACTCCTCTGCACTCTGAACAAGCAAAAGGCACAAGAGAGTTGTGTTTTACATTTTTCACATCTGTGTATAGTTTGCCGTGTATGTGGCTAATCAGTTTATTTTTGTGTCGAGTTCCTACACAAAAATAGCATTTTTAGAGGAGTTAATCCAGTTTTGAATGAAGTGTTTTGCAAGATATGTGTGACATTTTGAATCTTGTTTGTAGAGTTTTGAGAAATGGAGCCATAGTTTCATAAAAATGTGTAAGCATTTTTGAAAAACTGAAAAAGCAATAGCAGGAACTTAAGTGTCAAATGGACAGGAAGTAATAGAAGCTGCTACATACTTCAGGACTGTTGCAAAAATTCTTTCTTGCGCAAGTTGAGACAATCCAGACCTGTACATGACTCCTCTCATTGAAGGACGGCCAGACAGTGGTCCAAGTGTAGCACACATCTAGTGTATTATCCAAACAAGCAGGAGAATCTCCTGTCTGTGAGAGTTAGTATATTTTCAGGCCACATTATTAGCAAATGATTAAAGTCATGTGCTCCTTCATCCCAACAACAGGCCTTGTGTCTTCATCCAATGTTTGTAATAGAGAGATCATCAGCAGGAGCAAATGACATCAGAGAACTTGTGTTGTGAGTTAACTATTCTACCAATAGCTGCAAGTGTTTGTAGCCATTTCACCATTGAAGTCCTTTTAAAATGTGATATAGATCGGCACATCTTCTACAAGAATTGATACGCCGTTGTCCTCATCAGAAGCCATTATACTGCTGACAAATCTATGCGGTTGGCAGAGTTGGTGCTCTTGTCCCACGTGTTCATCTTCGTGGGAGTCACACCTCCCTTGTTGCCGTTCATCTGCAAAAGAAAAGCAGATTAAGGCCCCGTCCACACGAAGACACGTTTCGCTGGATGCAGATAAATTTTTTCATTGCGTTTCGTCCACACGGATCCGGCGTTTTGGGAGAGTGAAACCGCTATTTTTTGAAACCGGGTCCCAAGGTGGATAAATCTGAAAACGACACCCTTGCGTTTTCGTGTGTACGGCCAATCCGTATATTTTGTGAAATGATGCTGTCATCACCCCACGTGTCGACTTGTCAGACAACAACAACTGCCGAACTGCTTGTAATAATAATAATATAGCCTAATATAATGCGGCAGAAACTTCTGAGCCTCTTGTATTCCTTTATTTATTATTTACTTGAATGTTTTTTTTTAGGCCTATAGCCTACTTTCTTTCGTATGCTGCTTTGTCTGTTGTCTGGTAAAGACATTTCGTATTTTATAGGGATGGGGATTTAAAGCAAAAATAATATTCGACGATCGATGGGAATTATTTGATTATTTTGGCTATTCAAAAAACGCACCCCTAATGTTCCACTCCGACATTACATTTCTCTGTAGGTTAGGCGTAGGCTACATGTTACATCCATTAAAGAATGTATTCAGTTTAATATTATGTTTAAATATGTTATTATTTTATTGAATCTATGTTGATTATGAAAAGTGAACCGCGTGCATATGCGCAATAGGCTATATGGGATACCTAATTTTGACCACATTAAGTTTTGTTTTGTATAAAGCCCTTCTTTGAAGTGAATTTCATTTTTTTTAACAATTTTATCTTTATTTTAATAACTGTTTCATCAACCAGTTACCTAGATTTAATAAATTAGAAGCAAATATAATCAGGACGTGAACGACCCCGGCGCGAAATAACTTGCATTGCTCGTGAACTGGAGCTCGTCTCATAAATGAACCGAAAACTCAGAAATATATAGAAATCTTAAAATGGCTACGTTTAAACAACATCGACAAACAACAATTAAAAACGAACAGAAACAAATAGCTCTCTTATAGCCTAATAATCCGTATGAAGTGCATTAGCCTACGTTACTCCACGCAAGGTTTTATGCGCATGCTCTAAGTCTTCTTCTCGCATTTTCAGTGGATATCTGCAGCCGCATACTGGTCTGGGATGTCTGCTGAATCGTTTTCAGTCGGTTTCAGTGGTTTCGTGTGGACGCAGATATTTTTCGAGACGCCGCCGTGTTTACAGCCTTTTTTTTAGAACGAGGAAAAAAATATCGGATAGGGGACGCTCTGGCTTCGTGTGGACGAGGCCTAATACATGTTTTTTTTTTTTCGAAAACCCTTGTGAGGAAGAATTGTGCTTAATTGTACTGAATGTGTAGTTCAAATCTTAAAAGTATATTTAATATATATATATATATATATATATATATATATATATATATATATATATATATTTCCAGATAATATAATATTAACAAAATAACAGGCCACTTGAGTGTGCTTAAAGAGAGTACACTTTCATCTTTTTTTAAATGTGCACTTTGTAATAATGTCACATTAAATGTTTTATTTAAGTTTAAAGTACATTTTAAATCACTGTTTTAACGATCTTTTGTCGTGCTTTAAAGAAATGTGCTTATTTTGATGTGTTGGCTAACATACTAAAGCACATGCAAAGTACTTGATTATATTTTTAACTGTAGTGTTTTTCGATATTACATTTAAAGTAATTTTTTTTAAATGTTCTAAATTCCAGCATTAGAATAGAATAGAATCTTTACTGTCATTATACATGTACTGTACAACGAAATTAGATGCTATCTAATCAGTGCAAAAGATACTTGTATATAAATGTACAAAAATATATATAAAAAAGTAAAATTTCTAATAAAAAAAGATGATAAAATAAATAAAAAAACACATCACTCACACATACACATCAATTCAATGCGTGATACATCTCGTACAAACATATTTCTATACAGGGCATAGAAGTTTCAATAGGAATGTCATAAAAATTTATTTTAGTTTCCCAAAAATGCTTGTCTTTACACTGAGCAGTACACTTTAACCATATTTCAAATAGAAGTAATTATAAAATTACAAAAAATGTACTTCGGACTGAAGAGGGGTAAAAAAGCACTGTTAAGTTTAACATTTAATATTTTTAAACTATAATTCATTTTCATTTAACTGAAAACATTTAATTAAGTGCACACTTGAGTATATTCTTTTAAAGTATATTATTTCCATAATAAGTGCTCTTTATGTTGAAGCATGTTAAAGTGTACTTATTTTTTCGCAAGGGTAAGTCTAAAATCACTGGTCATGAACAATACAAAAGTAAAAATGAAAAGAACTGGAATTACTCACAATGTCTGAGTTGAAAGGTTTGACGTTGATGTTGCGGATTGAGCTGCTGGTTAAAGTCCACACTTTGGTTTTGTGTTTGAAAGCAGCCCTGACCTGTTGAGCAGTAATAGGACATGAATTCTGTCAACAAACACCATGCTTGACACTTGCTATATATCAAAAAGAGATTGTGATTGAGTTTATAAGTGTCTCTAAAGAAAGACCAATTCATACTGCACCGACAGACGGCAAAGAATACAGGGTTTTGTTGGATCAGTGTTGGCATCTGTTGGAGCTTGTTTTAGCCGAATGAACATGCTAAATTGGGGCTGGTCGGGTCATAGAACAGACGTACTGTAATCTGGTGATTGTCCGTGGTGGTTGGCATCTGTTGGTGCAGTGTGAATTGGCCTTAAAGGGGTGGTTGATTGCGATTTCACTTTTTTCATTTTAAATAGTGTGTAATGTTGCTGTTGGTGCATGAACAGTATCTGCAAAGTTGCAGTGCTGAAAGTTCAACATAAGCAGAGATATCGTCTTTTAAAAATCAGGAAGTTTAATGCCTACAAAAACGAATGGGACTACAACGGGTTCGATACGTAACTAACCCCTCCCTCCGGAATATGCAAAAAAGGGCATGGCCATATTTCTGCGACTCATCGAACGTACTCATTCCCACGGATGTTGCTTCATCAACAATGGATACAATTAATGTTTGATTACGTTCCTGAAAATTACAATCGTAATTTAGCTCTCTGTGCTGCACATTTTATGGAAGACAGCTTCCAGAATCTCCCCGAATTCCCCAATGCCCGATTCAAACAAGAAACTGTTACTAAAACATGAAGCAGTTCCAACTTAAAAACCAGAGGCAGCAGTTGTTGGGCCACAACCTGTAAGTAAGACTTAATAATTTTTAATGTATTTGCATGTATAATTTCAGACATAATGTTTTAGTTTTAAATGCCAGCGCCTTCTTTATAGCCACTTAGTTATGCTCTTCAGCGCAGTCTCATTCCAAGACGTCATACAACTGACGCTTTTGACCATATACGTCAACAATCCGCCTTTCAGGGTACCCTTAAACGTCGGTTAGATGACGTTATCTAATCCTAACTCTACCCCAGACCTAAACCTACCCCGTCACCTAACTAACGTTAAAGGTAAAGCGTCAGTTGTATGACGGCCCGGGATCGTTATATGACCGACGTTTAAGGGTACCCTGAAAGGCGGATATTGATGTATGGTCAAAGCGTCAGTTGTATGACGTCTTGGGATGAGACTGTGTTATGCTATTTCGATGTCTGACAACAAACGAGAAAAATATATTAGACCTGAATTTGTATATGTATTTGTAAATGTATTTTTCATATACTTTGACGTAATTTTTCGATTTGATCAAAAACGAAAGCCACACCTAAATAAAACGATAGACTGAGTAAACTAAGTTTTGTGAATAGATAAACAGTTGTTCATTATATTGATAAAACAATAACTTTAAAATTTTTTTTAAAAACTGTATTTAATCAGGAGAAACCCGTATCTCAAAAGCTAACAAGAAGCAGTAGCACTTTCAAGTAACAACGTATAGAAATTCTTATAATAATAGTAGAATAGAATAGAATAATAATAATTGAAAAAAATAATTACCATTCAGAAACGTTTTTAAGAGCCGTGTTTAGGGAGGTTCTGCTTGACTCTCTTCATCGCCGCTTTCTGGGTCTGATTCTGGCTCAAACTGATACTGCAGTCTCCACACCATTATTTACATTGACCGGAGCACATGAAACATTCACCCGTAAAGGTAATGGGCGTGAAGTTTCCGGAAAACGTGCACTATGCAGTTTAGCCAATCACAACACACCGGCCCAAACTAACCAATCTGAGCCCATTGCCTGTTTCTGAGGGAGTGGTTTCATAGAATCAGGAAGTGAACCAGTCGTTCAAAGGACAGAGGAGAAAGCGGCTGACAATAAAGGTGAAATTTATGAAAAATAAAGACTTTAAAAAAAGAAAAACCCTGAATACATGTTATATTGCACCCTATTAACACAATCATGCAAAGAAAAAAAGCAGTTAACCACCCCTTTAAAATGTGCATTCATCACCACTAGATGGCGATCACACTTCAACTCCATAAAACAAACTCCATCATTTACACCAGTTTGCTGCGGGAACGTAAGGTATTTTCCCCTGACACACAGCAGACGTCTAACACAGCTGCACAAACACGCTCTTACCTCAGAGTTTAACAGACAGTGAAACAGGAATATGAAGAACCCCTTTGAGGAAAAAAAGGAAAACAACAGATAACACTAAATATCGTGGAAGCGCTCCAAATTCACATTTGCAAAAGTTCTTAAAAGTCAGTCCAGGTCCAAAGTCATTTCAAACATTGTTATGTCTCATATTTTTTTTAAGCTGACATTGTTTGGCGAAACACGCTGTTGACTTTGGAGGCTGTTATCGGAAGTAAAAATCAATCAGTTTGAGTAAGACCTGTGGTCTTCAGTGCAGAGCTGTTGTGTTACACAGTAGTGATTTCTAACCTGTAGTGAGTTAAACACTGCAAACATGTATTGGAAAAGCAGGGAGTGGTCGTTCACTGCCAGAACCCCGAAGATCCATGATATGCCCAGGATGGGCAAGAGTACCGCCACTGCTTTGGTCGTCAGCCTGGAAAGACACACACACACGCACATATACTGTATAAAATGAGCAAATGTAAGATAGACGATATTATATTCATGATAGCAGATAAACTCACTTCACAGAGTTTGAATCTCCATGAACCTTGTAGTTCTCAGCGCTGATTCTGGATATGATTCGTGTCACAGCTACCAAAATGCCAATGTTCACCTAGATGGCAGAGATTACAACATTACAAAGGTTCCTTTCATGCTCACATACCGTAGTGCATTTTTATTTTGCAAACCTAATAAACAGCTGCTTACCATTATAACAAACAGAGCAGGGGCTACAAAAGCCCAAATCGCACCGTTATTCAGAGACAGCCAGCAACTATGGAGAAAGATGAAACAAAATGGACAAATTATATCAAACAAGTAATCTTTTCTCTTCAAACTGGACATCTGTTGACCATGTCATGACCCACAGTGTTATTATGATTACTTACTTGCCAACTTCTCCATAGCTGTTGAGTGACACGGTCATAGACACCACACAAATGACCAGAGGGCATCCTGAGTAAAAGCATGAACAGTTTTAGAGGGAAATTTCAGTAGTCGCACCATTTCAAGCAGTCCCCTGACATGCTATACTTAAAGTACTTTAAACAACATTTTTCGAATCCATGTATAATTATTCACACAGTCACACTTTAGACTCTCAGAAAAAAAGGTACAAAAGCTGTCACTGGGGCTGTACCTTTTCAAAAGGTACACTTTTGTACCCAAGGGCTGCATATTGGTACCTTAGTGGTACATAGCACCTAAAATTAACATATTAGCACATAAACTGTACATATTAACACCTACAATGTACATATTAACACTTAAAATGGACATATTAGCTCCTGAAATGTGCATATCAACACTTAAAATGTACATATTAGCACCTAAAATGCACATATTAGCACCTAAAATGTACATATTAACACCTAAAATGTACTTATTAGCCCATAAAATGTACATATTAACACCTAAAATGTACATACAACACTTAAAATTTACATATTAACAACTGAAATGTATATATAAGCACCTAAAATGTACATACAGTATTAGCACCTAAAATGGACAAAAAGGACCTTTTGAAAAGGTACAGCCCCAGTGACAGCTTTTGTACCTTTTTTCTGAGAGTGCAGGGTCCAATTCTCACTATTGACTACGGCTTTTGCCTCAATAAACTAATAACGGCTTTTGCCTCAGAAAACTGCTAATTAACAGTTAGTAAGGTAGTTGTTACGTTTAGGTGTTGGATAGGATTAAGGGATGTAGAATATGCAGAATAAGGCATTAATATGTGATTTATAAGTACTAATAAAGAGCCAATATCCTATACATGCTAATAAGCAACCAGGTAATAATGAGAATTGGACCCTAAACTAAAGTGTTACCATTCACACTTTTAATAACTACTTTGTCACACTGCATGATGTTTTTAATGCAAAAATCTAAAAGGAGGCTAAAAGTGGTGAGAAACACAAATATAGGCTCCTGTACATACTAATAAATACCAGCCCGTTCTCATCCCAAGGCGTCATATGATGCTTTTGCCAAAGCGTAGACACATGGCACCCTTTAGCATAAAATGAGACGCAGATATATATGGGGCAGAAGGCGCCTCCTAGTGGTCTAACCCTAACCCTACCCCAGACCTAAACCTACCCATAACCGAAGCGTCTCATTTGACGCTAAAGGGTGCCATGTGCGTTGGATGTCTATGCTTTGGCAAAAGTGTCGTATATGACGCCTTGGGGATGAGAATGCGTTGTAAATACATATGGTTTATAATTTATTAAATAATGTTAATATAAATGTTTAAATGTACTATTTCCCATTGTTAAATTATACAACTTGAAATGATGAAAACACATTACCACTCAAATTTTGATGTGTTTTTGAAAGAAATTTATAGTTGTATTTAGCAAGGATGCATTAAATTGATCAAAAGCGAATGTTACACTGTTACATACAAAAATGTGTTTACAATGTTTTTAATATTGATAATGATAATAATATGGAATGTTTCTTGAGCAGTAAATCAACATATTAGAATGATTTCTGAAGGATCATGTGAGTAATGATGCTGAAAATTCAGCTTTTCATCACAGGGCTATATTTCATTTTAAATTGTAATTATATTTCACAATTGTATTTCTGGCCAAACAAATCCGGATATAAATTGGTGAGCATAAGATTTTTTTTTTTTCAAAAACATTAATATCTACACTAGTAGAGTTGCCAAATTCCCCCACTCTCACCATATGTTTTTGTTAAATATGAATTACATGCGAAAAGACAAATGTTTAGGGGGAAAAAGCCTAGAACGTTACTGGAGCTAAAAATACCTTGTTGTAAAACTCAGCATAGAAATTTTCAGATTATGTCGTAGGAACTAAAATAAGAACTGTTGGACTGTGGCCGGTTGTTTCGTGCCACCATAAATAAAGAGCAGTGTAGTTGTGCCAAAGGCTTTTAGAAAGGGAGTAGACTTCAGTCTAAAGTAATGACTTAAGTCTAACAAAGCCTGTTTTCTTCATCCATATTGAGCCAAAAACATGTATCACCAGGGATACAGATAAACATGCCTATTTATTCAACACTTTTTCATATGTGATGATGAAAAACACCTTCAGTTAACATGCTGCCAACTCTGATTTACTTCAAGGCCAATTGTAGCTCTGGCAATGTCATTTTATGTAAAAAAAAAAAGCAGATTATAAACTGTTCTCAAAAGAGCCACTGAGAAAATAAGACAAAACACATGTTGTCATCAGCACATTTGAGACCAGTTTAATAAATAACAGTGACGGCATCATTAGCGATGACCCACTGAAGACTCGGCTAAGATGTATCGTCCTTTTATCAACTGACAGCTCAGACGGACTGTAACACACAAATGTCTTCCTTTAATCTCTCTTATTTTTAACAACGCTGCCAAATCATGGCTGAGGGAGGAGACTGGACTCAGTGCTAATGCCTGCTGTGGGACAACCTCATTTGACATATCGGTTTGTGTATTACACTGAAACGGGTCGTTTAAGGCAAATGAAATAAATCTGATGTTTTTCTTTCTGTAAGTTAGATCAAGCATGTCTGTGTAATGAAGTGTGTACACAGAGATTAATTCACTAAACAGCACCACTGTATCTGTGGCCTTTTTAGTTCAAAATCTGGCGTCTTATTCAAAAGATAGCTCAAAACATAATAAAGTTTATCTATGTGCTAAAATCACTATAGCTTTTAACCAGTGACTGAATGTTTATGTTAAACATGCGCAGCTAGTTCCTCAAAAAATACCAAGTTTGCCGTTCTCAAATCCAGCTCAAACAGGCTAGATAACAGACTACAGACCTCTCTTTATGTGCATTTTTATAAAGAGAAACTCTTTTACTGTGTATAATGAAATATGATTTATCTTAATCAGAGTATGTGATTTTATGTGTGGCTCCAGTTTTTAAATTTCTTTGTTTATGTTGAATGATATCAAATGTTAGTGGTGAATCATGATTTGTTCATGAAAAAGTTTGTACGCAGACAAATACTTGAGTATGCACGGTTAGTGAATGAGGCCAATTTTCTTTTCAGCTCAAACGCCTCATTTATATGTAAATTCTGCTCATCACAGATGTTTCTAGATCATAAAACTCAGCTGTACCTGCCTGGTGCGATTACAACTACGCTTTTGCGCCCACAGAAAGCAGGTGGTAAATGGAATTTCTCTTAAAAGTATTTTTTCGAGTCATGACAGTAGTTATTCGTAAACGATTATCAAATTATAGTGTTTAAACAGGATCAGTTCAAATGTGTTGTAGAGGTATTTTCAGCACTTTTAAAGGAGTGGTTCACTTTAAAAAAAAAAACTTTTGCTGATAATTTACTCACCTCATGTCATCCAAGATATCCATGTCATTCTTTCTTCAGTCAAAAAGACATTAAGGTTTTTGATGAAAACATTTCAGGATTTTCTGCATGTAATGGACTTCAATGGGAACCAAACGGTTCAAGGTCCAAAAGACAGTTTCAGTGCAAACTGTTCAAAGGGCTTTAAATGATTTCAGACGATGAATAGTGGTCTTATCAGCGAAACGATCACTCATTTAAAAAAAAAAAAACAAGTTCTAGTTTTATAAGCACAAATGGTCGCCTTGCTCTGTTCTGTGATGCACGTTCATGACTCTCCTGTTTGAACTCGTTCATCAAAATGAATGAATCTTTTTTCGTGTCATTTGGTTTATTCAATGAACGAAATGAACGAGTTGACTCTGGAAAAGATTCGTTCATTTTGATGAACGAGTTCAAATAGGAGAGTCACGAACGTGCATCACAGAACAGAGCAAGGCGAGCATTTGTGCTTATAAAACTTAAACTGTTATTTTGTTTTAAATGAGCGATCGCTTCACTTGATAAGACCCTTACTCATCGTCTGGAATCGTTTAAAGCCATTCGAACAGTTTACAGTTTGTACTGAAACTGTCTTTTGGACCTTGAACTGTTTGGCTCCCACTAAAGTGCATTATATGGAGAAAAATCCTGGAATGTTTTCATCAAAAACCTTCATTTCTTTTCGACTGAAGAAAGAATGACATGGATATCTTGGATGACAAGGGGGTGAGTAAATTATCAGCAAAAGTTTTTTTTAAAAGTGAACTACTCCTTTAAGAGGTTGATTCTGGATAACAGTGTAATATGGTGTACCAATTGTGATTGTGATTGTACTCACCCCATCCAATGGCATAGTAATAAAAGTGTTTGCTGCTCTCCGAGCTGAACACCTTGATCACCATGCTGTAGAGATGCAGGCCTTCCACCAGCATCCAGGCGAACGCACAGAGGAAGAAGAAATGCAGCAACACGGCCATGATCTTACATGGGAGCTGGGATGGCAGAGGACATTATCATGCACTGTGGCCTTTAGGATCAAGACAAGTGTCTAGACAAAATGTACTGCACCGAAAACTGATCTAATTTGTAAATCATAGCTAATGCAATAGATGTTGTTAAAAATAAACACGTGGGCGACAGCATCATTGAGCTAAGCGGGTGTTCGGCCAAGTCCTCAGAGAGAGGAAGCACAATCAAATTAACTGAGTATCAAATGAATCGGACCGTAATGCCAGAGGCATGTTAGGAGATAAGTGGAGCATCATCATCGGCTCTTTCCACCTTATTGGATTACTTTATGTAATGACAACATGTTCCTGATAATGATACGATAATCACCATAGACAACAAACACAATTAAACACAATCACATCTTGTAAATAAGACGCTGATGTCATTTGTACATTTCATTTTTATCTTTAACATGTGGAAAATTATTATTCTTTGCAAACTCCCAATTTTGTTTTAGTTATAGTCTTTGCTAATGTAGTGCAGGACTGTAGCATACAGCACACTTCAAAGGGTGTGGAGAAGGATGACTTTAGTATTTAAAATAGGGCTGTCAAATGATTAATCACCGATTAATTGCATCCAAAATAAAAGTTTGTGTTTACTGAATATATGTGGGTGCATGTGTGTGTGTGTGTGTGTGTGTGTATATATATATACACACACACACACACACACACACACACACACACATGCATGTATTTCTAAAGAAAAAAAAAAAATTATATATAAAATATTTATATTTATATACACTACCAATCAAAAATTTAAGGTCGGTAAGATTTTTATGTTTTTAAAAGAAGTTCTTCTGCTCACCAAGGCTGCAATTTTTTGAGAAAAAATACACAAAAAACACAGTAATATTGTGAAATATTATAACAATTTAAAATGACTTTTTATGTTAATATATTTCAAAATGTCATTTATTCCTCTGAAAAAAGCTGAATTTTCAGCATCATTACTCCAGTCTTCAGTGTCACATGATCCTTCACAAATCACTCTAATATGATGATTTTATGCTCCAAAAACATGTATGATTATTATCCATGTTGAAAACAGTTTTTTACATTTTTATTTCAGGATTCTTTGATGAATAGAAAGTTCAAAAGAACAGCTTTTATTTAATTAGAATCTTTTCTAACATTATAAATGTCTTTACTATAACTTTTGATCAGTGTAACTCATCCTTGATGAATAGAAGTATTGATTTCTTATTTATTTCCCCCCAAAATAAAATACAAATTCTTACTGACCCCAAACTTTTTAAAGGGTAGTGTTTAATGTAACAAAAGCTTTCCATTTCAGATAAAAGCTGTTATTTTGAACTTTCTATTCATCAAAGAATCCTGAAATAAAAATGTAAAAAAACTGTTTTCAACATGGATAATAATCATGTTTTTGGAGCATAAAATCATCATATTAGAGTGATTTGTGAAGGATCATGTGACACTGAAGACTGGAGTAATGATGCTGAAAATTCAGCTTTTTTTCAGAGGAATAAATTACATTTTATTATATATTAACATAAAAAAGTCATTTTAAATTGTCATAATATTTCACAATATTACTGTGTTTTTTGTGTATTTTTTATCAAAAAATTGCAGCCTTGGTGAGCAGAAGAGACTTCTTTTAAAAACATAAAAAATCTTACAGACCTTAAACTTTTGACCGGTAGTGTATATAATATAAATTATATATAAATCTATATACAGTATATACATGAGAATATTTCTTAAATATATACAAGCGTGTGTGTATTTATAAATATAAAGTAATTATACACAGTGCACCCACATATATTTTTGTAAACACAAACTTTTATTTTGGATGCGATTAATCGGGATTCATCGTTTGACAGCCCTAATTTAAATCAATATATTATTAAAATAATCAAACTCTAAATCTAAATAATTATCAAAAAACGTTTTTCTCTATTACAATAACTATTGTTTTAAATTATACTACGTGGCCGCATAACCACCCTACACTCTAAACAATGCTGGGTTGTTTGAACCCAAATTTGGGTAAAATATGGACAAACCCAAATGTTGGGTTGAAAATGCAATTAAAAAACATTGAAAGTTGAAGTTGGGTTAAATTTGAAGTTACATTTTAAACCCAACATTTGGGTTTGTCCATATTTTACCCAAATTTGGGTTCAAACAACTCAGCATTTTTAGAGTGTATAGATTGTATTATTTTCACTACACTCTAAAAATGCTGGGTTGTTTAAACCCAACTTTGGGTCAAATGGACAAACCCAAATGTTGGGTTAAAAATGTAATTAAAAAATTTAACCCAATGGCAATTTTTTGAGTGTAATAATTCAACAGCCCGTCATCAATTATTCCTTATTTAAAGGACATACTGTTCTTGAATCTTCTGGAATCACAAAACGGATAAAGGTTAATTGATCTAACATATTAATACTTCTAGTATCTGTATCTTATAACTGTCAGAAAACAAGCAAATTTGTCATAACTACAGCAGAAATACAGATGGGGACCTTCAAGTCAAAAAGGGCTGAGACGCACTGCTTTCAGATGAGTATGCTAGATGGACTCACCGTGTTGGGACTGAAGCGGAAACTGATCAGTAGGAGGACCTGAGCAACTAAAATGGCAAATGCCAAGTTGGCATGAATGTGGTAACGCTGGTTACGGATGGTGCTAACAGACCTGTATGCAGAGAAAAACAGTAATGAATTTGAAATAGTGATGGTGGAGAAACACTAAAGGCCATTAGTGTTAAATTTTATGAAATTACAAGTTATCATAAAAAATCTTAAAGGAACTAAGAAGTTTTATCACATATATATATATATTTAAATAGAAGATTATAATCATGCATGTTCAAAAAGCAATATGGGTTACTTACGACAACACAGCAAAGGTCACCAGAGTAATTGCCAGGCAGAAAATAGAGATAGAGCAGCCAATGTAACTAATAGTGGACAGCGCCACCTGGTGTGCCTTTGACAGCTGTGGTGGAAACAAATGAGACAGCATTAACATTGAGATTGATTAATTTGGCTGGAAATGTAAAAGTGTAAAACACAGAACCGAAGGGGGTTAAATGAGTTGAAAACCCCAGATGTTACTGCATATAGAGACACTGAATACCACAGCAACAATCCACTGATTGTAAAGTCAAAGGTTACCAATGACCAGCTGTACTTGGATTGACGTTTGCATAATATTCAATAACTTGAAAGTTTCAACATCACTTGGTCAGAACAAACAAGCGTTAGTCTGACATAAATCCAATCAATCATATTGTTTCTTGGAACAAACTATTTTTCGAACTATTTACAGAAAAGGTAAACCAACAGTTGAGAAAAGATGAACAGTAACAGTCTTGCTTTATAAAATGTACATATACAAGTATACCGTTCAAAAGGTTGGGGTCAGGAATGTTTCCCTTAAAATTAGTACTTTTATTCAGGAAGGATGCATTAAATTGCAACAAAAGTGACAGTAAAGACATTTATAATGCTTATTTAACAACATATATCTATTTCAAATAAATGCTGTTTCTTCTGAAATGTATATACTTCAAAGAATCCTGAAACAAATGTATCATGATTTCCACAAAAATATTTATCAGCACAGCTGTTTTCAATATTGGTTTTATTCTTGAGATTCATATGCCGTATCTTGATGTCTGTGTGCATCTAAGTAATGCCATAGATTAAAGTTTATTGTGCACTAAATAAGATTTTAAAAATACAAATATATTATGTGATTACATTGCTAGATATGCAGTAGAATCAAATGACTCTTATTATGTATAAAACAATATTAAAACCACAAGCATTACTCAAAAAATCAAAGCATTAAACCTTGAATAAGATCAAGGATTAAGGCAATAACATGATGATATAATCAATAAACAGCCAACATCACCTAATCTCATGGCATTCCTAGCTATAATTGTGCGTAATAAACACACATGTATAGCAGCCAGAGAATTTTTTTAATTAAAGTGTCAAGGGTCAAGAGTACAACTGAGCAAATGCTAACCACCATCATGGTGAATTTAAAATACTACCAGTGATTTCATACAAAACGGAAATGAAATAAAAGGTCAGTAATAAGTGAAGCTGGTAATGCTGTTTGAGTTGTTTACTCATCTTCTGCTGAGGTCTTCACAGATTTAATGTGCTGCTATGCATGCAAGTTTTGGTTTGATTAAATCTATATATTTTTGTTTAGATCAAAACTAGAATATATATTAATTGACTTTCTTCAACATGAAAAATGTACTTTGTAACCAAGTTTTATAAAATCATTTTCATAGACATAGAAAATATTGGTTAGGGTAAGTTATTTATTATTCATTGGTTCAAGTTATAAAATATAATTGTGAACCATTACCCTAAAATTTTTAAATTGGATGAATTAATGTTTTTATTCAATGTGGCCTATGTGTAACTTTGTAATCGTTGAAACAAATTTTTCTTATTTAAGATCTTAATGAAAAATATTTATATTTAGCAATGTTTTGAACCAAAAAAATATAATTTGAAAAATAAAACAAATAATAGTAAACTGAACTGAATGAAAAAATATTAATTGAAACCTTTTTTCGGTGTAAGAAAATCACCAAATCAGCATTTCATTTACTGAAAGACCATATGACACAGGAAAACATTTACTTTAAACTGTATTTTTGATCAAATAAATTCAGTGTTGGCAAGCATAAGAGACTTTTTTATGACGTAAATGTTTACGTCATACCACAGATTGATTTACTAGAACATTACCACAAAAACTAAGACAAAACTAAAATTTAAACTAATTCACTGCACTTTTAAAACAAATTGTTTATTCTATACTTCCACAACTAAATATGTCATTAACTGCTTCAAACCACTTTTAATTTCGAAACTGCTGACATTATTGAGCATTGTTTAGTGGCATCACATGACATGGTCTTGGTACGCAGTCTAACTGATTGGAAACAGAAGGTTCATAAATGTTTAAAAACTACAAAACATAACTTCATTTTGCCAATCACACGTAAAGCAGAGAGGTGTAAATGGTTATAAAGATAAATTTGTCTCTGTTTTTAGTGCAAAGACCCTTAAAGGATAATGAACTGAGAAATAAAATTTTCCTTGAGGTTTTGACATCTAAGAGGTCATCATATTATAAGAATATCCTGTAAGTTTCAGAACTGAAAACGACCTTGTTAGTCCAATAAAAGCTTTTATTGACACCAGTCTCAGCAAACGTCTCGTTTTTGAAAGCGTGGAAGTATGACGTCAATGACGCTAAAACCCCACCCGCTCATCAACGCCTACTTCAACACGGCCGGTTTAGCCTCGCCCACCGATTCACGCATTCACGCATAGGTAAACAAAAGCATACCTCGTGATGACAAACCGGAGCGAGCTACCAGCAATAAACATTCTGTTGACAAAATGTTGTGCCGTGCCTGGCTGTGGAAGAAGACAGTCGCTGCATAAGCTTCCTCTGGATTCCAATATTAGGAATGCCTGGTTAAAATTTGTTTTTAATGACGTTCCAGCAGATGAGTGTAAAACATTATCCGTATGTTCGCTTCATTTCATCGAGGATTGTTTTCTGAACAAGACACAGTTCGAGGCTGGATTTGCAGACCGATTAAGATTAAAAAAGGCGCTGTACCTTCTATATTGGATCCAACAGGAGTGGTGCAACACACTTATGTGAGTAATATTTTTATTTTAGAAATAATAATCTACTCGGCTAGCATTGCATTGTTACAGATCGTTTGATATTTAATAATTATGTGTATGTGTCTACAAGTATCCGTTGTATTCGAGGTGCTGTTGGTTCATTGTCCTGCGATTCGGGATCGGACTCTGGGTCAAACATGTATGGGCGAATCATTCCGGTTGCCATTTTACAACAGTGGTTTTCAAAACAAATCCCCCACGTGCACCGAACCGAAACCAGACGACAGAGTTGAAGCTCATTATAATATGCAAAACTGTTATCCACTCACAGCAGTGGGCGTTTACTTCCTAGTCTTCAGTGCGAAACGCCCATAAAATACGAGCATTTTTCAAGTAGGCTGAAAACTAGGGAAGAAAATAGCCCATAACTTATTCATTTTTATGTTTTTGAAAGTAAAAACCAAGCGAACGTCATAAGTTGACCTCAGACAACAAAATAAAAACATTTAAAAAGCCAGTTCATGACCCCTTTAACTCACAGATTTTCATGATAAGACCCCTTATAACTGTCGGTAAAGAGTGAATAGATTTATCCCCGAACATCCGTCAGGATATAGACTTGCATTGTTACGGTTCCTCTGACCCAGTGCCAGTAACTGGTGCGTCTACTCTGCACATCAGGCCTATTGGCAGTTGTTTTCCCCATAATTCTATTTCCGTGCGTGGGTTCGATCGTACATTAACTCCGCTTCCTGCCTTGTGATTATCGCAGGCCCAGAATATCGAGGATCTGCAGAGCGGTGGAGAAAGCACGATTTCCTCTAGGCTTGAACTACTGAGGTGAGCCGCTAATTGAGGCCCCGGCAGAGGCGGGCATTAGCATCAAAGCTCCAGAGGAGATGATTACATGACTGAGCGAGGACAGATTTACTCAACAAACACATGCAGATGATAGACGCAGAAGAGCCAAGATCCACCTGGGTGCCTCGGTTTGGCTCACGCACAGTTGGAGAACAAACCTCGAAACGGCAATCAGCCTTCGTGTGAAACAATATGTCTCTCATCTTCACAAACATGTCCCTACTTAGTGAGGACATCTTGCTGACAGCATCTTTAGCCTGACTTAAATTCGCTCTTTAAGTAAATCAACAGGACAAGGGTTACCAAAATATCAAGCTGTGCCTGTCGTTCTGTATTTCAAAGGCAGATGCTTACAAGCTTTCTCTGACAGATGACAATCCCTTTGTCCGCCAGAACTCGGCCCACAGTCCTCGACCCACACAGCCTCTGACAAGCGGCCTCCCTGAGACACTTTCACACACAACGATGAGTTTCGAATGAACTATAATCAAAATCCTGTACGTCACCCTTGGAGAAGTGTCTCAACTGTGTCCAAACTGTCTTTTCTTTTAAAGCTCTGCTGCTGATTTACAGAGAGTCTCGGCCAAACAATACCTCAAGCCCTGCATGCTGCTGGCTCTCTGTGGACGAAAAACACAGTCAGCATCGCATTCATCGCAGTGCCTTGGTGTTTTCAAAGATCCCTGATGGGATATGACCTAAACGCTCAATCAAGGTATCTTGAGAAATTCCACTAACCTCAGGCTTCGCTGCCAGTTTTGTTCTACGTACATGTGCATATTTCTGGAGCTTATATAAGACTCAGGTAGTCAGACATAGATGTCACAGACTGAGCGCCTCAAATTTCTGGTACTGTCAGCTTGTGCTTATTGTGTAAAGCAGGATTCAGCTGCTCTTGTTTGCATTAAAGGTGCCATCTGCAAGAATTGAGGTTAAAATATCCAAAAAATGAGCTACACGCATCAAAAGAATGAGAAGAAAGAATAAGGTTGATGATATCATTAAAAAAATGACAAGTTATAGTGCTGCAGAGATATTAACCTGAATTAGCATGCTAAATTACTAGCCCAGGCCCGCCGGTGTCGTAAGTACCAGTTTCGCCCATGGGAGGCAGTATGCGGGCGCGCAACATTATCACCAGCCAAACTGGAATACACGAGTAACTCGCACAGCTTGTGTGTGTGTGTACTTGAAGCTGATGTCAATAGTGTGGAAAGTACAGCCCATTATCTACATTTCAGTTCAGGGAAAGTTCAAAAATGATTGGTTCGATATAATGTATGAGGAATACATTTTGGTAAGTTGTAGCATACTGAATCTTTCAACAGTGTTCATGTTCTTTTACCATTAGCTAGTAGAGTTGATTGGTTCATGTGCGCCAGGGATCTGTCGTGTAACATTTACAAGCACCAAAACGGTATTTATAGTTTGAATTGTGTAATAAAACTGACAGAATCTGAGAGCTGAGATTGATGAATTGACAAGCTGTCATCATGATTTAACATGTTGCTAACATGTTTTACCACTTGCTATCATGATTTAGCACGTTGGAATGAATTATCATATTTTAACACATTGCCGACATTAATTTACATTGAATTATCATGTTGTTAGCATGAATTAGTACCTTGCTAGCATCAATTAGCATGTTTCTAACATGTTTGCTAGCATGATTTAGCATGTTGATAATGTGTTTTGGGACGTTGCTTAGCATGATTTAACACATTGCTAGCCTTTTTAATACATTGTTCGCATGATTAACATGTTGTTGCTAGTAGGCTGCACGATTAATCGAAAAAAAATCGCGATCTCTGATTCAAACACAAATGCGATCTCATTTCTTAATGATGGCGATTCACTTCCGTCTATTTCCCTGCATTCAGATCATGCTGCATTCACGCGTTATATTGGTCACACTCACAAAGAGAGAGAGAGAGAGAGAGAGAGAGAGAGAGAGAGAGAGAGAGAGAGAGAGAGAGAGAGAGAGAGAGAGAGAGAGAGAGAGAGAGAGAGAGAGAGACACGTCTTCAAACAACATGAAAGTTGGGAGAACCGCAGTTTGTAATTATTCAGTTTGGGTGAAAGTGTGATGTCTGATTCTAAAAAAGCTAAAGTAAACTAGCCAGAAAATATTAAATATAGCCTACACTCAGTGTTGTGCATGAACGCGTTAAATGAACAACGTTCACTGAACTCGTTCATATTTCACCGAACGCTGAACTGAACGAATCACTTTCATACCATGAACGCGAACGAGAGCGTCGCTCACTCTGTCCGGAATGAACGAGCAGCACGCGCAGTTCACGTTCACGCTCATTTGAAAAGTCAGGTTTTACCTCCAACTCCGTTTTGAGTCGCCGAATCCAACCCCGACAGTATTGTTGTAGAGGTCTATTATCACCTCTGGGTATGTTAGACGAGGTCGAAGTATTCATAGTACGGGTACACGTGAAGGCAGGGGGAGTTGCAATAGTATGCATACTTGGCACGCGCGCGAGGTAGATCTCAGCCGTGCGCTGCTCGTATCATCACTTATGATCTGCGCTTTCCACAACGAGTGATCTTTTGAACTAAACAGGTCTTATCTACTTGTGTTTGTGTGTCATATGAATATTAAATGCCCCATACATGGAATCAGAGTGCCTACTGTGCGTAGTAAGTTAAGTTGTTCAGCGGGTAGCTGTTCATTTTCTTTAGACAAATATAATCAGGAAGATTGTTTTATTATAATCAATGTAAATGGCATTTTCATCGTTTACTCACTGTTTACTTCCTTTTGAAGGTGTGAAAATGTGTTGGTTGAGTATTGCACATTGAGCAGGGTAAGCCCAAGCTAATATGACATTACAGTACATGACTACTTTGGTCTGGTTTACATAGTTACTGCCGTTCAAAATATGCTGGATTTTTGTCAGTAGACTGATCTTTTCCCCATGAACCTAAATATACCTTTTTAAAGTCGTGGGTAATTTGGTTCATGCTGGCTAAATAAAATTCACTGAACATACAGTATACCCTGATTGCACCTTATTTCCAATTGCTACATATCATGATTACACATTATTTAAGGGGTAATACATTATTTTCTCCTGGCTATAATAATTGTCTCTTGTTTATTGGTACAATAATTTTGATTAGTTTTGGAGTTGCAGTGATTTGCAGCTGGTAATGGATGGTAAAGAGGTTCTATTGAGTAAGATAGTGGCCTAAAGAATTTAACAAATGAACGTGAACTAGTTCATTTTTAGATATGTGAACTTAGTTCATTTTTAAAAAAATGAACTATGAACGTGAACTAGTTCATTACAATCTGTGTGAACTGAACTTTGAGCTAGTTCTTTTTAAGTATGAACTGGCACAACACTGCCTACACTTTATTTTAGTTCATGTAATACACAGACAGCTACATAGGCTAGCCCCAAAGAGCCAGCTTAAACAATTTAGATTTTTTAATTTATTTTTTGTTACTGCACTTTCAGATTCTGTGTTTTCTTTTTTTTCTTGAGTGCAATACATTTTGGATGAAGAAAAAGAATAATATGTAGAAGAATTCGTGATCTCAATTCCATGGAAAAAAATCGTAATTCACATTTAGCAAGAGATAGCTGCAGCCCTGCAGTTGCTGAGCATGAATTAGCATGTTGATATCATCTTTGAGCGTGTGAAAAGTGTCATTTGCGTGTCTCATGGTGAATTGGTGAGAGTTGGCAGCTCTGAATGGCGCTAGCTTGGTCAACATCAGTGAATGCTGCCTGTCAAATTAATTCAAACTAACAATAACAATGTAATATGAACAAAACAAACACCGTAAAACTTTATTCTTTTTACGGTATTTAGAAATAAACATATTTTCCCATATCGTTGAAATGCACCAGCTTGTATTTGAGACAGGCGTCTATGAGACAGCCTTTATAATTTAGTGTTGAGATGTTGTTCATTGAGTCTCTAATCTCTAAAAATGTCCAAATGATCCATGTGAAACTGCGGTCTTCCAAACTTTAACTATTGTGTCAATTGATTTGATTAATATGCGCGAGGGAGAGAGAGAAAACAGCGCTCGCTCGTGTTGTTTAAAGACATGAGAGTGCGTGTCCGCGCGGCCGCGGCACAAGTCACTTTCTGGAGGTATACTGCCCCCATCTGGTATGGAACATGGAGTATGATTAGATTTTTTTTGACAGATCGTGAGCTTAGAATTATAAGGTTCTATCTCCGTTTAGGGTAGTTCTGAGATATTGAGCATTAAAGTTTTTACATCCCACCTGGCAAAACTGTTATGTAGCTATACATTTCTATTATAGCTTTATCTATTAATCTTTTTTTTACAAAAATAACACCACACAGGCATTAATAAACACCTAATGGATCAGATTATGTCAAAAACTCAATTTCAACCAAAAGTGGAGATAGAACCTTATAATTCTAAGCTCATCGAGATGGCACCTTTAAGACCAAATGGCATTAGAAATAACAGCGGAGATGCTTACATTTACAGAATGTGTTCTTGCATTCAATAGAGATATTAAGCCAGATGGAATGGAGAAAATTCAAAGGTATTGAGTGACATTGAGAGTGCCTCACCTCCAAGGGAACCACTTGCATAAGGATGGCGAAGTTTGTCAGATGGTTGCACAAGCAAATGGAGAAGGACAGGTTTCCATCAGCTCTCACACAACCCTCATTGGACCACACACCCTCCTTAAAGCTGAAACACACACACACGCACACAGGTTTAATTGAGCATTACAGTTGCTGGAGTTATTCATTGTTTATATTGAAACCACATGCATTCACACCCCGGCCCAGCATTAATGGAATTACCAGAGAGTTATTAATCAAATCTGATCTAAACGAAATCAAAACTATAACGTAAGAACCCATTAATCTCAGTTAGAGAAAATATTACAGCTTCATCACTCCATTATGGATGCAGTCATTTTTTAAATATCCACATGGGAGAAAGATCGAAAAGCATGAGAAAGAACGGAAGAGAGAAGACAAGAGAGGAAGGGGTTAAAATAGTTTCACAATTATCATGATCCTAAAATTGGCTTTGTTACTTGATTTTTCGGGTATAGCTTTTTTGGTATAAGATTGCCTTTTATCAACAACATACTTTCATCATTTCTAAAAGAATTGAATGAATTTGGAAGGAAGACCGAAAGATTTAGATGGCAAGATCAATTAGAATAATGACAATTGTATTCATGAAATAGTCAAAATAGATGTACACACAAAAAAATGATATGTTGGCTTTAATTAACTTTTTTATGTCAACAGGTTCCACATAACTGGTGTTAACAATATAATTGTACATGTATGTAACTTCAACATAATGGAATTAAGTAGTTTTGAGTGATGAACACTGGAGCAGTGTTAAAGTTAATGAGATAATGAAGTGAATAATTGAGGGATGATTGATCATTTTTAAGACACCTGATGGAATTTGCAAGTCACCATTATGGTGATCAGTGTGTGTTTTAGTTGGGCTCTTAATCAACTTTAACACTGCTTCAGTGTTTATTTTACACTCTGCTCAGAGCTTAATTGGGTTGCTTAGAATGAATTATTTCTTGATGTCGAAGTTACAAGAACAAATTATGTTTGTTTAACATGTGGAACCTGTTGACATAAAAAAGTTAATTTATGGATTCTGTTAACATGAAAAAGTTAATTAAAGCCAAAATATCATTTTTTGAGTGTAGATGTGCTAAATGTCATAAATGTAACCTGTATAGGTAAAGGATAAGAGAGGGATATAAATACAAGACACATATTGATAAATCAAAGCACTTCCTGACAAGCTTTAACAGGAAACGTTAAATGAGACATTAAAATGACAGATAGAGAGAGATAGATGGGTGAGAGAGATTATACAGGAAGGACTGCATAAATATCTCTGGACAGCGAGATTGAGGCTGAAAGTTGGGATATCCTTAAAAGGTCTAAAAATGTAAACGAGCCTGACATTGCGATCTTAATATTTTTAACAGAAACAGTATGTAAAAATGCTAGAGTAAAACTAAAACTAAAAATAAGACTTTAATATTAAATGCTGTTAAAATTGCATTTTTTGTTTTTGTCAGTAATAAAATAAAGTTTATAATTTACAGTAAAAAAACAGCGATTGGAAATTCTCAGAAGTCTATGCGGCACACAATAACATTTGATTTCATATTTCATTGAAATATGGTCATTGGTTATTATGGTGATAATTAGAATATATTTTAAAGTACACAGCAGATTTTAAGTTAAAGTTAGTATATTAACACCATACCGGGTAAAAACATGACAATGAGCTATAAAATATACATGCACTAAAAATGTCTATCACTATATTTTATTTTTCCCACCATAAATGTATACATTTCCCCATGGATTTATTCCTCCAGGGCTTTAAGGCCAATAACTGAATATTTGGTTACATTATTGCAAATTACAAACTAATCATTGTGAAATATGAAACATTTGTTTGCATAAAGAAGCGCTTGAAGATGTGAAACGCACCTGTAGTCCAGGAAAGCACAGTACAGGAACACTTTATTGCTTTGGTTTAAGGCCAGGAGCTGCTGTTCTGTATTCTGAAAGACAGGAAACCAGAACCATTAAGAGTGAGACATCACAGCTGTTATATCCAATCACAGTAGAGCCCTATAAGGTGCGGTTACATTAGAGCACTTATAAGACATAGTAAAAATCCTGATCGTACAAATTCCTGATAGAAAGAAGATTTCGCCCACAAAATTTCACTGAGCAATAGTAAATGTGACTGCACCTTTAGTGTCATTCAGTCCGAAAGATTCACTCCATCACACCAGAAATTTGATAGTCTGGATTTCCCCATACTGCCTTACCACAGATTCAATTCACGCTGCAAGGCAGTCTGGATACCATGGCCAGATTTTTCGCCTCATTTAGGGAAGCAAACACAGAACGCTGAGGAAGCAGCGAGACTAATGACGACATCTATGCCACACACCGTAAGCAGGTTGTTTATATCTATGGATTCAACATGGCAGCAGACGCGAAACTACCTTTTGATGCAGTCTTAGATATTGTTTTAAGTAGTTTAGAAAGCAAGTTTATTTAAAAAGAGCCGCTTTTGACGCTACACTTCGCGAGACCCCAGTCGTTATTGTTGTCTCGCCATTAAGCGCCCTAATGAAGGACCAGGTACAGGAGGTGGTCAACCTTGGAATATCTGCCGCTCAGCTGTGTCCCGAGAAAGAAAACTGCGATAAAGAATTGTCTATACCAACTTCTGTTCGACAGTCCCGAGGCCTGGATGAGCGCAAAGTGGCAAGACATGTTAGCCACGGAGTTGTCTATTCCTGCAAGGCATCGTCGTAATCGACTAAGTCCATTTAACTTATGAATGGTAAGTGGTATTTATTATCATATTGTCATTAAGCCTGTAGACTACCTACTGTGGTTGTCACAGTGCCACTAAGTTAGCCTGGCATACCAGACCTACATTAGGATGTTAGGTCTGGGAACTCTCAATTGTCATACCTCAATCCGAGGGGCGGGATAAAAGGTTGTCTTTCAATATCCCTCTGCACGCCATAGGATAGCGCTAACCAACCAGAGCAACGAATGGCTGTGGATGAGTGAGTCCAATGCGTTTTCCCTCCAGCGGAACAAGTTGATATATTAAACTTTTGCCGTATCCGGTCGTCGATACTCCGAACACATCTTCCTTTTTTAAGAATGACTCAAGTGACATTCTCTTAACTCCAAGTCATCCGAGTCGCGGCCAAAGCCGAATCGAAAGACCGCTGTTCGCCCGCTGCATCTTGTTTGTTTTTAAGTCGCAGGGAAATCACCAATGGAAATCACGGCGAGAACCGCCACAACTCTGCCTTCATTGTTAAGCCCGCCCACCAACTCTATACACGATGTGATTGGCGGACCAGAGTTTGTTTTTTCCACAACGAAAGTCAACGGAGAGTTGCTAGACCACACTTTGCGGCAAAAAAATTTGCTGCCGACTAGGGTGCGTGCTAGATTTCTAGGCTACCACTAAGTTGTGTTGCTTTTCAATATCAATATACAGCTACCGCTTTAGTAGCATAACTTGCAGCTGTGCACACGTACCCGATTAAAGTTGTTGACACTTTAGTCATTAAATTATTTTTTTTGAAGTACAAGCGCAAACAATTTCCAATGCAAATAACAACTTCAACATCTATGTTAAACTGTACTTAATACTTGTGTTTTTCTAATTGAAACGATTGGCTATGAGCTAAGTACAGGCGCATTTGATAGCACCCAATAAACGGCGCTCTCTAAACACAGTCACAACAAATTATTTGGTCAAAACAAACAGTTTATAGCATTTCTCAAATCTACCTTGTCCGCACATGGCTTTGAAGTGAGGATTAAGGAGCTTGTTTATTAGTTTATAAAAGAGGGTTTAACTGATAAAATGGTGGTTTAAATGAAAAAGGCACAGTTTTTGTTGTGCTGTTGCCTGAACGGCAACAAAAGACATCATTAACATGTAAAAGAAAAAAAGGGTGTTGGGAGACACAAAGCTGGTGCATCATGTTTTTTAAGGGGCTGTTTACATGACACTAAAAACTTAAACCTTTGAAAACAAGTTTCAAAATGCAAGCTTTTAAAACATGTGACGTCATGCAACATGTTCAGTCTGTAGGCATGTAGTGTTTCTTTAAAAAGTGACATCGCCAACTACCGGCCTGGCATTAATAATATAGTGTTTTTAGTAGTTTTAAAACAACTAAAAACGCTGTATTATTGGACGCCATATTGTTTTTGACAACAACAACAACAAAAAACTTTCATTTTTTACTACATTGTTGTCATGTACCCTAATTTTGCATTACTTTTATGGCTGTAATAAATGGCTTAAAAAAACATCAGCAAGTTTCAGAGAGGAGAATGTGCGTGATTGAAATTTAATTAAATTTGCACTTTTTTTTGTTGAGGGAAACAGATCATAAATAAAAATGCTATGAAAAGATGTTTTAATAAGATGAATAAGATGTTTTAAAATGTAATCAACCTTAATATTTTTTATTTGTCTGTTATTTGGAGAAATGTTATAAAGATACAAGTTTTATATTAAAATATTGTTAAAATTATGCATTATTTTTTGTAGGCTTTTTGTAAGTGAAAATACAAGCATAAAATACCAGTAAATGGATGCTCACAGAAGCTCCTCCATGACACAATCAAATTTTGATTTTATATTTTAGTTAATATAAAAGTATTTAAATCGAATATTTGTATTTTGTTGATGTATTATTATGGTGGCTATCAGTGTATTTTAAAGGACATAGGCTATAGGTTGCTAAAAATCATACTGTATCAAAGTTTTTCCATTTGTGGACCAGAATTTTTTTTTTTTCAATTAATTATAGTGGTATCTATTTCAGATAACCCTGTCCCTAAATTACATGAAAAAAAAAGAAAAACTAATTACAAAATCCAAAAGCAATCCAAAAGTCTAGCTAAACTAGATTCAGATAGAAAGTCTGAACCATACTGTGACAAGAGAGTATGGGTGTGGCTCTCTGCGCTGCACAAAGTTTTCACTTTCTCTATTGTCATCCTCTCTCTCTAGGTCAAAATCTCAGTACTAAAATAAGAAGGTAATTTTTACAGCTCCATCAGTAACTCTCTCTCTCCAGTCAAATGAACACAGATGGGGTTGGCTTGGTGTTTGCGGCTTCCCCCCTGCCTTGCAGCGCTCGGCACTTGCCAGAGAAGCGTGAAAGCACTCCAACACTTTATTAACAATAAAGGACTTGCAAAAGAGCACACAGTATTGGAGGAGGTCCCTTTCTAATGTATCCAAAGACACAGAGAGAGATGAATCTACACTTAAAACACACACAAAAAAACGCAGGTTGGTGATTAAGTAGAGGCTTTTTATGAGAAACGAGCCACAAGCTTGTATAGGTTTGGATGGAGTTCCTGAGCTTTAACTTTTATAGCCACAAAAAATTGTAGTTATAAAAATCATCGTAGGGGTTAAACGTTGGCTAGATGTTACGTAACCTTTGATTTTGGGGGGTGCCTGGGGTATTTGGCAGCTGCTATGACATCATTCTCACCAGCCTATCAGATGACAGCAGGTTGTGTAATCACACATCAGGTCTATTCAGAGAGCCTGAGTGGCATATATTCATAATTAAGCAGAAAACACACATCTCTGTCATGCTGATGGAATGGTTTACAGTCACCTCTGCCAACTGCCGCTTCAGTCTCTCTCCTGATTGGACGACATGTGTAATTCCAAGCATATGCGAGCCTCTGTATTGTCATTCAGAGGAATGTGGAGAATGACAATAACGAGAATATGTGATCAACATTCTGTGTTCAAATTGACGGTCCTGGATAACGACCAAGGATAATAAGGCCTGTAAGCTGTGTTGAGCCCTGCGGATTTGATTTAATGTGGTTAAAATTTGAGTAAATCACCAAAAGTCACAACAATTGAATACAAAGTTTCTTATTCAGCCTGACTCTCATCTCTGTTGTCAAAATATGAAACGTCTTCCACCAGATTGTGCCAGAGGTTAATATAAAACAACCTTGCAGCTTTGCTCTATTTGGGTCTTTTTCAAAGTTCCCCTGAAAGCTTCACGTGGGTGCCAAACTTCCTTACACTTCACACTCGGGTGAGTGACCTCACCGTTTGCTTATGTAATATAAACCAGAATATGTAAATATAGTTTAACATACTAAAAGGATTAAAAATAAATAAAATATAGACTACTGTTCAATGCTTTTGCTCATTGAGGCTGCATTTATTTGATAAAAAAAATACAGTAAAAACTGTAATATTGTAAAGTATTATTAATTTTAAATTGCTGGTTTATATATTTTATTATTATTTTAAAATGTAATTTATTCCTGTGATGGCAAAGCTGAGATTTTAGCATCATTACTTCAGTCTTCAGTGTCACATGATTAGTCATTCTAATATGTTGATTTCAGAAATATTTATTATTACTATCAATGTTGATATTTTTGTGGAACATAATACATTATTTTTATCTGGACTTTTTGAGGAGTAGAAAGCTCAAAAGAACAGCATTTATTTGAAAAATAAATCTTTTATAACAGTATAAATGTCTGTACTCTCATCATTTTAATGCATCATTGCTGAATAAAAAAATTAATTTCTTTTATAAAAAAATCTCATCAACCCCAAACTTTTGAATGGCAGTATAGAATAAGCTATAATATTGTCAGAAATATTTTAGTATATACTGTAGAATAAGGTTACACTTTATTTCGATAGTCCCACTTTAGACATGATTCTACGAACTAAAAGTAACTTTCAACTACATGTCAACTAACCCTCATAAGAGTATTAGTAGACTGTAGTAGACTGGTAGATTATGGTTAGATGTTAGGGTCAGGTTAGGAAAATAAGTTGACCTCTAGTTGTCAAGTTTCTTAGTCAGTTGAATGTCTGTTGGAGGACTAACACAATAAAGTGTTAGCAGATATTAAGCAGGCAGTTCGACTAATACTCAATAACAGTTAGTTGACATGTAGTTGCAAAGTTACTTATAGGGCTCTATCTTGCACCCGGCGCAAATGACTTTATTCACTGACGCATTTATCATTCCTATTTTGCACTCGCGCAAAGCGGGCTTTTTTCCTCCACAGACGCACGTCGGTAAACTAGGAAATGAACTTGCGCTCCCTGGGCGGGTCGGCGCAAAGGAGGCGTGTGTCGGCGCAAACAATCCCTGGTGCTATTTTGCAGTTCCAGAAAACAATTGCGCCACTGACCAGAAAAAAACTGGTCTAAAGTCAGTGGCGCGTTGCGCGTACATTCAGATGCTATTTTAAGTGTGCATGCTTGGCCATAATAGTGTGAACAACACGCATATACTGTAGATGATTCTCTCATCAACACAGATGCATTTTACCTTTTGCAAATGAAACATTATTATAAGGAAAATATATAAACATGAGGGAAATCATTGTTGTGTCCATGACGATGGGAAAAATAGGCATAAAGCTTACACATTTACCCAAATTATTATATGCATTTTTAACCGAAGCTAATTAGGGTGGGTTTGTCCCATCCCCAATGTCACTTCTCTTTCTTTTCACGGCCCTGACGAGAACAGCGATCTCCTCGGCTGTGAACCGATGCTGAAGCGCACCTGGTAAATGCGCGTCATAGTAGTATTGCGCCATGGAACAAGCGCACCTCGTTCATCAAAAAGGGAATACGATATGACGCTCTTATTGGTTTATTTCCGTTACGCCCAAACCACACCTATGAATAATGAAGCTACTCCAGACCAACCCCTTTTAGATTTGCGCCAGGCGCAAGAGGCATTTATCCCGCTGGGAAAATAGCAACAGCGCGGGGATCCGCCCACAAAGTTACTTGTGCTTTGTTAGTTCTCATTGCACTTTAATTTCAGTAGATTTGCTGACATTTTCAAGCACTCAAATGATAGCCTGAATGCCAGCCCGAACTCCGCCCACAACATTTTTTGGTCGGGAAGTTCAGTCTGGACTCGAATCCATTGAGGAGTAATTATGATCAGGCAAAAATGATCGGGCCAATTAAATTGCCAGGGGCGGGCTTTAAATGATGATGGACAGATGATCTGCAGGGATCGTAATCATCACATTATCAAAGAGTGCTAACTGGTTTCCCTCAGAGATGACTGCATCTGGAGAATTGAGATGTACAGATTCCGCTGTCGCGTCTGTTGTGAAATACACTCACCGTGCCACTTTATTAGGTACACCTGTCCAACTGCTTGTTAACACTTAATTTCTAAGCAGCCAATCACATGGCGGCAACTCAGTGCATTTAGGCATGTAGACATGGTCAAGACAATCTCCTGCAGTTCAAACCGAGCATCAGTATGGGGAAGAAAGGTGATTTGAGTGACTTTGAACGTGGCATGATTGTTGGTGCCAGAAGGGCTGGTCTGAGTATTTCAGAAACTGCTAATCTACTGGGATTTCCACGCACAACCATCTCTAGGGTTTACAGAAGAATGGTCCGAAAAAGAAAAAACATCCAGTGAGCGGCAGTTCTGTGGGCGGAAATGCCTTGTTGATGCCAGAGGTCAGAGGAGAATGGCCAGACTGGTTCGAGCTGATAGAAGGGCAACAGTGACTCGAACAACCACCTGTTACAACCAAGGTGGGCAGAAGAGCATCTCTGAACGCACAGTACGTCGAACTTTGAGGCAGATGGGCTACAGCAGCAGAAGACCACACCGGGTGCCACTCCTTTCAGCTAAGAACAGGAAACTGAGGCTACAATTTGCACAAGCTCATCGAAATTGGACAATAGAAGATTGGAAAAACGTTGCCTGGTCTGATGAGTCTCGATTTCTGCTGCGACATTCGGATGGTAGGGTCAGAATTTGGCGTCTGACAACATGAAAGCATGGATCCATCCTGCCTTGTATCAACGGTTCAGGCTGGTGATGGTGGTGTCATGGTGTGGGGAATATTTCTTGGCACTCTTTGGGCCCTTGGTACCAATTGAGCATCGTCTGCAGACGCCACAGCCTACCTGAGTATTGTTGCTGACCATGTCCATCCCTTTATGACCACAATGTACCCAACTTCTGATGGCTACTTTCAGCAGGATAATGCGCCATGTCATAAAGCTGGAATCATCTCAGACTGGTTTCTTGAACATGACAATGAGTTCGCTGTACTCAAATGGCCTCCACAGTCACCAGATCTCAATCCAATAGAGCATCTTTGGGATGTGGTGGAACGGGAGATTCGCATCATGGATGTGCAGCCGACAAATCTGCGGCAACTGTGTGATGCCATCATGTCAATATGGACCAAACTCCCTGAGGAATGCTTCCAGCACCTTGTTGAATCTATGCCACAAAAAATTGAGGCAGTTCTGAAGGCAAAAGTGGGCCCAACCCGTTACTAGCATGGGGTACCTAATAAAGTGGCCGGTGAGTGTAATTCGACAGCGCATTAATTTTAATAGACGAACAGAAAGCTGCAATCAAGGCATTTGTTGATCGGAAAGATATTTTTGCCGTCCCTCCTACATGATTCGGCAAAAGTGTAACTTATCAGCTGGCTCTGATGGTCGCTAAGAAGATGGGGCGTAATGAAAAGCCTGTGGTTGTTGTGGTTTCTCCTTTGGTCGCACTCATGGAGGACCAAGTAAAAGAAGCAACGCTTGTTATTTAACTTCTAAAATAAATAAGTTTTATAGTTAAAAACTGCACTATGCAAATTATTTGACTTACTGCATTGCTCTGATTGGTTGTACAGTAGGTCTACCCACTATCCAATTGAGTGCAGAGTTTTTTTCTGGTTCGGTTAAGACAAGCCTCATAATCAAAGCCCTATGGAGCAGTTTCAGACTCACAGTCTGACTAGAATATGAGTATGACGAAGTCAGGCTACTCAAATGAGCCTGGATTGGATAATTCTGCTACTGTGGTAACATTTTGGCTTTAAATTTAATTTAAAACATTTTCTTTGCAAATGTGCAAGACTTACAATTTATTAGCCACTATAGGGAATAACGAGTCAGCATATATCACAAAGCATGAAAGCAATAAACTGTTAACTCTACAAACCAGCGTGTTTATAATTAAGACAATTAATTAAAATATGATAAACCAGTTTGCAATATCAAGCTGCATAACAAGCTGTTTTGTACAGCTAAAATAAGTGGAAGTGAATGACACCATAAGTCAGACGCATTCAAATTACAAATAACTATGCCCATGCTTACCTTAAAAATAAGGTGCATAACACAGCCTATGTATCACCATTTATAACTTTTACTCAAAAAGTCAATAGGTCAGAGTATGCGCATCTGAAGGGCTGTCAGTACGATTGAGTGGGAGTAGTGTTTCCATACTTTTAGGACAGTACCCCTGATGCCTGCCTTGATGACTAACCCAATGACTAAATGAAGGAAAAATTGAGTGCTAGCAATACAATAAAGCCTATATTTCATTTAGACAACACAAGAAACAAGCCAACAGAATTCCCCAAGTGTTAAAGCACCATAAACAAACATCTAACATTATATTCCAATAAGATATCCATAGGTTTCTAGTTTGTAAATATTCAGGATATAAAGTTTTTTGATGAACTGAAACACTCTCTGTTTGATGAACTCTTTCTCTCACACCCATAGGCAACAGCATATGCTCAGAATTGTCTGCTAAACATCTCCTCACACATTCTCTCTGATGAGACCAAACCCAGTTACACACCATATGAAACATGCTGCCTTTGGTTTCCTGAGGTATGCTTGTTAATGGCACTGCACTGGGGGATATTTAAAGAACTGCTATCTAAATAAAGCCTGGCTGGGCTAAATTTAAAAACACAGTGTGCGTAGTCCAAGCTTAACACAGAAGATAAATGTTGAAAAGTAAATGTAGGTTTTCGTTTCAGGCTCTGTAATTAGATACGTTTATGGACAGGCTGGGCTGTAATTTAGAGCAGCTGCTTCTGTACATGGAGAATACAAAGACTAATGCGCTTGAAAGGTCAATGACAATGCAAAGACATGTTCCATCGAAAACTTGGAAATGAGACAGGAATAAGAAATGTGACGAGCCAGTTTTGAACCCAAATACGCACCATGGATCACGGTGTTGGAGTGCAAGCGCTAACCACAAACTTTAATCTGATTCTATCACAAATAAGGCTCAAGCCACAGCTAAATTTGGAACAATATATGTAATTGCTTTATACTAGGCTACTTTTGATAATGGGAAATGAGAAACACTTGAACTGCGACACTCCATAAACGTTTAGAACATGTTTCCCAAACTGGGGTACATGAGGTGACAGAGGGGGTATGCAAACAAAATGCTGACATTGCAAATGTGACATTGATTTTATACAGACTGATCTCATGAAAGGGCGTATGTATGACGCCAATTCGTATTTTCATTTTTGGCGTGCTATCGACACGCATAATCCGCTTTTTAGCGTGTTTATGAATGCCGCTGACTTAACGTTACATTACTATATATAGAAATATATGACCTACCCCAACCTCATCCCTAAACCTACCCGTCACTGGGATTAATACCATTTATGAGTCTTTCCCCTACCATCCTAGAAAAAATTATTGCTCCCAGATGTAGATCTACATTTTGCTTCGTTTCGCTCTGAAATTTAACCCTTCGGAGTCTTGGGGTATTTTGGCCCTTTTTGAGTACTTTTTTATTTTTTTAATTTTGCGACATAAACAAATGTTTACCATACCAATTTTTGGTATCATTTTTTTTCAGCACAACATCACCTATATGACCAGACAATTAGTTTATCACTTTGATGTACTGTATCAACATACTGGACCGAAAATCACAAAAAAAACACACAAAATCCGAATAGAAATAGTATAGCTTTTCTACTACAAAAAACACAAACATGCTCAATGAAGTATTTTAAAAGGTTTAAAATGTAAACACAAGTTGTAAATGTCAAAATATACAGGTAAAATTCAGATATAATCAAGCTATATACAAAAAAAATATATGATTTACAAAAAAGCGATAGCCATAGGCTTTTTTTCCTAATTTTAGCTTTGCCACTATTTTAAAAAAAAAAGTGCACACAAATATACAGAGAGCTATATTTAAGGCCTTGCATTCCCAGAGTATGGGGGTTCCCAAATAGTGCAAATACAACATAAAAAAAGGTAAAATTTAGATAAAATGAAACTATATCCAGCAAAAAGCAGGTGTGGCAATAAGCGTTTTTTCTTTTCTTTTTTGCTTAGAAACTACAAAACACTTCATGTACAATTACATAGCTAGCTACATTACAGGGCTTTCATTCCTTGAGTAAGAGGGGTTCCTCAATAGTGCAAATATACCACACAAAAGGAAAAAATGAACACAAAATCAAACCATGCATTCAACTATTTACAACAAAAATCAGGTGTGTTTATTTGTTGTTGTTGTTTTTTTTATCTGTGCCACTCCTCAAAACAGTTTATCTAATCTACTCCTAAACTACCCAAACTACTCCTAAACTATCTACACTACTCCTAAAGTACCTAAACTAGTCCTAAACTATCTAAACCACTCCTAAACTACTCTCAAAATCTACTCAAACTAGCAATAATTTCTCTCTCTCTACATAAATAACATGTCTCTCTTTGTCTACTCCGTAAATCTCCTGCCTTTCACTTTCGCGTCTTTGCCTCAGTTGGCTCCTCCTTCATTCCTAAAATGTGCAGCCTGAAGAGCAGAATCAGCAGATTCACACATTTTTCTCCGTTTTGTTTTATGACAAAAACCGACAAAGTTATTAGAATAAATGCAACGTCTGTCATATCCCATCTTGCGTTCTTTTACGAACGCGTCAATACACGTACCTTTTTTTATATAAAGTTTAAACCATCATATCTCCGTTTTACTTGGTCTATCAACACAAAACAAAAAGTAAAATAGAATTTCAAGTCAGCACTTTGGACAGAAGTGGACGGCAGCGCTCAACGTGACTTTGTTTTTATGCTTCGACGTCTTAAACTGGACAAGTGATTTGATTACGCCGGCATGATCGGTGACCCCGAAGGGTTAATGGCGTAGAGTAGACATACACGCATACACGCAGATAGCTCAAAATGCGTATAGATAACACGCCACTTGACTTGATAATGGCGTGTATGTTTACGCAAAAGTCATGATGTCATGTTGTTTTATACAATAGTTCAATATCCAAAAGTGAAGTACATTTTAAACATTGTACTGCCAGTATTGTTCACTCTATTTTGCAATGAAATAAAAGTTACAACAAAGGCAAAAACATACAATATGAGAAATACTTTAAGAAACAGGATGAAGAGTTGAACATTTGGAAAGTTAAATATGTGGATCCGCGTGTTTTTATAAATATTGGTCCATGTGGTAAGGCTCGGCTGACGTAGATGAGACTGAGGTGGTAAAACATCTGCATAGGAGCTGTGCGTGGTGAGGAGAAACCAGTGAGGTGCTCAGGGGGTCAGCCAGTTGATGGACGTCCTCCGGATCTCTGGAAAAAGCTAGGAAATGGTTGGAGTCTCTGTGGAACGCTAAAGCCTGGATCCAGTCAAGGCTAAATATGCAGTGGAACATGCTCAGGTGATCGTTTGGGGACATTTTAGTAGCTTAATGGTATTTCTATCATAATTTTAATGAAAACACAAGCTTGGAGGATTTGTTCACTGTAAATCATAGATATGAGAGTGGTCTAAAAATATAATGGTAAGAGTAACAACAAGGCAAGGCAGAACTAACAGTTTAAAGGATCTGCTTTTAGGCACTCAGAGCAAAAGAGTGGCAGAGAGGGAAAGAAATAGAAAGATATGGAAAAGAAGAAAAGGAGGAGGCCACACAATCACAGCCGTTAGCTACAACAGGATCACTTCAGCCGAGACCATCTGCTATAGATTATAACGATTCATCTGAGAAAGCGTGAGAGAGGGAGAGAAGGAAATAAAGACAGAGGGGGACGTCAGACCAACTGAAAGACACATTCAGTGAAAGACTGGAGAAATGAAGGAGAAGAAGAGAGGGAGAATGAGCAACTGAGTGATTGAGCCAATGTAGGTCAGTGAATGAATGAATCAATGAGTGGTTGAGTGAGCCAATGATTGAGTAGATGAACGAATGAATGGCAGAATAAATCAGTCAAGTGAATGGGTGATTGAGTGAATCAGTAAAGTGTCAGGGATGGGAATCGAAAACCGGTTCTTCTTCAGAACCGGTGCCTAGTGAATCGATTCCTTGGAACCGTTAGCTTGCCTGCTTAACGATTCCGCTTATCGGTTCCGCTCGTTGTAAATGCTGTCATGGCGTCACACACACACACGCTATGTTGTTTTGATTCAGAACGTGGCAAAATGGCTTCAAGGCAGAGGCGGTTCGTTCGGTTCATTTTTCCTGCCGACCAACATTTCGTTATTCAAATGTAGGCGCGCCGCGCGTGGCAAGCGCGTTCATAGTGTGGCGTGACCACAACATTGCCCTACATCAATGGCAAATTTAACGTAAACGGAACGAAACTGAGCTACTCGTTATTGTGTGGTTGTTTGGATGACGGACCGTTCATCAGTTTGGACCAAAGCAGCGCAAGCCGATCTTCATCATCAGCACTGTTACTACACCGGCAAATCCAGTAAAGAAAACATTTGAATTCGCCACTGAAGTAATAACATCGCTGCGAGATCTAGTGAGAAACATTCACATTTCTCCGTTATTAACGGATCAAACAGCGCTGACGTGGAAACCAGGAAGAAACATTGTGCGATGAATGAACTATCCAGTGTCCACAGATCAGCAACATCACCAAGGATTTACTGTATAACACTACTATCTGTAAGTTTGGCAGGAATAGTAGGCTATAATGCTTTCAAGTAACATCACGTCGGTTGTATTTTGACATTATGAATACAATTGCTGCCCTCAAATGTTAATCTAAACTAAAATAAACCTTTGTTTATAACTACTACAATATTACATTTCATTTTGTCCAAGGAGCTGTTTTGTTTTATATGCTCCCAAGAAAAGTCAAGTATAGTTCCATCATTGCTCAAAGTTAAAAAATATCATACTTTATGATGTTAGTTTTACATAATTTGTGTATACTCTGTGCTTCTGATCAGATATTAAAGCAAGTTCAAACAAACAAATTTGTACTTATTCTCTCACCTAATGAGAATTGATAAGGAATTGGATCGATAAGCAATATTGAATAATGAGAAATCGGAATCGTTAAATTCTTATCAATTCCCATCCCTAGTCAAGTGGGTGAATGAGTGGTTGAATGATTTAGGCAGTGAGTGAATGAGTGACTGAATGAATCAGTCACCAAGGGAATAAGTGAGTGGCTGAATTAATCATTTAGCGAGTGAATGAGTGATTGAATGAATCAGTCAGGGAGTAAATGAGTGGCTGAATGAATCAGTCAGCGAGTGAATAAAGTGGTTGAATGAATCAGTCAGTGAGTGAATGAGTGTTTGAATGAATCAGTCAGCAAGTGAATGAGTGGCTGAATGAATCAGTCAGGAAGTGAACATGTGGTTGAATGAATCAGTCAGCAAGTGAATGAGTGTTTGAATGAATCAGTCAGCAAGTGAATGAGTGGCTGAATTAATCAGTTAGTGAGTGAATGAATAATTGAATGAATAAGTCAGTGAGTAAATGAGTGATTGAATGAATCAGTCAGGGAGTAAAATGAGTGGTTGAATGAACCAGTCAGCGAGTGAATGAGTGTTTGAATGAATCAGTCAGCAAGTCAATGAAGTGGCTGAATGAATCAGTCAGGAAGTGAATTAGTGATTGAATGAATCAGTCAGCAAGTGAATTAGTGGCTGAATAAATCAGTCAGTGAGTAAATGTGTGATTGAATTAATCAGTCAGCAAGTGATTGAGTGGCTAAATTAATCAGTCAGTGAGTGAATAAGTGATTGAATGAATCAGTCATCAAGCGAATGAGTGGCTGAATGAAACAGTCAGTGAGTAAATAAGTGATTGAATGAATCAGTCAGCAAGTGAATAAGTGGCTGAATGAATCAGTCACCAAGGGAATGAGTGAGTGGCTGAATTAATCAGTTAGCGAGTTAATGAATAATTTAATGAATCAGTCAGTGAGTACATGAGTGATTGAATGAATCAGTCAGGAGTAAATGAGTGGTTGAATGAATCAGTCAGCAAGTGAATGAGTGATCATGAATGAATCAGTCATCGAGTAAATGAGTGATTGAATGAATCAGTCAGTGAGTGATTGAGTGGTTTAATGAATCAGTAAGTGAGTGAATGAGTGTTAGGATGAATCAGTTAGCAAGTGAATGAGTGGCTGAATGAATCGGTCAGCGAGTGAATTAGTGGCTGAATGATTCAGTCCGTCAGTGAGTGAATAAGTGATTGAATGAATCAGTCATCAAGTGAATGAGTGGCTGAATGCACCAGTCAGTGAGTAAATTAGTGATTGAATGAATCAGTCAGTAAGTGAATAAGGGGCTGAATGAATCAGTCAGTGAGTAAATGAGTGATTAAATGAATCAGTCAGCAAGTGAATAAGGGGCTGAATGAATCAGCCAGAGAGTAAATGTGTGATTGAATGAATCAGTCAGCAAGTGAATAAGTGACTGAAATGAATCAATCAGCGAGTGAATTAGTGGCTGAATGAATCAGTCAGTGAGTGAATAAGTGGCTGAATGAACTCAGTCAGCAAGTAAATGAGTGACTGACTGAATCAGTCGAGCAATTGAATGAGTGGCTGAATGAATCAGTCAGTAAGTAAATGAGTGGCTGAATAAATCCGTCAGCGAGTAAATGAGTGGCTGAATAAATCCGTCAGCGAGTAAATGAGTGGCTGAATGAATCAGTCAGTGAGTGAATGTGTGGCTGAATGAAACCAGTCAGTGAGTGAATAAATTGGTTGAATGAATCATTTAGTGAGTCAATAAGTGAGCAGTTCTAGTCCATGCCAAGGCCAGTCATGTTTTCACTGTCACTTCAGGGTATGATTGTGCATGTTGCCTTGATTGTTGATTGTTCAGCTTCCTCAGTGCCAATTCCCTTCCCTGCCAGACTTTCCGTCATTTATAACAGAACGCTTCCTGTCATTGACAAGTTTGTCCAGCAATCCATGTTTTCACAGTTATATGGTAGGGGGGCAATGACACATCTTCTGAAATAGTACACAATCTCTAGATTCTAGTTGTTAGTTGTTCATAGTTTTTGTCTCTGAATATATTTAGTTGAATTTGCCCGTCACAAATTGCCTTATCTGACCGTGTTTATGCCCAAACTCAAAGGTCTTATTATTATTTATAATAATAAATTATAAATATGGTCTTATTATTATTTATAAAAGATTGCAAAATGTCAGATGACAGGTTTATGATATACGACTTTGTGAACGTTACACAAAATGTATTAACAATACACTCTCAGAAGAAAAGGTACAAAAGCTGTCCCTTTTTAAAAGGTAAACTTTTGTCCATTTTAGATGTGCTAATATGTACGTTTTAGGTGCTAATATGTACGTTTTAGGTGCTAATATGTACATTTTAGGTACTAATATGTAAATTTTAGGTGATATGTACATTTTAAGTGCTAATATGTAAATTTTAAGTGCTAATATGTATATTTTAAGTGTTAATATGTACATTTAAGGTGCTGATATGTACATTTTAGGTGCTAATATGTACATTTTAGGTGGAATTAATATGTACCACTAAGGTATCAATATGCAGCCTTTGGGTACAAAATTGTACCTTTTGAAAGGTACAGCTCCAGTGACAGCTTTTGTACCTTTTTTTTCTGAGAGTGTATGTTAAATGCCACCAAAATACACATGAGAAAAATAGTTCCTCATATTATTGTTTTTTTAATTATTATTATTTATTTATTTTTTTATTCAATTTAATTGGAAAATAAATAATCTGAATTGAACTGACAGACGGGGAAAAACTTGCTCTCTAAAAAAAAAAAAAGCTTAGATTTCGGGAAAAAATACAATCCTTTTTTAACCTTTTGGCTTCCCATACATTCAGTAGTGCTTCTTGCCTGTATTCAGTTCTGATGGTACGTATAGTAACTGGGCAACTGACACATGATAAGCATGATTATTGCTAAGGGAACAGGAATTTCGGCAGGGAACAGAATCAACTGCTACACTGGCTCGTGTGCGGCGTGCACGGCCATGTAAACAAGAGTTTTGCCCTTCACCTCCATTGTACGATTCATCTATTCCCCCTCTGGAAGGCAACGTGCAGTCGAGAAGGGCATATGGGCAGTTGCCTGGGCAACCTGAGCAACGCCCTGCCCAGGGAGGGTATGCCAGAGGCGAGTTTCAGGGTAACACTGCGGGGCTACTGGCTCAACAGTGCTTTAAACACTGCTTGATTTTGACCTTGTGGCTCCGATGTCCAAGGCTATTGGCCTCGTCCTGCCTGTTGATAGCCATGGATCACATTGCCCCTTGACAGTGGCTAATGAGAGGTTGAGAAAGTGTGAGCGAGTGACCTATACTGGGTGTTTGGGTGAGTGAGGGAGTGAGTAAGCAGGCATTTAAAGTGAGTGAGTTCAGACAGGAACTGGGTGTGTGAGTTATAAAAGCATCTGGCAGTGAGCACTACTCATTATTGTAAACTTTAAAAAACCCAACTGTACTAGGAGACAACACAAAGTCCCCCAGTCATACATCAAAATGCATGTCAGACTTGGTGAGACTTTTTATAAGTTGTAATGCCATTAGGGCTGTGTGAATTTGCAAATTAAATCTGAACCACAGCGGAAATACCAAAACTGGCCAAAATTGCTTGTGGTTCAGTAATTCACCACATCTTTACTGGACACATAACCACATTCACATGAATGCAAACAAAAACACACAGCACAATGGATGATTACATTAATCCAGTCCATATCCAATCCAAACACATTGGATTTGGAGATGCATTGTATTAAAATGAATAAACAGCCTCTAGTAATATCTTTGATTAATGTAAACAATAAAAGGGCAAGTACAAGCTTGCACACAGCGCAACAGACGTGCGCTCATGCTCAGTATGCGTGGCGTCTCTGTTTTGTGTCCGCTCAGCTGAAACTTTATTAGATTGTAAAGGCAGCGAAAGCTTGTCAGAAATCTTTTTTTAATCCTTATGATTTCGACACTGAGCATCGCCAGCATTCCTCATGAAATCACTCTTTCCATTTGTTCACCTCGTGCCATGTGATCCAGCAGTTAGAGATGGGGGACAGGTGAAGAGAAGAGAGGGAAGAAAAGGAGAAATAAAAGATGAGGTAATGAGGTGATTGCTGCTTATCAATTGCACCGATATGTTGCTTTGGTTGCTGTCTGTGTAGTTTAGGGATGGGAAAAGATGTTTGACTAGTCAGCCAACAAGTCCAAGGCTCGAAATTGCGACCATTTTGGTCGCATATGCTCCTGAATTTTAACCTGTGCGACCTAAAAATATATTTGGGAGCATTAGTGCGAGTGCAAATAATGGTTGTGGTGCGACCTCTACAAAAAGTTCGCAAATTACTGTGTACCTTATGTGCGCTGATACGCGGTGGCCGTACCATCATTCTATCCAACATACATAACCAATCAAACTTCATCCTTACGTTCTTAACTTTAAAGCAGATTTTAGATTGGTTAATATTAGCTGTCAATCACTCCCTTTCGCGGCGCTCCGTTGTCAAGTGACAGGGAGCCGACTACTCGTGCGAATTTAAGGCTGGAGAAGATGAAACGAACGCTGACAGATTTCTGTCACATAAAGAGCAAAATTTCTGTCACATAAAGAGCTAGATTACCGTCACATAAAGAGCTAAACGTAAATTAACACCGCATACACCATCGCCAAAGAAGAGCTTGCCTTCACTAAATTTAAACCCATGTTGCAGCTCATGAAAAAGAACGGAGTTGTGATTAACATGACGCATGCAAATGCAAGAAATCATGTGCCAATATCATCGGGGTCATAGCAGATACTAATCGTGAGAACACCGCAGTTAAATTGTCGTCAGCTCAGTACATCTCTTTCATTATCGATGGAGACACCGACCTGTCTGTCAAGGAGTGTGTGTGATCGTGTATGTCCGCATCCTGCTTGATGGACAGCCCACGAACATCCTCGTCGGACACGTTAAGGTGGAACATGCCAATGCTGATAGTGAGGATGTTTTTTTATTTTTATTTATATTGTTTTATTAATACATAGCTTATTTAGTATTATATAGCAATATATGAGTAATATCATAATACATACTTTGCTTGTTTCATTAATGGATGAATCAGCATTTTTTAACGACTCTCTTGAATGAATGATTCAATAACAAATACATTTAAGTCACTTGTCGCCACCTAGTGGAGTAACAATGTGATCGATACAATTGTTATTTGAAGCTCCATGTTACTTTCAAAAGGTGCTTGTCTCTATTTTGATCACTTCTGTAGACGTCAGTGTTTATATCCAAACCATAATCTTTCATTCTAGTTCCGATTCAAGTTCTTCTGTGATAAGAATATTTGTAACACAGAAATAACAATACTGCGTAGTTGAATATACTCTCTGGGTCAGCAGGAGCACCATAATATTCCGCTGTGATTTTTATTAGACATGTTTAATAGACAAAAAGTTGTCATTTAGGAATGAAAATCAGACATTAGATCTTCATTACACCCTAACACAGTAGAAAATCTAATCCAAATTTTTCTGAAATTAAATTCTGAGATCTGAAATAAATTTTTGGTGGGTGCTCCTAAATTTTTGCTGGTGCTCCTAACTTTTTGAAGTTGGTAGCACCAGTGCTACCAAGTAAAAAAGTTAATTTCGAGCCCTGAAGTCAGTGCTTTAGTAAGTGGAAATACACTGAGAAAACTCTGTGTGGACTAGCATCTTTAAATCACCACAGCGACAAAATATTAAAGCAAGTTGGTTCTTAAACAATTAGAAGAGTAAATTGACTTTGCTAGGGCCCTCAAAGCACCTGTTTCATAGCAAATCCACCACCTTAAATAATAAAGATAATCAATTACTGAATTATTGACAGCATTAATGGTTGTATTTTGTGTGCATACTATCGTTCAAAAACGTTGGAGTAAGAAATAAATATTTTATACAAGGATGCATTAAAGCGATCAAAGTGACAGAAGAGACTTACACTGTAAAAAATAAGGAAAATAAATGCTGTTCTTTTGTTTCTATTCATCAAAGAATATTTATGAAAAATATGTATCGCGGTTTCGCAAAAATGTTAAGCACCACAACTATTTTCAACATTGATAATAATAAGAAATGTTTTTTAAGCAACAGATCAGCTTATTAAAATGATTTCTGAAGGATCACGTGTCACTAAAGACTGGAGTCATGAAGCTGAAAATTCAGCTTTATAGTCAAATGGTTTCCTTCAGACCAAATACAGGGCTCCAGACTGCGACCAAATGGTTGCATTTTGCGACCAAAATTTGAGAGTGTGCGACTGAATTTTACATCCAGTCGCACATGTGCGACCAGAATATTTGCCACACGTTAAACGCATGGTTAAGCATGGAACAAGGGGCGCGTCAATGAATCCGTGACAAGAATAGCGCGCGTAAACGTCTGTGGGAAGAAGACGGAGACAAATATCACAACCTGCTATGTGCGTCTGAGCAATAAGCGATCTATCGACTCGTTAGTCGTTACCTAGCAGCGAATGCAAACAAAATGAAAGTGGAACGAAAAATACGCTTGCCAGTCGCGGGCCGATCTCGGCTCACGCGACACTGTTACCAGGAGATCCAGTGAAGAAATCCATTGAATTCGCCTCAGAATTAATAACGTCATCGCTACAAGATCCAGTGAGAAACACTCAGATTCGGCGCAGAGTTCTGTTATAAACCATAGATATCATACAGCGCTGACGTGGAAACCAGGAGAAACACTTATAGAAGGCTTTCAATCCACAAATCAGCAACATTCACCATGGATTTAGGCTAATGAAGTAACTTAACTCGAACCATAAATATGATAATGTGACAGAAATAGTCAAACGCTTACAAGTAGCCTACACATCTTTTCCCAGCACTTCAAAACTATAATATCATATATAAATGTTTTATTGTTTTGTATTTTTTATGTGATGACCAACACATAAAACATTCTTGTTCCAACCAACACATTTTTTGTTCATCATTTAAAGATTGTGCTAAAACGAAAAATTAAGATGTTGGTAAACAGTAGGATGTTTATTGGCAATTTATTTTACTCAATATACATGTTTTCGCTACTTAAAAAAATAAATTAAGACATTATAAATGATAATACCTAAAGTTAATTGAATCTACACCCTAAAATAAGCTTTGTGATTTATTGTCTGCCCCAGTGCTACCAGAATTTTTTTTTTTTGTAGAACTCTGTGTGAGTTCTCATTTGAGGTGGTGCTGCCCTAAAATTTGAGTCTGGAGCCCTGTGAAGTTAAAATAAAACAGCATATCATAATGTTAACTCTATTTATAATTAAATAATTTGTCAGTAGGCCTATTACAGTTATTTTGGGGGAAATTTGAATAATTGCATTGCAAACTGATTTAAGGTGTGCCCCTAAATTTTCTGTTTGCGCTCCTAAAATTTTCAGTCAGGGGCAACAGCGCTCCTAGTAAAAAAAGTTAGTCTGGAGCCCTGAAATAGTTGACTAGATTTAGAAATGAATCTTCGCGAGTCTTGCTCTGATCAGGGGAAATTTACCATGAGAACCACTGACATCATCCAAAAAACACGGACGACTATCATTTATTCACAAATATTCAACAGTTGTTAAATCATTCTACCTAAAAAGCCAGTGGCCAAAACACAAAAACTCACAAAAACTAACTGTCTTATCATGGTAATTCATCACTGACACTGACAGAATATTGATCTAGTGATTCAGCTCACAATTACTCATGAAACACTGTCTCTGTTCTGGACAGTCCTACACAGAGGAAGATAGTGTCCCAAGATTAATTAGACAGTCATTTAAACAAAGCTATGACCTAAGGAAATTAAAATGTCTGGTGTCAATTTTCCTAATGTGTAGTGTTGATGTGCAAAATTACATATGTTCAATTCATACTAGTCATTGTAATTTCTGAACGATTATTGATCAGTTGGTAACACTTTACTTGAAGGGATGTGCATAAGACTAACATGACACCTTCAGTAATCAGGGCTTGACATTAACTTTTTGAGGCACTCTGTCCTTCGGACAAGTAATTTATGTTTCACTTGTACATGCACAAAAGTCACTTGTCCGGGTAAAGATTTATAATTTTATCTAGGGCTGCATGATTTGGGGAAAATGTCATATTGTGATTCTTGAGGTCAATATTGCGGTTGTGATATGCGATTGTCGATATAATAAACAAATGGTTTAATGAGTCAACTTGTTTGGTTCTAAACCAAATGCACACACAGATTAGTGATAACTCTGAAATTAGCAATTACAACTTAAATGATTGATAACACCTATAATGATCAATAAGCCATTGATGTCTGGATAAAAATTAACTGTCTTAACAGGTAAGACGTACAGAAATTGAATAAAGTTATCAAACAAAAATAAATTATAAATTATACATAGACTGATCCTCATTAAAGCTACATAAGCTTCTTTAGTCAAGAGCAGTGAGTAATTTTCTCTGTTCCCTTTGTTCTTTCATCTAACTGACAGAACGCTTTATTGGTAACTGGCCCTTTAAGAGCAGCTGCTGTGACAGACTGCGGATCTCTCACGCACCTCATTCTCCTCACGAGTCACAACTCTTTATGTCCATCATAAGACTGCTCTTATGTTATGAAGATATTCTCGACAAATGACATTTAATCGTGTTTGTTGTTGATGTTCGTTCAAGCGCGAGAGAATTTCTGCAGCGGTCTGTGCATGCGCATTATACTGGCCCGGGCCTTTCTGTGAGTCACATTCAGGACATTCACAGGCAGCGCGAAAAATGTGTTCGTTTCAAATCGGTAAAATTAAATCTGTAAAATAGACATAACGAGTGGCACATAACGTGAAGTTACATGGCATTTTATTTTGTATGAAATTTAACTTGTCCGAATCGGACAACTAATTTTCTTTTCTACTTAAAATCCACTTGTCCCGGACAAGCGGACAAGCCTTAATGTCGAGCCCTGATAATCATGACATGACTGTTATGAATATGAAGGAAGTTGTATGCATGTTTGTGACCACTGTTATTAAGTGTCATTCGTTCAGTTATGACATTTTGAATGCAAATATGACATTGTTTGAGATGTCTTTGTTATGACACCTTGACATAAACCAATACATCATAACCTGTCAGTGTCTTTGTCATGACAACTTGACATTACTAAGACAACACAACCTGTCATAAACATGACATAGCAGATTAATTATCAAACTTAAGACCACTGATTTATTGGACATTAATTAACATCATGCTGTCATGAAGCCATTATAACTTTTTAATGTTAGGGTTCAATGTGTACCACTGTAGTTGAAGTCCACAAAAAATATTCATGACAGTTATAATGGCCTCATGACAGCCAATGTCAAAGCCAACCACATGACAGTTTAACTTCATTTTGTATGTCATGACAAAGACACTGACAGGTTATGATGTATATGGTTTATGTCAAGTTGTCATAACAAAGACATCTTAAACAATGTCATATTTGCATTCAAAATATCATTATTGAGCGAAAGACACTTAATGACAGTCATAAACATGCATAAACCCTCCTTCATATTCAAGACATATGTCATGTCATGGTTATGAAGGTGTCATGTCAGTCTTATGCACACTCCTTCAAGTAAAGTGTTACCGATCAGTTTTAAGGAAGCTGTGGATATATTTTGATGGAACCCTGCAAAAAGCATTTGCATCTGTGTTTGAGTAGTGTTTCTGGATTTACTCTTTTAGCAGGTTCTTTTCATTTAGCAATTAGCATTATGGTCTTTGTACAAAGACGCACACATTTCCATCAACAAACATCACTGAAATAATCATCTCTCCCAAAACCATAAAAAGCCAGCAAAACAAACGTTTGTTTCTATAGTTACATGCATGCCAGCATGGTTTTGATTTGGAAAACATCGAAAAAGCTTTAAAAAAGAACAATGAAAAAAGAAACGACCGCTTAGTATAATAGGTTTAAATGTTTTTCTTTAATGTGATTACACTGTATATGAGCTTATTTATTTATTGAAAAGGTTTAGCAGATATTATGTAATGGTAAAGAGCACAGTGAGCTGTAAAATGTGGGTTAGTTGATGGATATTGTGTGTAATGTGGTTTGTGAAATCCAATGCTACAGTGAACTCCTCACTGTTTTTTTGTTTTTTTTAACAGTAAATATCCCCCAAAACATGCTGTATTGGTTAACTTGTCTACATGCCATCTGTATCCATTTTTGATGGGTTTCCCATGGAAATTTGGCAGACAGATGCATCCTCGACTGAGTCGTACCATCTGCGCACACAGGCCAAATAAGCTCCTTGTTAAACCAAATCATCTTTCCCTTCTCAAAAGACCTCAAGGCTTATGGTTCCAGCGTTCGGAACCACTTTTCTTTTGGCAAAATACTCTCGCTGTTTCAGAACTGAAAAAAGAGTGCAGAGGATGATGCAAACCGAAAATGGATTTCCATGGTTAGTCCTGACAAGTCTGACCTCTGGGGTTCTTGTGTAACGCAGCTCACCAAAAGACAAAACCATGAACACAGCAGCAAAAAAAAAGGTCTTTGAACGTTTTCCTCCAGCATATCAAGTATAATTTTTGTACCATTTAAGAAGCATAATGGAATGATTTTGGTTTGAAAAAAGTCACAGAAGAGATCTCTGTATCAAACAGACCACAAATGTTAAGAATAGCCATCCTTCTTTCATCAGACACTATACTTTTTTACCAGCGGCTCAGTGCTGAACTGCTAGGCCAGACTGGGTAATAAATATTAATTTATGTTAAATGCATTAATTCTAACCTGATGAGCAGAAATCCAGATGTTGGTTGATGACCGTGAGTACATTAGTTTAGAATGAGAATAAATTAAACAGTTGGTAGAACTTTCTGCTTGATCTTAAAGTTGTCGTTGTACACAATTTTTACTTGTCACCAGGGGCAGAGTGACAATCGGAAGAGTCGGGAGTTTCCCGGTGGGCCGGTAGTGTTTCGAGGCCGCAAGGGCTGATCTGATAAAATTTATTCATTGCAAGTTCGCCATGCGCACTTGGGGCCCAAGCGAGGGGAAGAATTATCATTATTTTATTTTTTTTACATTTCCGATAACGGGAGCGTATATTTGCACTAAGTGCCTGTCTTTTTAGCAAAAAGACGCCTGTCACGAACTAGCTACAGTGGCGTAGGTCGTGGGGCATGAAGTGCTTGAAAGCAGCTTTTGATGCGCTCTGACCCGAGTTCGAATCTGCCTTTTGCCGTACTCTCTCTTCTTCCTTTTCCCAACACATATGAGATGTAAAATGTATAACCTAACATAAGCCCCTTTCAGCGCGTTGATCCCAAGAAATTGCCAAGAAATTGCCAAAACGCCTTCTGTGTGAACGCAAACATGACCCTGGGATTGATACCGCCATCGATGCCAGGTTGGGGACCTAGTAACATTGCCGGAATCAGTCCCGGAACGCGCGCTGTGTGAAAAAAAGCCAGGACCATTGCTGTAAGGGGTGTGTCATAGTGATTGCTCTTAGAAGAAAGTTTGTGTTCCTCATCAACAAATAAAGGATGCACAAATGTCTGCAAACTGGAATGAAGCAGAGACCAGGAGCTCCTCACTATCCGCACTAATGCTGAGATTGTTTACCAGCTTTGTGGAACGGTATGTGCGTGTACATGCTTTTCGACGCGTACGTTACACGTCTCATCCTGGCGTCATGTGTCTTTCCGGGATCTTTACGGGTTGTGTGTGAATGCACTCACAGATCCCGACAAATCACTGGCAGTGTGAATGAACCGAAATCAAACAATTCCCGGGACAAATGCCAGGTCACATTATCTGTGTATTTTCAAGAATCTCTGTGTGAAAGGGGCTATAAAGGTCTGTAGCGTTATATTTTGCCAACAAACTAAAATCAAAACCATGATGGCTTTGTGCCTTTATAAAACAGCACAAGACTTTAAGAACAGGCATCCTGTGCATTCTGGGTGGTTTAAAGAAAAGTGATTACTTTGCTAACGCAATCAGATTCAGCATGGTTATCTGGTGTTTTCTCCCAAATAAAAGCTCAAGGGTTTATTTCTTGCAAGGGAAGAAATTAGGACAAAACGTATTTTCATCTTCCTATATTGTAGTGTAATGTAGACTAAAGTATACTTTTGAAATATTTATTTTCATTTATATAGCATGGATTTTACATCATAGGAATAATTATATAAATCATTATTACTTTATTATAATAATTGTTTGGCATCCTAAAACAGCATTGGTAATGTAATGTAGACTGAGACTCTTATAACTAAAAAGATGTTTGAGCCCTCTTTATTGTCCTGGTACAAATCAATGCGTTTTCTTTGTTCAACGGGCAGTTCATGGGTTGAAGCTTTTAATTTGGTCTCTCAAAGAGCACGAGATTAATGCATTTAACCTTAAAATGTACAAAATTTTCTTGCAGGGGAGCATGCCCCCCAACCGCCCTAGAGGCACAGAGGTCCACCAAGTATAGTTTTACAAATTCCTATGGGAAAGAATGACCATTTATGAACTTTACTCCAGCATAGTACAACAAAGTTCCTTTTAAGTCAGTAAAACTGTAAATGCTGTATTAAAATGTCCTTGGACAAAATATATATTTGGGTGCCTAAAAGACATTGTGTCCAGGGGCCTCTGAACTCTTAATCCGGCCGAGGGCCGGTGGTCTACGAAATTTCCGGTAGATTTTTTGGTCCCACTCCGCCCCTGCTTGTCACATTACTCAAGCAAAATAAACTTGATAAAAAATATATGCTCACAAGCTCCCACACTCCTGAATGAACATGGAAATGAACAAAAAGATATATTGGATTGACATTCTCCTACCAGCTGATGCGTTAGGACGATCCGGATGAGCGGCTCAGTGGACAGGTTGAGTGACAGGACAGGAGATGGCTCCACCTTCAGAGAAATGAGATGACTGGCCATTTGGATCTTATAATCTTTAAAATCCACCGCCTCATTTATTCTGCAGAGATAGACAGTCAGTTATTAGCCATACTTGAACTACTGTTAACATTCCAGAATGAGCAATTAAAATTATGCTAATGCCACATTGTACAAAGTGAACATGTGCAGTTATTGCTTTAAGGGGATATTTCTACCTGATTCTACCCATAAATTCTAATTTTGTTGTGTAACCTACTTCAGTCAGGTTTATTTAACATAAAACAAGGGAATGCTGTTTTAACTTGATTGAGTGTCATTGACCCAACATACAATTTCCAATAAAACTGCATTGCATACATTACGTAGCATCAAAGTGAAAATCACAATTGACAGCACTACTCTTCAGCACAATGGCAACCAGAACATTCAATAACAGAAACTCCTCTACATGTCCAACATAACTGAACATTAAACATTAACATAATACCAACATCCTTCCCTTTATAGAAAAACACATAAAATAACACTTAATCCCTAAATTTACTCTTTAGATGCAGTCCCTTGCAAAACATGCTGGGAACTACAGCTCCACTGCCCAGGGCTGCATTTCCCAAAAGCATCTTAAGAATAAATAGATTGTAGAGCCATGGCCACAATGGTCAATGATCAACTTACCTCACAGTGCTTTTGGGACATTTTAGACACAATAATCTCAGTTATATTAGCTATTTTTGCTCTGGCAATAAAAATTGATCCAAACAAAGCCACAGAAGAAACAATCATTATGTGTCTCCGGGCAACAGTATTGCCGTTTGTTTAGCTTTTTAATTAATGAATATGCGCATGCAAATGTGGTAAGTCTGGATTACATATATATAATTTACTTTTTTTCATGGTTGACAATGAACTTATCCAAAAGAAGTACCTCCGAGAGAACTTACGAGAGTTCAAGAGATTTTCCATGCAATTCTCGCGTATGGACATCTCTTGAACTCTCGTCTCAGACCCAGAAGGAAGAAAAGGAATAGTCAAATAAAGTCGTTATTTTTGTTTTATTTCCGCACAAAAAGCATTCTCGTCGCTTGATAAACTTATAGTTGAGCCACTGTAGTCACATGGAATATTTAAACATTTTCTTCATTGACTTTCTGGGCCGTCAAGTTTCAATCCCTTAGGCAGTCTATGTAGCAGTGATCCACCTCTCAGATTTAATCAAAAATATCTTCATTTGTGTTCTGAAGATGAACAAAGGTCTTACGGGGTTGGTACAGCTTGGGGTGAGTAATTAATGACTTAATTTTCAGTTTTGGGTGACCTAACCCTTTAACAATGTAACCCAGCACTAATGCACAGACTGAAAGTTTTATGATCCATAGCAAATAGATTCTCATATATATTAAATGGTAATGAGAATATACCCTGCAGAATCTCTCTTTTGCCCAGTGGAGTTACATAAAAAGATTTACTAAAATAAATAAATAAAGTTAAGTACTGATCAGGGCTGTGCTAAGATTAGAAGAGAGTGTTATCAGTTGACTTAATGACTGGGAGTATCAGACACAGAGGCCCAGATGAGAGAGAACCACAGTGATAAAGCCATGCTCACAAGAACACAATGTACAACAGGAAACACACTTCACCTTGTTTGTAGAGGGCTGATTTTTTTGTAGTAGTTGTGCATTTTGTGGTAGAAAAGTCCCACGATCGTGGTCTGAGCTGCAGAGGGAAACAGACACAACTATTACCATTCGATCCCACATATGTATGTGTGTTTTGAAGAATGTGTTGGGCTGCCGTTGAAATGCATACACTCATTATCACAGATACTGCATGTGCTCCTCTCAGTGCAACTCTAATAGGAAGATGTGTGTTCACACACACACGGGAAGAGTGTGACTGAGGGTCCACCACATGTGTGAGGGGGAAATATGTTACACTACACTTCAAAAAAATCTTTCAGCCGTTAAAAAATAAATACACAGGACCATTTCCCTTTGACTTTAAAACCAACTCCAGAATCATTATGAAAACAGTAACAATAACCAGAAGCAGAATTTGTGTAAAATAACCTTGTAAAATATTGTTGATAACTGTTGTAGACCACTGGATGTGGCAGTATTATTTCACCAGGGTCCGAATTAGGGCTGCGCAATTCACTGAATAAGTAATTTACACTAATATTAGTGTTGCTGTGATTAATAATGGAAAGTATGGGGGGGGGGGGGTCAAAGTAGAAAATAGAACTTTCTACTTTAAAGTTCTACTTTATGAAGTTTTCATAAACTTCACCTTTATTGTCAGCCACGCTCTCCTCTGTCTCCTGAACGAGCGGTTCACTTCCTGATTCTATGAAAACACTCCCTCAGGAATACGCGGTGGGCTCAGATTGGTTAGTTTGGGCCGGTGTATTGTGATTGGCTAAACTGTCGCTCACGTTGTCCGTAAAGTTAACGCCCATTACCTTTACCGGCGAAACGTGCCTGCGCTCCGGTCCATTCATGTCAATACTACAGCATCAGTTTCAGGCAGAATCAGACTGAGAAAGCCGCGATGAAGAGAGTCAAGCAGAACCTCACCACACACGGCTCTTACTAAAGGTTTCTGAATGATAATTTGCTACATTTTTTAACTTTATACACATTTGTTTAACACAATAGCATCTAACTGGCAACAATAGCAACTGACTGGCTACTAATGATATACTCAGCATTGGCATTAGTTTACGTTCTTAATCAAATCGAAAATAACGTCATAAAGCATATATACATGAAAAATAAGTTTAAAACATTAGTACTTAAGTACATAAACATTAGTACATAATGTTTGTACGCGTTTGTTGTAGATACAAAATAGCATAACTAGTAGCCCAGTGGCTATAAAGCCAGCGCTGGCATTTGAAAAAAATTAAACACAAGGCTACGTCTGGAATTATACATGCAAATACATTTAAAATGATTAACTCTTAAGGCCCGTTCACACTAAGCACGATAACTATAAAGATAACGATAAAGATAACTATATATGCGTCCACACCAACGACCGATAACGTTATTTTTATTCTAAGCACGCACGCGCGCTGCGGTTTCAGAGTAGCGGGCGCGCGCAAATGACCTGCTGTTGCTGCTTTACGTTACAAACAAATATCAAAAGGAAAAACAGGCGCTTTTTGTTTTGGGTACACGATCGATATCCTTAAAAGACGAGAGGTGTTGGGAGCGCATCTAAACAGTGAATCTAGCAAGTAATAATATATATTGTAATAATATATATGTAATAATATCTGGATTTAGCTGACAAATTCAATGATGGGATAAAAACAGCACCTAGTACTTCAGCAATGTTGTCAACTAGCGCTGGATAGCCTACCTGAGGTAATTTTGTAGCACTATGCTAAACTGCATAATCTCATTGTGAATACTTCTCACCGTTTATTCCCAGGATGCTTTCCATATCCATCTTTTTAACGTATCATTGAAAGTGGGTTTGACTTGTCAAACAGTGGAGGATTTTTTTTTTTTGTACCTCGACGATTAACTTCTCTGCAATGTCATCTGCCATTTTAAATGCACGATTCTGATTGGTTGTCAGTGTTTTATCGTTGGACAGCTGGAAAAAAATCGTTCTGAAAGTGATTCCAACGATATCGTTCCTCATATCTTTATCGTTATAGCTGTGGTGTGAACTCTGTTATTCTTTAATATGGAGAACGATTTTTAGAATTATATCTTTATAGTTATCTTTATAGTTATCGTGCTTGGTGTGAACGGGCCTTTAGCCTACTTACAGATTGTGGCCCAACAACTGCTAACTCTGGTTTTAAAGTTGGATCTGCTTCATGTTTTAGTAACAGTTTCTTGTTGAATCCGGCATTGAACTCGTGGAGATTCTGGAAGCTGTCTTCCGTAAAATGCGCAGCACAGAGAGCTAAATTACGATCGTCATTTTCAGGAACATAATCAAACATAAATTGTATCCATTTTTGACGAAGTATAGTGTCCGTGGGAAGCTCGAACACAGAAGACCTGACAGCTGCATGAACAACTCACTCGAACGAGCCAGAAATATGATCATGACCCTTTTTTGCATATTCCGAAGGGAGGGTTGATGTAAATGTGTGGGTTAGTGGCGTCTAAAACCCAGCTGAAGTCCCAATCGAGTCGTTTTTGTACGCAATTATACTTCCTGATTTTTAAAAGACGATATCTCTGCTTACACTGAACTTTTAGCGCTGCAACTTTGAAGATACTGTTCATGCACCAACAGCAACATTACACACTATTTAAAATCAAAAAAGTAAAATCGCAATCAACCCCCCCTTTAAAGTATTCTCCACATTTTCTCCTAACAATATGATTTTTTGCAGGGTTGGAGCACAGCAACCAATCAGGCGCGTTTAAATGAGTCTAGGCCAATCATTAACAACAACCGGTTTGAAGCAAACTAACCCACAGATCCATGTTTTATTTCTGTTCATGATGGCACATGAAAATGAGAGCTGAGAAGTTTTTGTAAATGTCTTGATTAACTGATGTCTAAAAAAGCAATAACATGATTAAGCATTCTCAGCTTATACTGGAAGGCCTACAAAAAAATGGCTAAGAAGCTACTCTGCACAACATAAATATTTCATATTTTGTAATATTTAAATATGATATAGTACGTATTATTTAATATTAATGTTAATTACTAATGTTTTGCAGTTGATGTTACTGTGAAACATGCTTTTCCAACTTATTAGTGCTACTGCAGGTGTTAATGGACCAAATAAGCAATATCATCGTGTCCCAACTAACTCCTCTGAGTTGGGCTTCAGATGAGCTTTGGGCCAATAACCTCACAAACCAAGGAGCAAAATCTCTCTACAAATGTTTTTATTAAGACTAAAAGAAACTTAGCCCAGCGGGAATACACGGCGATTCAATGCGCTCCTTCTCTTGCTGTCTTTAATTGCCGTATAAAAGCTTTGCTTGGTTCTGTTAATGAAGTGTACCATATGTCCGGCTTCACCGGAGAAGCAGTTCAATAGCACGCTAATGCCAGTGCTAGTGTTTATGTGCCATTTCTGATAATAGAGCTTTAATAGTTTATTAAAACTGTTTATAATGAACAGAGTGGGGCTCAGGTTCAGCACTGCGCCAGAGGAGCTGAGGAGAGCTGACCCCAAAACAGTGTCAAACAAACAAAACGTTTAATGCCCTCATAATTACTGCCGCCACATGGGAAACATTGCAACACTCACTTTTCAACTATTGCTCGCATTTATACATTACGCTTTCTCTGTTTTTCATGCAATTCTGCTCTAAACCACTCCAAATTATATAACGATTTCTCCTGGAGGGGCTTGTGAGATTGGCAGGTTTCATTAGAGAGCAGCAGGAAGTCATCAGAGTTGATTGCGTCTGTTTATGGCTGAAGCGGACAGACAACAAATAAATGTCCTTCATCTTCCTTGTGTGAAATAACAATGTGTTCTTTCACTGCCGCCAGAGGCGTATAAAAGCAATGAGAAATGTATGCGCACATTTACTCATAATCAGGGGCATTTACTCAAAATTAGGTAGGAACGATTCAGAACAACCTTCTATTTAACAAAAAACAAAACAAAATGATTGGCAGTTTGTTTAGCAATGCATTCCTTTTCATACTGTATGTCTATGCTCCAATCCAGGTTTTGTTTGTTTCATTAGGCACATATTGGTTAAACTGGTTTAGTAAGTGGAAAAGCATTAAAGTGTGTTTCTTTAAGAATGATTTATCCCATTAGTCAGTGGCAGATCATTGCATGGGCGACATAGACGAGCACTGTTCTCTGAACCGGCACTGGATAAAGCTGCATGATCAGGACAAGGATAACCAGCAGATCTTAGGGTTTGTGTGTGTGTTTGTGAGATGTGCATACTCACACTGCATTGTAAGGGCCTCTCCTGGTACTGAGATGTAACTCTTCCCTTGGGTGGGGAATCGGTAGCTGGGCAGATTGTAGTTCTGAGGGATCTTCATCAGAGAGTAATCTAGATATATTTGAAAAAAAAAAAGGGTTGGGTCACTGTGCATAGTGAGTATATTGTTGCTTTGTAACTACATTAGAAGGTCAAAAGAAGCACAATTTGGTACCAAGTCAGTGAGTACTGACTGTATTCTGAAAAGCAGCTGGTTTAACATGCATTTTGTGAGCATGCTCAGTAACAAGCAGCTGCACTTTTTGGTGCAATTCTTTGTGAGGTATTAACATACCTGTCAAGTATCCCGTTTTGGCCGTGAAAGTCCCGTATTTTACCTTTCTTTCCCGCCGTCCTCCCAGTATTAGTATTTTCCCGTAAATCTCCCGTATTTTAACCTGCATTATTAAAATATAATAATACTACCCCGGGCGGAGTAAAAAACAAAACAAAAAACATTCCCAATCTGAGCTCTGTCATTAGCCTCGCGATAACTACAGGTACTGTAGTGTGGGTGACAGTTGTTGCGAGGTCAGATGATGAGTGACAACGCGGGGGAAACAAAGAGGAGCAGGGTGGGGGACAGTCACGCGTTTTGTAACTGCGACTTTTGCATCTCACACTGGGGGAAGGAAAATTTCCCGTATTTTCAAATACAAAACTTGACAGGTATGGGTATTAATGTAAACACGTTCACCACTGTTTAGTTCAGTATTAGTTCTGTTCGCAATTTGTTACCTATTTTTATTACAGACTGTTCACGTCTTGAATAATTACCTGATTAACCTGAAGCAATTTTTACTTAATTGAAGAAAATACTACATTTCTAAGCTACAGCACTGAAAAGCTATATTGCATTGTTTTAATTTAAAGCTGCGGTCGGCAAGTCTGGCAGATTGAGTGGACTTAGGCAAAATTTTGAACGTTTACAGACTCATATTGCCCTCCCCCACTATCAACGAATACCCTCCCACAGAGTTCGTGCTCGAGTGCTTGCGCACCAGGTTTTCTGTGACGCGACCGTCTCATCAGCATCCATCAACACTATGAATTATTTGGAGGTATGCTGCCCTGGCTAATCTTCCAATATATTGCAATTGCTAACATCATTTATACTCTAAATGAGCTTACTTGGTTTGTTAGTGTTCCGCCATCACTCTTCCTTACTGCGCAAACTTCAGGCGTGTGCATGTGATTGTAACGTGCTGCGAGGGGTGGCGTGTGCCCGATCTGTGATTGACAGTCAGATCTCACACCCCCCCGCGCTGATTGCACCCGATGATCCGGAAGCGCTGGATTCCAAATTACACACTCCAGATGGAGCTAGAATCTCTGTTTTTTTTTCTAAAACCACTTTATTTATGTTGTTCCGTCGGATTATAGTGTCAATTTCACTGAATATGATTAAAAAAATGTTGCCGACAGCAGCTTTAATATTTTCACTATTTAAAAAAAAACCAACAACAACCTTTTATTAATCAACAATGGTTAAATTTATAAAAAGTGAATACATTTACAATTACAAAAGATCCTTCACAATATGTTTTACTGTATTTACTGTTATTTTACTGTTTTTTATCAAATAAATTAACCGTATAAGAGACTTCTTTCAAAAATATATATATAAAAAAATCATCTAAAAAATTCTGAACCATAGTGTAATTTAAAATAAAGGGTAAATAGAAGGGTGGTGATGTAGAAATTTGTACATAATTGTGATATTTCACTAGTATTGGTAAAGTATAGAGTATTAGAGTTTGAATGGAGAATACTGCAGGGTGCTGCCCGAATGAAGTAATGGGAAGTCAACATCATCTCTTGTTCTTGGGGGATTCTGTTTCATCTGTGATTTCATCTGTGTTTTTTACGGTTGATTCACTGAATGAAACAGTGCAGTTCAATAATAGCTCAGGCAACTGGAAAGGTTTTCTCATGTGACCTCTGGTCCTCACACACAGTCTTATCAGAGAAAAGGGAGGATCAGAGACAGTTGACTGTGAAGCCTCAGTCTCAAAAGGAATGATTCAGAAATCAGACTTCAATGAGACTTGAATCATTTTGAATCTGCACAATGCAGATACAGAGATGTTACGGGCCCTATAGTAATCGAATAAAAAGCAATGTTTCATGCATCAAATTTCTTCACTCAGGCTTGATTTCGACACTCACCGAGTGTGCTGCATTCATGCATGTGTATTAGGTAGGCATCCCCCTATGAGCATACTTGGACATACTCCACATGCTTCAAGCCAGCCATGTACTGGTGTGTAGAGGGATAAGGGAGGGAGAGTGAATTTCTAAGAATAGTTATTCTCGGAACGGGAGTTTGAAGAAATGTTTTGGAGCGTGTACTGACCTGCCACAGAACTCTTGCCCCCTGATGGCCAGAGGAGCCACGGAGTCTGGGCTGGACCGAAGCTTGGAGGCCATCTGCACCATCACCTTATCCACAGTCTCCACCAGACCATTGACCACTGGATCTCCACTGCTAACCACGATAAAAGACAAGTGCAAAGTAGATTAGAGCTCACTGAGGTTAACAAATAATAACCTGCAAGAACTATGCGAATGAAATAATTTTCTTTATTAAAATTAGAAAATTTGATGACTCTTTCAGATTCCAAGTGTATAGCACCTTCAGCTCCAATTAACACATTTGACCCATGTTTGAATTTATCAATTTCACATCACAAAAGATGGGCTGAAATGTGGAAAAAAGTGTGCCGTTTCGTTTGGATCAACTCATGATTGGACTGATTGAATCTCTCATCTGTATCCAATCGTTAATCCATCCAATAAACGTACCTCATCGTTTTCTCTCCAGTCGCTGGCGGTTATGACCTCATCCACACTACTCAGTAGAGTCTACAACACAGAGCAGAATAAAGAAGAGTTTCAAATGTGTGTGTAAAAGCAACACTGAAGATGATATATATTTCTCAAATTGTTTTGCTTTTTGTTTTGCGTTTTTCACCGAAACAAATAAGAGTCTGAAGAGAACACAGTTGCCTTCCGCCACTGATAATAAGAAATGAATTATCTGCTAGTCAACTGCTTTCTCTGTATTAGCGCCATGAGATGTTTTAAAAAGTGGTGGGATTAATATTGGCCCTGATAAAAAGCGGTGAGGACCCATCCCACCTACAAATTATCCCTCTGTACCAACGCATTCTCATCCTTTATCGTCATATAGAACGCTATATGACAAAACGGCGCTATACTACGCACATGGCATCCGTTATCATTAATATAACACGCGCTGTGATGGTTAGGTTTAGGTGTAGGGGTAGGGTAGTCTCATATTACGCTAAAGGATTTATTGGATTTATTACGCCTTGGGTTCACGTGTTATATTAACGATAAAGGGTGCCATGTGCGTAGTATAGCGCCGTTTTTGCATATAGCGTTCTATATGACGATAAAGGATGAGAACGGGCTCTCTGTACACAACCGTTTAAAAGTTTGGGGTCGGTAGGATTTTTAAAAGCTTTTGAAAGAGGTCTCTTTTACTCACCAATGACGCATTCATTTGATCATACATATAGTCAAAAAAAGTAATATTGTGAAATATTATTACAATTTAAAATATCTGTTTCTATTTAATATATTTTATAAAATACATTTAATAGAATACATTTTAAATGTAATTTATTCCTGTGATGACAAAGCTAATTTTCAGCATCATGACTCCAGTCTTCAGTGTCACATGATCCTTCAGCTGATTTGCTGCTCAAGAAACATTTCTCATTTTTATTAATGTTGAAAACAGTTTAATGTTTTTGTTCAGGATTCATTGATGAATAGAAATTTTAAAAGAAAAGGATTTATTTGAACATTATAAAAGCCTTAACTGTCACTTTTGATCAACTGAATTTGTCTTTGCTGAACAAAAGTATAAATGAAGAGTTCAGATGCAAAAGCCTCTAAAGGCCATTTGAAATTTTCTTAAAAAATGACCATTTTTATCAAGCTTGTATATTTAAGTTCAGTAATTTCACTTAAATGACAATTAATAGGTAATCTTCATTGCCATTTAAGTGAAATTACTGAACTTAAATATACAAGCTTGATAAACATGATCATTTTAGAAGAAAATTTCAAATGGCACTTAGAGGCTTTTGCATCTGAACTCTTCAAATTTCTTTAAAAAAATCCTGCTGACCTTAAACTTCTGAAATGTAGTTTTTTATAATAAAGTTAATACAATATTTTCATGACGAATTATAGTATCAGCATGATAATTTGAGTGAAATGTGAATCGCAAATGTAACTAGATTTGAGTAAATTAGATTTGAAGAAGGTCCAAAGAGCATATTGTTCTTCAATGAACAAGAGCATCTGACCTTCAGTACAAATAATCACACAATGTCACAAATCTATTAATTTGATTAGTAGTGTCCTAAAACAGCACAGTCTCATCCCAATTCGTCATATAATTGACGTTTTGGGACGTCTTTTGACCATTCGTCAATATACGACTTTTTAGGGCCCCCTTAAACGTTGGTAGATAACGTTATGGGATCCTAACTCTACCCCAGACCTAAACCTAACCCTAAACCCAACTCGTCACCTAACTGACGTTAAAGGTAAAGCGTCAGTTGTATGACGACCCGGGATAATGCATCTGCCGACATTTAAGGGGGCCCTAAAAGTCGTATGTTGACGAATGGTCAAAAGACGTCCCAAAACGTCAGTTATGTGATGAATTGGGATGAGACTGTGTTACCTAAAAATAATCCAGAAACTGAAACATTTCTTATTTGTTTTACCTCAACTTTTCTTGATGTTTTTATAAATCCTAAAACGTTCTTTGTATTCCTGTCTTTACCTGTGTAAGGTTGTTGGCTGTTTCTTGAGGTATAGTCTTGTTTGGAAGGTTAAACGATAGAGACTGAGGGGGGATCCACTGAACTTCCTCTGTCAGCTTTGTGGAGGCTGGTTGGGGCATCTCTGTGATTCTCTGTAACACACAAATACAAGGTGGATGTGTCAAAAAAACCCTCCATAAAATCACCCACAATCACATGTAATGGCTCTGTGTGGCTTGGACTTGAGATTCAGAATATAACAGTGTTCTTGTGGTTTGATTTCCCATAATTTAATATAATAATTTGAACAACAAGCACCGGAATAGCTATCGGAATATTAAATCTTTTTTCTAATGGGATTTGTGAATGTCAGTGCTAAGAGCAAAATTAAATGCCACTTTTACTGGAACTTTCCAATGAAGTCTAAAGAAAGTAGTCGTATTTCTCCTCCATACCCTACAAATCTTGGGTCTCCTTTCTGCCCCGTTTTTCTACTTCTCTTCTACTTGACCTGCTTACTCAATAAGAGCCAGTGTTGTCATTTGTGTTACTGGTTAATCTCTTATTTCTTTCCATTTCCTCAGAGTCTGGGGGAAACAATAGTTCCAAAAGTGCTGGATTTGTTTGTGTTTACAGCTTCAGCCTCCACCTCATTTCATGCTGGGCTCTTGTACGTCTGCCAAGGGTGTGTGCATCTGTGTGCACATGGCCAATCCCAGAACGACGTCTGTGTCGGCTTCGTAACACCTAATCATCCAAGGGTGTGTGAGGTGTTGTCTGGGAGGCCGTGTTGTGTGCGTGTGATTTTCTGTGTACGTTCACTCCTTCATTTAATTACTGCGTGGGGAAGAGGTCCGAGTAGACAGATTGAGGGCATGTAAAAGGAGGTGTCAAACACCGCTGAGAGCCTTTAGAAGATATGTCAGTGTCTTGAATGAACCAACTTAATTTACTATCTTCCAAATTAAGTCAACAGTCTAAGTGTACTGTAATCTGTTCACCGTGTGCTCACATTTACTCAGAGAGACCTTAAAGCTACACTGTGTAACTCTTTTAGTTTATTCTTAGCTAAAAACACTTAGTTCATTCAAAAATATATGTGGTCATTAAAGAGCTCCTATCATGGATTTTTGAAAATGACTGTTCATATGGTGTGGAATATAGCTCTAAGGGAATGAAAACATCCTGCAAAGATTTATATCTGAAAGTGCACCGTATATAAAGTTTTTGTCTTTTAAAAGTGAGAGTCGACTCTGAGTCTATGAAATGAATTGTTTTTGAAACGAGTCATTAGCTGTTACATTGTGACGTAGAGACATATTGGCCGCGCCCAGTTACTGCGCGCGCAGACGGAAACTTGAAGTCTACACATTCAAATACTTCATCATAGCATCATGTCGAGAAGACGCTGTGTTCTACAATGCAAAGATGGTTCAGCCACTTTGTTTTCATTTACCAGGGACGAGCATGTGGAGAATCGGTGGTTAGAGTTCATATTTGCAATGATACTACAACAGTATAGCCCGATTGTGTTCTCATCATTTTAATTACGAATCGTTTCAAAAACATAAATTCCAGTGTATATGTAAATTCAAATATCCAGTGTACATGGATCAGCTTCCTCCTATGAATCACAACCTGTAAGTATTATTAATAATTGTTGCTTTTATGGGTTTTGAACAGTTTTGTAGCGTCGAGGCGCGAGGAGGGAAGATGCAATAAGTATGTGTGCGCATGTAAGTTACAGCTCAGCGCAGCTTGTAGGTCTCCAGTGTCGATTTTTTTAAATATGTGAAATGTTTGTCGCTGTTATTGGAGTTGTCATAAACAATAGCGCGTCTTGTTGTACTGCAGTGGTTTATCAATATGTTTATGCGTTATGCTAACAAACAATAACTGACTGGGTCTGTCATCTGGCCAATCACGCCGATTAGCATCACGCAAAGGAGTGGTTTGGAAAATGAGTCGTTGTACGAATCATTTGGGAGTTGGTGAGCAAATCAGTTAAAAATAAATGCATATTATAAGACAAATAAAGTGTTTTTTATCCTTGCATGCATGTTAAAATGTTTTTGGGAACTCCTAAAACAAAAATAGGAACATTTCAAATGCTATGATAGGGGCTTTTTAATGTATATTTACTTCATTCAAGTAAGAAAGTATTCTTGTGAGTGTATAATATACCATTGAAAATACATACGGGTAAGGGGTTCTAATGTCGGTCGCCATGTTGCCCCTCCATCTTGAAAGTACATTAGCCAAAGAGGGACATACCCCTTAATTCAAGCTTTGCCTTTCGCGTTTACGTTTGAGTTAACGCTCATGGACGAGGTTGAACTGGAAGCCATGTTAATCTTGGACTATATTGGCCACTGTAGGAGTTAAAACGAAATTGGAATTGAGAGGAACAGAAACTAATATTCACTGGGTGGTCATATACCTTTTCACCGCTCAGATAGGGGGAAAAATCACACAGTGTAGCTTTAAAGGTGTGTAATTATTTTAATAAATTTCAATAAATTAAATACTTTCCCATAGCTTCCACAAGAACCAATAAGGTTTGTTCTTGTGCATCAAACAGGTTCAGTTGAGCTTCTGTTTACTTTCACTGATCAATGTTTATATTTGAATAAAAGCCTATTAATATGTTCATCATATAAAGCAATCAAGTCTCCAGAAAATTTGGACTAAACCCCTCAATTCATATGGATTAGTTTTACAATCTCTTTACAAACTTTTTGAAGAGTCAAAGTGTAGTTGCGTAGCTGTCAAAAAATCAAAAAAATGAACGAAAGTCTTACAGGTTTGGAACGACATGAGGGAGAGTAATTGATGACAGATTTTTATTTTTGGGTGAACTAACCCGTAAAACAAAAAAATATATATATAAAAATAAAATCAAAATATTAATAAAATCCATAATAGTATGTCAATAATTCTAAAATAACACTGGTTCGGGAAACCAATGATTTTTATTGGAATTAGCAGACAGAAGTATAATATACTTAACCTTTACTTGTCATGATTTTTTTTAAACATTTTTAAATAATCTGAACCTTAAAACTAAAAAAAAAAAACCCTCAAACTTCAGTTTATCTAGCCAGGCTGGGGTGGTTTTGATTAAGGATGATGAGTGAGAAATCCCATTATGTATTTGTGGTCTTTTCAGTGAACTCTATTAATCAGGCTACCAAGGACAAACATATTTCGTAATGGGATACTGGTGAAATCACCACAAGCACTTTTTTTTTTTACTTTCTCTGATAGAGAAGCAAGACAGGTTAGTGCCAAACCTCATTGGAGATGTGTTTGTATTCATGTACATTAGTCCTCTGCCCGGTGAAATCTCTGAGATAACCCTGGAATTTAGAGTAATGTGTGATGAAGTTGTATTTCAGCTGTTATCTTTCTACTCTCCTCTGGTTTGGGAGACTCCAGTCTAAGCACATAGAAACTGATACAGAAAGTGCAATGGCTGACCTCAGATCAGAAGAATTTACCTGTAGTTGATTATCTGTCGCAGCAATGAGATTGATGGATGATTCGGTTTGGAAAGGTGGACATCACATTCTCACCTGTGGTGGCAAAAAATAAACAAATGAAAAGAAAAGTGATAAAGACAAATAAATAAACAAAATGTAAATATAAAAAATAAATGTAAAAAATGAAAAAAAAATTATATTTCTCAATAAAATATAACATTTGAATTTACTTTAATTAAAAACTTAATAAATTAATAAATAAATAAATAAATAAATAAGGATTAGTATAGGTAGGAATAATTCATTTTAAACAAAAAGAATCAGGAATAGGATAAATAAAAAAATAATAGTGCTGAAGCCATGTTCTAAAGAGCTCTAAACTGGTTAAACACTTCATACTTCACACCTGCTGGAAAGTTTATTCCTGAACGCACATGTCGGTTGCAGTGAGGCTGGTTTATAGGGCCCCTGGCAAAGCAGCTCTCTAATGACTCTGTACTATGCCCCTCGTTAGAGCCTATTATAGCTGGACGATGTGCAAAACAGTAGGTAACAACAACACGTTTTTTATCATTAACAAAAGATCATTATCCCTTAAAGTACCTAACAATCAGCATGCTGAGAAGATATGCCAACAGTCGACCTAAATAATCACTATCATCTCCTTTTAAATGAGCTATGGATCCATACTTGTCAAAAAATACCAGTACAAAATACATTTTATGATTTTAAATAGTAAATTTGCAACTATAAAAGGTTAAATAATTTACTTGAGAAATAAAAAAGATATATATATATATATATATATATATATATATATATATATATCCTTATCAAAAGGGTATTATAGATGGTATACTGAATTTAAAAATGACTGCGTATGAACGTTAGTGAAAAGAGCAAACAAGATGGAAGAATTTTTTGAAAAATAAACCATTAAATGACACTTTCTGGAGAGTTTTGTGCAAAGAAATTGAGAAATTGAGGCTTACATGATAGCCTATGTGAAAAACGGCAAGGTTAAGAGCATATACTTTGCATTGTTGTAGTATCAACATGTATTAGGGTATTTAGCATTTAGCTACATTACTGTTAATCAGTCATGTACTGATTAACTCAAATAAATGGTTGATTTTTGATTTCCAACTATAAAATACTAAAAAATAAAATCAATCTAACTGTTATCCCTTGTAGAAAGGTTGCTTGGTAGCTAAAAGTAGGTCTAGCAATTATATTTCAAGTTTTTCACACAGATCACCACAAATATGCTGACTGAATAGATAGCTAGTTTATTTTGAGTGTTAGCCAGCTAGCAGTTCTCTTGGCAGTTTGCTGATAATCCGGTGTCTGAAGTAAAATGCTCAAAACATCTTCTGAGAAAAATACCAACCAAATCTTGGTTATTTAATTTTGGTTTTGTTTAGTGTTATTTTCCTTACCGTGTTATTCAAGGTCATGGCACTTTTGTACATTTCTGGAACTTTTGCGCGCTTCCACATCCCGTGCAACTAACGTTACAGATCTCCCAGAAACGCGTACATTTATCCGTGTCACCTAGATGCGCATGCGCATGTGCGCGAGGATTGCGCGATGCCGCAATCATGATCCACTGACGTCATAAGCAGCTGAAGAATACCTTATAGCGTTTTTAAAAATTGAATTATGTATTTAAACGTTGCAGAATGGATTAATTGGGAGACTCCAAAATTGGCAGAGATAGGCAATGCAAAACAAAATCCTACATTGGGAAATAGTGGAGGGGACAAAACTTTGAAATGTGAGGGGGACATGTCCCCCCCACGTAGGCTATAATGACTCCTACGCCCCTGGTTTCATAGATGCTTACTAACTCCTGACAGATACCAAAGCATACATTCATGCATTCATCCATCATGTGTGCTGGTTGTTTTATGTGGGCGTTACTGCTGATTGCCATCGTCAACGAAAGCTGTAGATTATTAAGTCACCTATTTAATGCTCTGTCTTTCGTCTTGTGTTTGTCAGATCGTTGTTGAAGCTTCCCTCGTCAAGTTCCTGTGTTCTCCTTTCTCCTTGTGTTTCCTGTTCACTGACGTTTGGATTGCATCACTGTCTCGCACCACTGGACTCTCACCACTGGACTAGTCTCACCACCTGCACCTGGATTGGCCGTCTCAGTCCCTGCGTCACACTCTCCTGCTGGCTGTGTTTTCCTGACTGGACCTCGTCTGGTTCCTGAGAGTGTTGTCTTCTGTCTTTCTGACTATTGTTCTGAGAGTTTATATCCGTCCTGGCTATCAGCACATAACAAACTGACCACCGACTATGGAAGCAGCCAGTGCCACCTCGCTGACAGAGTTCTTCAACCACAGTGTTTCCAGGATCATCATCACCAGGAGAGTCATCTCCAACACCGGACACGGTGTCCAAGTACTCGTGGCGCAGGTGTTCGAGCTTCACCCAGCAGATCCAACAGCTAAGGATTCCCACTGTGCTGCCCACATGAACCAGTTCCCCCCACTGTACCAGAGATGGGTCACCGACCGGCTACCTGTGCCAGAGAGTTATGCCGGTGAGCCTAATTTCTGTAAAGCGTTCCTTACCAGATGTCAGATTCACTTTGCTCACTGGACGTGCAGCATTATGGGGAACGGCGGTGTGGGAGAACCAGAAAAAATGCTGCGCCTCGTTCCACACACTAGCCGCTGAGATGAGGAGAGTGTTCGACCACGCGGTAGCTGGCAAGGAGGCGCCCAGAAGACTCGCTGACCTAAAACAGGGTGCCGGTTCTGTTGTGGACTACACTACCGAATTCCGGACGCTAGCGGCTGAGTGTAGGTTTACACGAGGCGGCGCAGTGGGATATGTTCCTGCATGGGCTGTCCGACCATGTTCAAAATGAGATCTACATGCTGGACCTACCGTCTAGACTCAATCAGTCGGTTGGAGCAACACGCTCGCTCCTCTTGTCATTGCGGAGGCTTTTTGGCTCGAGGCAGCAGTGAAGAGAACACGGTTGGACCCACCGTCGACCAGGAGCCCACGCAGGTGGGTAGAGCTCGGCTTTCCAGGGAGTAGAGACAAAGGCGGAGATCCCGTGGACTCTTCCTTTACTGTGGGTGCTCTGGGCATTTTCTACGCATGTGCTACATAAAAAGAGAAAGCCCTGTAGTAAAATTGAGACTACTATCCGGTGGGATCTCCGCGGGAAGTTCTGACCATCCACCCTCCTTTCCGGTAAGACTGAGATGGGCCGACAAGGATTACATATGTCAGGCACTTCTCGACTCTGGAGCGGAGGGTAATTTTATTGATTCACATCTGGCATACAAGTTACACCTTCCCATTACAGCCCTCTCCCACCAGATCTCCGTCAGTGCTTTGAATGGGCAAACACTTCCTGACATTTCACTCTCGACGGGGTCCATTCCGGGTTCTGGCAATCACTCCGAGAACATCTCCTTCCTCCTTATGGACTTCCCTGTGGCACCTATTGTTTTGGGCCAACCCTTGCTGGTGGAGACATAATCCTCGGGTGGATTGGGGTGCTTACTCCATCGCTATGTGGGGTGAACATTGCCACCACTCCTGTCTCGTGTCTGCTTGTCCGTCTGTTTCTGTGTTTCAGGAGAAGGCAATGGATCTGTCAAACGTGCCTGCAGAGTATCTGGACCTGAAGGAAATGTTCAGTAAGTCTCGTGCTGCTTCTCTCCCTCCGCATCGTCTCTATGACTGTGCTATAGAGTTTCTGCCAGGTGAGTCTCCATCTAAAGGCAAGCTTTACTCTCTTTCCGTTCCTGAGAGGGAGGCCATGGAGAAATATATTTCTGACTCTCTATAGCGGCTGGGTTCATCCAACCTTCTTCTCCTGCAGGGGCTGGGTTCTTTTTTGTTGGAAAGAAGGATGGTTCTCTCTGCGACCATGCATTGATTACCGAGAGCTGAACATCACAGTAAAGAATACTTATCCTTTGCCATTGATGTTTTCAGCTGTTGAGAGGTTGCAAGAAGCATCCATTTTCACAAAACTGGATTTACGTACCGCCTATCATTTGGTTCGCATCAGAAGGGGGGATGAATGGAAAACTACATTTAACACCCCTAGGGGTCATTTTGAATATTTGGTTATGCCGTTTGGCTGAAAAGGGGTTACGGTCCGACATTATTCGATGGGGTCATAGTTCCAATATGGCTTGCCATCCAGGAGTAAACCGCACCAGCTGTTTAGTAAAGCGATGGTTTTCGATGCTGTTGTTCATTACTGGCTCGCGATATTCACGATTTTGTCTTGGCTTGCTCAGTTTGTGCCATAGGTAAAACATCTAACCGACCTCCAAATGGGTTACTCCAACCGCTGTCTGTCTCTTCGAGACCCTGGTCACACATAGCACTAGATTTTGTCACTGTCCTTCCGCCCTCTAATGGTATGATGGTTGTTTTAACCATACAGGCTTTCGAAGGCTGCACATTTCATTCCCTAGCCAAAATTACCTACAGCTAAGGAGACAGCGGTTACTTTACAGTAATTGATCATGTCTTTCGGTTACATGGCCTACTGATGGACGTGGTTTCTGACAGGGATTCCCAATTAGTGTCCAAATTTTGGCAAGAGTTTTGTAGATTTTTGGGAGCAATGGTTATCTTGTCTAAGGGTTATCATCCCAAGAGTAATGGGCAGACCGGGCGAGCCAACCAGGATTTGGAGAGAATGTTGCAATGTTTGGTATCCAAGAAACCTTCATAACAGAGCCAACTAATGTCTATGATTGAGTACGCACATAACTCTAATGTCTATGGTTGAGTATGCACATTACCAGTGTCATCTACGGCCCTCTCTCCGTTTGAGAGTAGTTTAGGGTACCAGCCACCAGGGTACCTGCTAGAGACATCCTGGATCACTCCCTTATCGATGATTACAATCGACAGGTGGGTTCATCGGGGAAAGCCAGGAGGCGTTCCTAGGAGGGAGGGTACTGTCACGGTTGGTAGATCCGCTGTCTCATTCTGGTCTTGTGTGTGTTTGTGTATCTCATGTGTGCTGATTGTTTCATGTGGGCGTTACCGCTGATTGCCATCATCAGCGACAGCTGTAGACTATTCAGTCATCGATTTCGTCATGTCTTTCGTCTTGTGTTTGTCAGATCATTGTTGAAGCTTCCCTCGTCAAGTTCCTGTGTTCTCATTTCTCCTCGTGTTTCCTGTTCACTGACGTTTGGATTGCATCACTGCCTCGCACCACTGGACTCTCACCACCATCACTCTCACCACCTGCACCTGGATTGCCCGTCTCAGTCCCTGCGTCACACTCTCCTGCTGGCTGTGTTTTCTTGACCGGACCTCGTCTGGTTCCCGAGAGTGTTGTCTTCTGTCTTTCTGACTATTGTTCGGAGAGTTTATATAGTGAATAAACTTTACTTTGCACTTGGAATTGCTTCCGTTTTGTCTACCACCACACTAGCAAACACTTCATGCTTAAAAGAGGAGGAAAAAACTATTGGTCAATTTCAATTCTTCAGTAAATTTATCTGGTTTTAAAGAATGTTTAGATATATTTATTTTAAAAGAAGACAATGATTAAGTTTTAAAAAAAGATTAAGAAAATTCATCACTCTCCGGGCCAGATATTCCAGGTGACCGGTCCAGTATTCTACCTAATATAATTCATTTAATTGTATAAGTCATGGAAGAAAATTTAATCTTCTTCATAAGGTAATTAAAATGTATCACTCTGACGTTTTTGAGTCATCTGGTCTAGATAGCCCTGTCAGCTCTTGCTAGTAGATTCTGTGTCTACACCATAAAATGAATGGGAATGCTAACTGATTGATTTTTTTTCAGTTAAAGGAATAGTTCACTTCAAAATGAAAATTCTGTCATCATTTACTTACCCTCAAATTTCAAACCTGTATGAATTTCTTTCTTCTGCTGAACAGAAAAATAAGATATTTGAATGGACCTTGTTGACATTCATAGTGGGCTAGGAAAAACTCTGGAAGTCAATGGGGTTCATCACTGTTTGGTTACCAACATGGTACTCATTGTTCTAGTCTCTATTACTGATGAAGATGGAAAACATTTGCAGCCTTATTGGAGCTTAAATTAGTTTTTGTCACACTGATGACTTCTTGTCCGCAAGAAACTTCAACCAGCAGTCTAAACGAAGATCCAAACACTAGCAGTTTAATAGAAAACAAACCCCCTAATATAAAACTTGTCCTGCCGCTATATACATATAAGGTAAAGATATGCACAGTTATAACCAAAGCCCATCTTCGAGGACACAACAAACATATAATGGTATTTCAACAGTGCGTTTCATTGTGGTTAGTTTGAGGACTGCTGGAATGCGGACCAGTTTCTCTAAAGGAAATTGTCTTCAAATGCTTCTTCCTTTCTATAATCAACCTGCACATAGGGTAATAACTTCAGAGATATGGCAGAAAAGAAAAGCAGCAGCATCCCAGATGTTTCCGTTTCCAAACAGAACTCCAACATTCTTGATCTCGACCAATGACATTTTGTGCCTGAGACATCTGGGTGATTGCAAAGTGTTGTTGAGATTTGGAAAGGCGCTATACACTCTTAGAAGAAAAGGTTCTATATAGAACCCTAAAAGGTTCTAAAGCGCTATGTATTTGGAACCCCTAAAATGAAATGCATGAATTATCACAAAATTCAAGATATGGGGATTTAAAAATGTAATTAATCAATATCACACGAAGAGTGCCATTTCAGTTTTTATCCTTCAAAAATCAGCATGATTAAAATGGGATAAGTTACTACAACAGTTTAATAAACAATAATTTAATTACAACTGCAAAATGTTGCAGAATAATGTAATATATGAATGAATAATAGCCTTTAAAGAACCTTTAAAAGGGTTCTTTCTTGTCATTATCATCATTTATTTGCATGAAAGGTCCTTTGCAGTTGAGTAAAGAACCCTATGCTACATATATAGAACCCTTTTTTCTAAGAGTGTACAGTTCAAATGTTTTTCAGCAACCATTACTCCAGTTTTCAGAGTCACACGATCCTTCAGAAATCATTCTAACATGCTGGTTTTGCGCCAAGAAACGTTCTTTTACCATTACCAATGCTTTTTTAGCATGGTTGTAATTAAAGTGGCTTAATTAGTGTTTTACTTCAAATGAATAATTAGAGACAGACAGTATAACTATAATATTCTATATGCATGAAGAGCTAGCTGTTGTATGTCTTGTGTTTCCCCCCTGCTTAGTGTTTTTGGTTCACTCCTGTGTCCCAGTTTTCCCACTCGTTAGTGTTCAAGTATAGCAACTGTGTATAGTAATTATCATAATTTGTATAACCCGTCCTTTATTCCATCATCGTCGTCTGTGTTATTTTTTAAATTCCCTCTGTTCTTCTAGTAGTCCGATCTACGTACTTTGTATTGTGTGTGTGAGAACCCTCTACCCATTTGCTCCTGTGATTTTAGAAAAGTAAAAGTTTAATTTTGATGTTCTGACTCCTCTGCTAATTCCTTCTGCACCATACCGTTACACTAGCATCTGCTAAGAGGCAAGTTGGGACATTCTGGAGACACCAAAGACCAGGCACAGCTAATTTGAGAAACCCTGACAACAATGGCAAAGGCTGACAACTGCAGAGAAGCACATGGTTGGGACAAGTGAAGGCTGCCACAGAGAAAATAAACTAATAGATAAATGAAATGATGATGACAGCAGATTTGAGTCACGATGAGCTCTAATAACTTACCAATAGCTGCTTTGTAGTACATCCAGACATCCTGAGGGGACAGGGCCCTCTCCCAAATCACAAACTCATCGAAGGCACCGGTGGCATAGTGGTTGTAACGCTCGAAGTTTCCTGTGCCAATGACCAGATCGGCATAGGGATCACCATAGTTATGGGAAACATTTCCTGTGGGGTCTCTGGTGCTTAATGTTCCATTAATGTAGACCTTTAACCCCTCCGTTTGGGTCCATGTGAAGAGCACATGTGTCCAGTAGGGCCCTATAAAGCACAGAGACAATAGGAGAGAGGGAAAGTCAGCGAATTAAGTTAAAAAACATTCAAACAAACAAATAAATAAATAAATACAACAATTGATTGTTTGGAAATAGAGATAATAGTAATATACGCTGTCTGGTTCCATAAAACACAAGTTTAAAATAAACAGAAACGGAGAGCTGGAGACAGCATGTGGAATGGATTTCATCAGCTTATAATGCAGCCAATAAGAAATTATATACATAAACTCAGAGTTGATCTGTCAATGGCTCATTTCATCTGTCCAGGGATAAAATGGCAAATGGAGACTGTCTCATCACATCACCCCACTCAAGACATTATGTTCTCTCTCTCTCTCTCTCTCTCTGTGAGGGATTGGTTCATGCTTTGGTAATACATGTTTTAGTCTTACAAACATAATCCTGGGTATCCTGTTCATGTTCTGACAGTATCTTAGAGACCTTGGTATAATTCTAACATTCTTATTTGCGTACTTATGGGTTATATTTAGTAACATTCGACTAGGCAAATATAAATGCTCCTGTAACATTTGTACACATAAAACACACCATAATGTAATTATACGTCTCTTACAGTAATATTTAAAAAATAATATTTCAATATATATATATATATATATATATATATATATATATATATATATATATATATATATATATATATATATATATTATTACACTTTAAAATAAATGCTTTCTATTTTAATATATTTTAAAATGTAATTAATTTCTGTGATGTGATGACAAATCTAAATTTCAGCATCAGTGTCATTCTAATATGCTGATTTAATGATAATAGAAAATTCAAAAGAAAATAATTTATTCAAAATGTTGGTTTCATTTTAAAAGTCTCTGCTGTCACTTTTGATCAAATTATTATGCTATTGCTGCATAAACGTATTTATTTTTTTATTTTTATGCAGACCTCAAACTTCTGGATGGGTGCATTCAATATATATTCAGAAGATTTAAGAAGCAGAAACATGGATACTGAAGATGGAAGTGACACAAATCCCCAAATGACTGAAAAATCTTAGATGAAAGAGTGATCGGGCAGCTAATTTTCACTTACACTTTCATTTTTTTTCTTTTACAGTAAGATCATTTAATCTACTCTGGCAAGTCCAAAAGAGAAAGTTTATTTTGAATTCTTATTGAATGTTTCGACATCTGGATGTAATCAATATAATTAAGAACACAACTACATATTCAAAATATTTATGGTCAGACTGCACATGTAATTCCAAACCAGAATGTATTTCAAACTGTCCATGTGCGCAAAATATCATAATCATGGGAAATCTTTTTTGGCTTTAGAGATAAGGCAAAATAATTTGATTCCCCAAACATTTAAACTCTTTCCATATCCTACACTAAAATTTCCCCCACACACTCAAATAATAACTACCTGGGAGTTCGATTTGTGCTTTCCATGTCATGGAATCTCCTCTCGTGTAAAACTCCACGTATCCGCCATGAGGGTTGGAGTAGACAGAGAAACCACTCGAGAAGATTTTACCTCCGGATGCAATCGCAAAACGAGACTCGATCTCTTTGTTTTTCCAGAAGAAGGAGAACGTTATCCCTGTCCAGGAGAAACAGTTAAGTAAAGCTTAAATGTTGAACACAAGGTATTTTAACTTAAAGGAAAATAATACTTTACAGAGAGGATTTAACAGTACAGGCTGTGATTAGAACCTCAAATTATTGAATATATTATATAAATGTAATACAATTATTTAATAAAACTTTCAAATGTTTTATATTAATTTTGAATGTAAATTTAAAATCAATATATGATTTCCATAATCCTCTGGCTCTCACCAAGCTCTTTTTCCGAAACATACTGATCTAACTTAACTAAACAAAAGCTTCTTTATTAGATCCAGGCTGCTTCATAACAAACAACATTACAGCAAGTTTTACTTTGGTCAAGCCCTGGAAAATAAATATAAATGCAACATATTCTCCTTTCCGCGAGGAAAAGAATGTGCACTGATGTGAGCAGATGAATAACAGATGATATCAGCTTTCACTCACAAAATATTTGATGTAAGCTGATATATTTGCTCTTGAGAAATATAAACTTAATTTTGAACCATTAGCCTTCATTACGTCATGTATAAACCTGAGCAACACATTACTCAACTGTCATACATCTATGACCATATAAAGATGCACTTCTATAACATCGGAAAAGAGTGCGTGAAGATATTAAAAACTCACCGGCAGGTCCACACAGAGCAGGATCACTTATGCAGGAGTCTTTATAGTTGCCAAAGTGAAGGTAAGTGGCTCCATTATCACCATTCAGATAGATGCCCTTATTCACCATTCCTTCTACAATGTCTACACAATGAAAGACCAACCAACAAGATTATAACATTTGCAAAACAACATTTCAAAAACCATTACAGTGTATAATCTTTTGGGTGAATAATCATTGATAGCCAATCTGAAAGACAACAAAGTCTTTATGGGGGAATCCTAACCTTTTACCCATATAGTAAAAATATGAGCATTTTGCTCCATCCTCTAGAAGAACAAGAGCAGATTTCCTGAATTATGAGGATCTAGGGCATTCAAAATCCCTCATCTGAGCAACTGAACTGCAGATGATTCATGACATGTCTGATTTTTGTCAATGGTAAGTTTTTCCTTTGCGAGGGCAGTTATTTTGGTCAATAGATCCTCCTTTGTTATACCTAAAAGGCCAGGATCTGTGGATCACAGTGGGAGCCATTGCACCATCGCACCTCATGAATGGATGAGTTGAGAGAAGAGATGATGGTGGAAAAGAGTGCTCAGTGAAGACACAGTGAATGGCAGAAGATAGAGAGACAGACTGAAGTGTGGAGCGAGTGAACAACAGCAGAGGGATAAAGAAGTACAGCCTATAGAGGAGTGAACATCCATCTATGCAGTGAGATTCAGGGAATCGGCATGCCATTGTAAACTAGATTTTGAGATTTACAGTAAAAAGGGGGAATCTGACTTACAATGTCACACAAGCAATCTGTGCTGATATTGAACAAGTAGTTCACTTTTAAAAAAAACTTTTGCTGATAATTTACTCACCGCCATGTCATCCAAGATGTCCATGTCTTTCTTCAGATGAAAAGAAATTAAGGTTTTTGATGAAAACGTTCCAGGATATTTTTCCATATAATGGACTACACTGGGAACCAAACAGTTCAAGGTCCAAATGAGAGTTCAGTGCAAACTGCAAACTGTTCAAAGGACTTTAAACAATTCACGAACGAAATGAGCGAATTGACTCGGAAAGATTCGTTCATTTTGATGAACGAGTTCGAACGGCAGAGTCACAAACTTGCATCACAGAACAGAGCAAGAGGATCATTTGAGCTTATAAAACTTAAACTTTGTTATCTATGTTTGAAATGACCAATCGTTTCGCTTGATAAGACCCTTATTCATTGTCTGGAATCGTTTAAAGCCCTTTGAACAGTTTGCAGTTTGCACTGAAACTGACCTTGAACCGGTTGGTTTCCAATAAAGTGCATTATATGGAGAAAAATCTGTAACACTTTACAATACGGGTGCACTAATAAGCATTAATTCATGCTTAACTAATGCATAGATAATACTGAATTAATGTGTAACTAATGATTATTTAAGCTATTCATTTATGATCACCACATTAGGAACTAATTAAGAGTCTTTAAGGTTAATGTATTGATTCATACATGAATTGTTATTAATTAAATATGTTATTGTGGATTAATTCCATAGTAACTCATTTTTTAACTAATAGTGTTTATTAATATGATAATTACCAGAATGAGCCAAAGCCTTGTATTTCAACTTCCAGATAATATGACAGGTACACTAATATGCATTAATACATGATTAATTACATTGTTAGTGCAAATTCATGTGCAAATTACTACAATTACTAAATGACTAGTTAATAATGATGTGCCCCAACAAGTAAAGTCATAACATTGCAAATCATTAGCTAATGATTAATTAAAGCAGACAATTGGAAGTTGAAGTGTATAGCTTTGACTAATTGTGGTAATTAACACATTAATTTACACTATTAGTTAATAAAATATGTTACTAAGGAATTAATACACAATGACACATTGAATTAATAGCAATTCGTGTATTACTTAATCTATTAATCATATAGACTCTTTATTAGTTGCTGATGCAGTAATCATTAATTAATGGTTTAGTTCTTCATGAGTTATATATTATAAGGATGACATGGGGGTGAATAAATTATCAGCAAAAGTTTTTTTTTTAAAGTAAACTACTCATTTAATGCTGCTTTCATATGCTATCAGAATGATCATGAATACAAGTTGCATTGAAAACTTGAAAACCCTAATTTGACTGGAAACTAAATTATAAAGTTATCAAGTTGGGATGACTAGAAACTTTACAAAATGGAGCTTGCTAACTGTTGCAGTTTCAGTCTCATTCTGTTTGTATGTGGGGTAAGTAAGATTGATTTTTTCAGCAAAGACATTAAATTGATCAAGTGACAAGTGATATTTTTAACATTGATAATAATGTTTCTTAAGCACCAAATCAGCATGAATCAGTAATGACTGGTGAAACTTCTGCTCATTTAGAAATTTAATAGAAAACAGTTTTTTTAATCATAATGTATTACTGTATTTATGACCGACACCATGAAAACGGTTACAATGTTGCACAATCAAACACTGCAGGACTGTAATAGTAAATAGCAGCACTCTTGCGACGCTGTTCGACCAATCAGATTCAGATCGTTGTATAATTGTTTTTTGGCTGGGGCATTTGTTTTAAACGAACTGACATAACAAATCACAGCGCAAACAGCAGATTTCCAAAATGGGGCAAGGTTTTCAAACGCAGTTTCACAAACACACTGGATCCAATAAAATCACAAGTAAATCTTGAAAGGTATGATTTGGGTGAAGAATGCCAGATCAAACAGCACTAAACAATCCATGCTTCAATTACTCAAATGTAAATGGTCATATATCAGAGTTTTTTAGTTTATCTTCTCATAATGATGTCCTGCTGAAATACAAGGTCTACATGAATCTATAGGCCCCGATGCTGTTCTTTGAGACCCTAGCTGTATACTAGTAAGTGAGTGAACGTGTGAGAGCCTCACCTACAGTGGCGGAAATGTTAGTGTAGGCAGAGTCATTGGTATACACAGAGGAAGAATTATGGGTAGTCAGGACAGTGTGGCTGTGGATTCTGACAGCTGTGATGGAGAGAATGTGGAAATAACAAAGAAAGTGAGACAGAACAAACAAAAAACAGGTGATTCAGCAACATACACATGTACAAATGAGTATAGAGACATGAGACGGGGAAAAAAGGGACATTGTGAGACACTCAGGCAGACATGGTGGACAAGATGACCAGTGTAACATTCAATGAGATTTTAACATATCTTTCAGGTCCGCACATGGGACAACACAAGTCCGAGAGGCCTAGCGAATTCCTCTCAGCCCTCCATTTGTTCAGAATTAGCCGGCACAGAACAAATGCCATACTGTACTTATACTGGAAATATACTCCAGCTATGGAATAATGTGTGGATGTTTGTATTACATGCACAAATTCCTTATTTTCAACAGGTCTGTTAACCAAGATGTCTCCCAAGGTGAGTTTGGTCCTCTAAAACTCCAAGTGGACTGTAAATCACTGAGAGAAACTGTGTACCTTTGACAGCCTTAAATGTCATAGTCAGTTGTCTTCATCACAACTGAGGTAATCATGCAAGTCCTCAACTTTTCGACTCAAATAAGCAAATCAGTTAGTTTTAAGAGCTGAAGACAGCTGCAAAGCCACAGAGATTTCTGAAACTAAGACGTGACCATAGAAGAATGTTAAACAGCTGTGGTGACAGAAAGACAGACAGACGGACAGACAGACGGAAAGAAAGAAAGACAGAAAGACAGAAAGAAAGAAAGAAAGAAAGAAAGAAAGAAAGAAAGAAAGAAAGAAAGAAAGAAAGAAAGAAAGAAAGAAAGAAAGAAAGAAAGAAAGAAAGAAAGAAAGAAAGAAAAGCAGGTGTGACTTTTACATACTTATGTTAGTCCCATTGACATGACCTGTTCTGTTCCCAATCTGGTCCGATAGACCGTGGATCCCTTCCACTGAATCCAGGGGCCAGTAGTGTGAAGCCGTGGCCAACACCTGCAGACCTGAGCACAACATACACATGTTCAAGCACATGCATCAATGCAAATACTGTACACAAGTGGAAAAAAAATGGCATGGGGAATTTTCCATAAGATCATCTTCCAATGCAAATCAAACCAGCTATTAGGCTACCTGAAATAAAACCATGCCAATCTCTAGGTAGGGTGAAGGGTGTGATGATGTGGGGATGTTTTAATTCCAAAGGTCAAGGGAACTTTATCAGGATGCATATTATTCTAGACCCATGAAATAACTGGCCTTTAAAATAAAAATTTGCCTGACTCTATGGGAATTTAACAAAGGAAGGCCATTAAAGGAAGACTGTTTATTTATGATACATTATTCATTCACAAAGAAAATTGGTGTCCTTAAATGTTGGATTTTACCTCATTATTTTTTTGTAAATTAAGGCATTAAGATCAATTTCCAAAAGCTGATTTTTTTAATCCTCTTTTTTAGGCAAGTTTAGCATGGTTGTCCAAACTTATTCACATCACTGTATATATATATATATATATATATATATATATATATATATATATATATATATATATATATATATATATATATATGATAGAGCTATGGATATTTGTAGAAAGGAACTTTATCGTTAAACAGATTTAAACGTCGATGCTACGTTTCGCTTGGATTACGGTGACGTATTCAGAGTTTTAGGACAAGCAAAAAATAAGACATTTCAACCATTTGTTTGTAAATCGTATGTAAATAAAGTTTTTTTTGCTATAGCTTAAAGATTACACTGAATTACCGGTAAATTAACTGAAAAACAATAAAACAACAACAACGAAAAAATCAACATTTGAGATTAATTTCTTAGCAAGCCTAATGTTTATGTATGCCCAGAGTTAACCAAAAATAACGAATTTGTTCTAAATATACCAATTTTACGTGGAGTCCTATGAGTTCGAAAAAATGATTTTTAATTTCTTTTACCTGGATGTTTTGAAGGTGATGGCGATACAGTGTCACTACGAACCTGAAAGAAAAAAAAATAAAATAAACAAATAAAACAAGATAAATCAAATCAAGCTATATTAAAAACAAATGTTTCTTCTGTCCAAATGGTCTTACCTGAAATACGCTCAGGAGAGTCAGTAGGACTTTACAGTATATTAAGTCCATGGTTTAAAAAGAGATTTCAACAACAAAAGAAAGTTACAGTCTTCAAATCTATACTGCGACGTTAATGGTAAAAGAACAAATCATTGCCCTTATATCAGAGTAAAGATATTTTTGGGGTATTTTGCTAAGAAAAAAAGGTTATAAGTGCGTCAGAATATGACGTCCAAAATGACCAGCAATAAAGATCACTTGAAATTGTTAACTAAATTCAGAGTTTGTAATCCATCGTTTAAGAGTCCGTTTGAAGCCTATCGCGCGCTGCGCTCGAGCTTTGATGAAGATGAAGAACAAGCGCTGAGCTCGCGCTCTCTTCAGTGGGTTGAACCCATTGGGCGGCAAATGCTACTACATAACTGTTTCCTGTGGGACACGAAGTTGTTTTCCTGCAGGGGGCGCATGCAGGCTCCTACATTGATTCCCATTTAACATTCAGGACATGTTTGTCTTAGCACAGATATTCATACATTAGAGTTGCAGTGTAAACCTGTTCATTAGTAAAAAAAAAAAAAACACTGACATCAGAAAAGAATTAGCCTCGGTCCATTCTGAGCAGCGTTAGTAGGCTAACATAACCCATGACGTCTTCTTCATGATATCTTCAACGATCTGGATTAGGGTGACCATATTTTGATTACCAAAAACCAGGACACCCTGTTAACAGATAAGCCCACTCAAATGATTCTCGAAGTTTACTCAAAGATGCCTTATTCATTTCAATACATTTAAAGGGTGTGCCTCCATGGTTAAATTGATATATTACAAGACACAAATTCAGATAGACATCTCAGAGGTTACTAACATGTTTTATTATGACAGGTTTCTCAAATAATGATAGAAACAATGTCTCTTTTGTATTAGACAAATAAATATATAAATAACTAAAATAAATTCCTCCAAACTGAACAAAAATAGCTCTCACAAACGTACAAAAACGAACTACTTTTCTTCCTCTTTATCCTGTTTTTCTTCCTCATCCTCCTTGTTTGCCCATCTACATTGGGCTGTAAAGCTGATCTTTCCCTATTTTTTTTTTTTTTTTTAAACCAGGACATTTTCATCACTTTTTAAAAGACGGCCAGGATAGAACGTGAAAACATGCAGGACATGTCCTGGGAAAACAGAAATGTTGGTCTCCCTAATTTGGATTAACAACTGAATAATGACTCTCTGAGAAAAGTTACAATATATTGAAATACACAGCAAACAATTTAAAATCATTATTTTTAGAGAAGTTCAAAATAGGCCAATTTTGAACAAGCTCTAACTTTTCTTAGCATCTGGACGTGGGAATGACGCCTAAGGTGGGGCTGAAAAAGAAAATGTCCACTTATTTTTAATTGCATTTATAGCTAAATGTTTTAGGCAGATTTGGAATGTTTTCTTGTAAATGCTTAGGGATGAAAGTTTACTTTTCTGAAAAAGATGGATTTTGTTTTATTTGAATAGACAAAGATCGTACCACCAAATGTGGTCTTTATAGTTTATTTGTTTGATTATGGGGAAATACCATATACAAAAATGAGCTAGGAAAACCAAACTTTTGGTCCCACTTTATATTGTACTTACAATGAAAAATAAGTACAATGTACTTATTGTGTTCAGGTTGTATTGTAAAACACTTTTGTTGCTATTGAGGTGTGATACGGGTAAGGTTAGGGTCAGGTGTGGTTGTATGGGTCGGTTTAAGGGTAGGTTAAGGTGTAAGGGAAGGGTCAACTGTGTGATTACAAATGTAATTACATTTATTAATTACAGCTGTAATTACATGCAGGTATTTTCAAAATATAAGTACAATGTAAAAACATGTATGTACACAATAAGTCCATTGTATCAAATTATTAATTTCAATGTAACTACACAGTACTTAAAGCCACTTAATATAAAGTGGGACAAAACTTTTTGTTATTTCAGATAAGAAAACATTTTTTGAGTTACAACTTGGGTTAATAATAATAATTATTAGTAATAATAATAATAGTTAATAATAGTAACACATTAGGTAAGTCTCACTGTAAAAATTTGTTATCATAACATTTTTTCATCTGTCAAATCAACTTAGATAATTTATGTGGTTCAGATAACATCATATTTTGAGTTTCTGATTATTAAATCAATCTCCTTCATTGTATTAACTCAATTTTTCAATTTCAATAAACTTACAATTTTAAGGCAACCAAATTATTTCATTTTTTAAGTTAAAGCAACAATATTTTTACAGTGTATGTCAAGCTTTTATATGAAGATCTCATACCTGTTCATAACAAAAAATAAAAATTTAAATAGAAAAAAAAAGAAAAATAGGGCTTTGACATTTTGTGAATTTATACACGCCTTTAAAGGAAGCATATCACACTCTAAAAATGCTGAGGCTGTTTTAACTCAACTTTGGGTCAAATATGGACAAACCCAAACGTTGGGTTAAAAATATAATTAAAAAATTGAACACAATGGCTGGGTTTGTCCAAATTTGAGCCAAAGTTGGGTTAAAACAACCCAGGAATTTTTAGAGTGCACTACAAAGGCAGGCAATTCTTGACTTTGGGCGCCATATATTGGAAGTAGGCTGCATGATAATATTGTATCAACCATCACCATTCACTTACCTGTAAAACTGTAGAAGATTGAGCTAATTGAATAAATACATACTACAGTGTGTATAAAATATCAAATTTATTTTGATATAAAACTGCACATGCACACTCACACAATATTTGATAACCATCAATATAGGCTTATAATTCTTTTCCATAAAGCTAGCACACAATTGCAGACTTTAAAACATTATGGTTTGAAGACACCATGAGGATAGCTTGCACTGTCAGATTATAAAGTTTAATGTACAAAAAAGGCAGTCTGAAAAGCAAGTATAAACATTTAAAAAGAATGTACAAATGGACAAAAGTACAAAAAGAGCAGCAGTCACTCAAACATGTAGAAGCGATGTTCTGTAACATATCTTATGATTAAATGACTCGGCAAAAAAAAAATATACAGTTATTCTGATGAATTAAAATGCCTGGAATTTGGCTGTAAATTGTACAAGATATACAGAATGTTTCTTATACATTCCGTTTTTTTTTCTTTTGGCAGTCTCAGTCAATCCTTGCAAACCTACTTTAGCATGTTTGTTCAGGGCAAAATGTAAGGGTGAAATGACAAAACCCCAAAAAAGATGAACAATGAATGGGGAACAAGTATAGACTGGATCAAATGGATAGCGTATTGGAAACGGTTAGAAAGATTTTCCTTGGCCATACATTCACAAATGCTCATTTCCTTCATCCTCATCAAGTACAGAATAGGTGCATCATTTTATTCAAATGGTTTGAATGCTGGGAGAGGCATCAGTGAGCCAAAAAATGAACTGATTTATGTAAAATGCTAAATAAGTGGAAATTAAGGGCCTTGTTTGTGAAAACATACAGAACTTCATGTGTAAATCGTGTATAAAAACATTCTTAAGTTAATTGTTGCATTCATTTGCACAATTTACATGAGAATGGATTTACGAACCATTTAAAAGGTCTTCCAAAGTTGGAGTTACAAGGTTCGAAGTCCTCCCTCCCTACTTTTGACACACATTGCAAAAAAACAACACAACACTTGGTCACACAGATTTGAAATACACTGCTTTTTCATGAGGAGAAACATCTACATGACTGCACATGACACAGACAGACGAATCTCACCCAGATGACTCGACACAACACAAACCATTGTGCATTGAATAAGGCAAATATGACAGGGCTCCACTAGGAGTTTCATGACCTTTTAGTGCTAAAACAATCCAGTCAAAAGTGGCAGAACATTTTTCCCCCTTAAGTTTTTTTTTTTTTTTTTTTTTGTAGAAATATAAGCAGTGTTTATTCACAGCAAAACCCACATTTCATATTTGTGCTAACTCCTAAAAATTTGTGCTAGGTTATCTTTCTCTTAGAAAAGGAGGTTTAGATCTAAAATGTGCCAAAAATAGTTATATTATAATAATAATATTTTTTATTATTGGATATTTCTTATATTAAATTATATTTTAATTGTATTACATTTAATTATTATTTTTTAAAAGTTTATTATAGTAGTTGTTGCTGCTTTTAAATAATAACGTAATTACATTAATAATAACAATTGACTATCCCTTAATATCAATAAAATATTATCCTAATTTAATACACATAGATTATATTTCATTATCCCTTAAACTGTATATTTAAAGACATCAACTCACGTTAGTGAGCATTTCTGTGCTTTTAAGAATTCAAAATGGGCAAACAAGGCTTCAATGGGATAAAGACGAAGTAGTGGTCATGAAAGCCCTAGTTTCCACCATTTCCCTTTCTCTTTTCCATGCCCAATTCATGTGATTACAGAAGCAGAAGATTGGAGAATTTTATTTTCCCCACCTCTTAAAATTCCACTTTTTTCCTTAACCCCGGGGTTACTGTGTGAAACTATTTGACAGCACCCAGCCTTTTCAATAGATTCTTTCCTTTGGAGAGCAGTCCTTTTTTCTTAGAGTCAGCTCGGGGGCGCCGGAAGGAACTGCCGGGCCCCTGTGCTGCGGGGCCGGACCCCGGGATGTGTGGGCGCACTGTGGGGGTGGCACTTCTTCTGGGAGGGCCCGCTTTTTCCACGGGAACCTAACGGAAGACCCGCAAGGGACAGTTCAGGGCTGGATGTTTAAAAAGAAAAGAAAGTGTTTCTTTGCCTTTTAAAGCATCTCAATGTCATTACTGAACAACAGACACTCCCATCTCCTCTCACAGTCCTTTCTGTCCCAGAAGGGCCACCATACAGTCAATTATGAATGTATAGTACATGATTTGCATCATAAAATAATACATCCAGCCAATAGGGGGCGGCACTCTAAACAGTCATCTGTGGGAATGGTTTTAGTAAAACTGCAAAATAAAAAAAACTAAACTCGCATTAAAACATTAATAATAAGCCTGTTCAGACTGCAAGTGCAACAAAATAATCGTAAGAAATTGACTGTTTTTACACAGTGACATGACCGTAATCTAATATTTAGTGACAATGAACTAATTATGAACTCCTTAACAGCAAAAACACTTTAACATGCCATACTTTCCCCTTCATTTTAGTTGTATAGTTGCATAACACATCATTATGAGTATTTACGCTAACAGTGACAATCTATAATGGCAATGAAAAGAGAAGATAAGTATTTAATTTACCAGTCTTTTGGAGTAATCTATCACCTTTCAGCATGGTAACTTCACCAAGGGTGTTGGAGCCAAATCAAACCTGCTTTAAAAAAGCTTCATTTACAAAAGTGGCTGCAACAACGCAAAAACTTAAAGGGGTGGTTCAGAATTTTGGATATCAGGCCTCATTTCCAAGTTAGCCTTAGTGTTATTTACCAGTGGAGACTTTTCAAAAATGTTCATTCAGGTGTTCCAGTTGCATAGTTCGCCAGTGCTACTGTAGGCTAGTCAACGGTAACAGCTAGCCTGCCCTTAAAAACTGTTTAACCCACTCCAGAGTACACAAAAAAATAAATTATAACACCAGATTATATTATCGATGTAAATGTCTGTTGAGAGAATAATGTTAGAAATTAAACCACCCTTTCATCTCAGTGACTGCACACTAACAGGAACTAGTTAGTAGTACTGCACCGAAAAGTAAACACAGAACAGAAGCGCACTACAGTCGGGACTACCTGTACTACCTCTCTCAGCTGCTACATAGGTAACAGCCAATTCTCACCCCAAGGCGTCATCTAACTGACTCCTTGGGAAGCATTTGACCATGCTTCAATATCTGGCGCTTTAGGTGCCCTTTAAGCCCAGAACACACCAAGCCAATGCCAACGAACTAGCTCTGATGACAGCCAACTGTGTTGTCGCCTATCATCCCTCTCGTCGAGGTAAAAAGCTGCACTTGAACACACCGAGAGAACTACAGGCGACTGTCAGCTAAAATGTGTGTTCTGCGCCTGCGTGTAATGAGCCAACTGTCTATTTCTGCAGATATATTAGTCTATATTCGTCATTCAAAAAGGAAAACCGACGCTGCCGGCTGCAGATACACATAACGTAATCAAAGCAGCGCGTGCTTACCTTTTCGAATATCAATCCTGCTAAACATTTTCTTTATTCCACTCCGCTCATGTTAATATTGAAATATTCACCAAGGAACACTCAGGTAAGAAGACGTAACAAGAACAGCCTTCTGTCTTTACCGTTTTGACTTCTTTTCTTGCTGTTTTGCATTTATTCGCATGCACCGACTCTTTCACTAAGCTGAACAGCCAATCAGAGTTCTCTCTTTCCCCAACGGCCCGACGCCGATTCAACATGTCGAATCGCGCGAAAGAAAGCCGACGAGGACTATTTTCAGCCAACGGCATGGAACCGTGCGGATCACACCGAGGAAACTTAGTTGGCCAAGGCACAAAATCTACCCTACCCCAGACCTAAACCTACCCGCGTCATCTAACTGACGCTTCCCTTTAGCGTCAGTTAGATGACGCCGTAGGATCGCATCATGTAACTGACGCTGAAAAAGGACGCCTAAAGCGTCAAATATTGAAGCATGGTCAAAAGGTGACGCCTTGGGGTGAGAATGTGTTGTAGGTAACTACAAATCACTCCGCTGGGGCTGTAGACTGCACTAATAAATACAGGGAACAAAGTATAGGCCTAACTATAGAGTGCTGAAGTGATGACGTCACTTGACGATGACGAGTTGTAGGACAACTCGGAAGCTAGCGGCGCATTGGTTCCCTCGAACGAAAAGCAATGCATTTTCCCCATAGACTTTTGGAAAAAATCGCAAAAAATAAGATTTGTGCTTAACAAAAAGTTGTGACCCTTACACGTTTTGTCTATCAAGATAATCTTTACAAGTTAATCCACAATTTATACATTTTGAAGCCTATATAAAGTTTTTTAAAACACAAGTAGACACAATAAAGTTTAAAAAAACACAAGTAGGTTATAACTGTGTGTTCTATGTCATAGATCAAAACGTGAAAATATTTTAGAGGCTTTGTTCACCACAGACCATATTTCAGGTGATTTAGCAAAAACCCATTAAAAAATCCCATAGACTTTAGAGCAAGGGAACCGGGAGTGCTAAAATGCTAACTCACATCCGCGTTTTGTCCTACAGAGTGACATCGTAACTTCGGCACTATTGCAATGCGATGAAAGGGTAGTTTGAACATTATTCTCTCAACAGACATTTACATTGATAGTCTGGCGTTATAATTTATTTGCTTTTGGTGTATTGTGGAGTGGGTAAAACTGTTTTTAGTGGCAGGCTAGCAGTTACCGTTGACTCGCGCTAGCCTAGCAGCGGCGAATTATGCGACTGGAATGTCTGAATGGAAAGTTTTGAAAACTGTCTCCACTGATCAATAACACTAACTTGAAAATGAGGCCCGATGTCCAATATTCTGAACCACCCCTTTAAAAGAAAAATCAATTCAATCAAATATATATGAGAATAGAACTACAATCTACGCTTTAGATGGATAAGGATGAGAATACTTATGCTTGTTTGAGTTCACTCCTAGAGTTAATGGAAATAGTGCACCCCACACACACACACACCTGTATGACCTGGCCAATGTTTCAGTATTCATTTTGAAATAAAATTTTAAATAGTGTGAATTCGTGCTCAGTGCAGTATGATAGGGTGCACGTCCACAGGAGAGGAGAGGGTTTGTCCCAGGGCTTACACTTGGAATCTACAAAACTGCACACATAAGAAAAGAGAAGGGGTGGGGGGTAAGGGGGTCAGGGGTCCAATTCTGACCGTGCAACAATGGCCTTATAGCTTTCTAAGACTTACAGTAGGAGTCAATGAAAGACGAACATTATAATGGACAACACCCAGAGAAACAACTGAAGATACCAGCTGTGCCTGTCTAATGCACTGACAGCAGTGGACCAATCACAGCTCTCTGAGCAGCGCTACTTGTAGTAATGTGAAACTGATGCACAAATATATGACATGAGAATTCCAGGTCATGAAAATTATAGGTGTGTTTTGATGAGTGTTGTGTGGCTTGTCTGTGCATGCATATAGGAATGCAAATGTGTGTGCCTACAAAGCATGTCAATATAACCCATTATTTTCAGCGTGAAATTGAATTCATAACAAATATTATAAATGTACATCTTTTTTAATTATAGTTTTTTTTTAAATATATATATATACTATAGATTTTTAATAATTTTTAAATGATTTAATATTTAAAAATATATTAAAATAATATAAAAATATTAAAATTACAAAAAGTAAAAATGATATATTAATAAACTATGAGGTAATAAAATAAAATATTACAAATTAAAATTAAATAATTGTAAATATAAGTAAACTCTGTGTTAGATTTTTCTTACATTTGAGCAATTAGAGCCAGAGAAACAATTTAATGTAACTTTTTTTTGTAAATGCTTGGTGTTAATGTGCCGTATGGGCATGTTTTATGCATACCAGGTGCAACAGTAATAAGGACCCGTGTCGTATGCATTAGACGAAGACAGCGTTATTCGTTGTATCCTCTGTTGCTCACTTACGTGACAGATACTGAGCCGTTACTGGAGTGAAATGAACACTCTTCTTCTGTTTTGCCAAGCAAGTGAGGAAAAAAAAAAAACAATGCCATGATGTAATGCATCTCAATTGTCTTCACAATGAATATGAAAAAAACAAAATCACCAAACTTTCAGTACAGAAAAAACCTTGATGGGTCCTGATGATTGAGCAGAACATCCATCAGCAATTATATTTTCTTTTTTCTCTTTTCTTTTTTACAGTTCATTGTACAATATCTACATCTACAGATAAAATCATTCTTGATACCTCTCTTTACTTGCGACATTTGTTTTGTGTCTCTCTGTAAGTCTTATATATCAGCAATATACAAAAACAATTCTTTTGGAAACATATACAAAAGGATTTAAGATTAATTTTTTTTAACTGGTCTCAATCCATTAAAGCACCTAAAAAAGTTTCATGTTGGGGTTGAAGCATTCTGAAAGTAAAAGCATGCAGTTCTACATGGTTTCAGTTCTCTGTACATCAAAACTATCTCCTCTATTATAAATTGATTTCACGTTTAAACACAGTTACATTCATAAAGCATCAATTACAATGCTTCACTTGTGAATTAAGTAAAAAATAATAAAGAGTCTTTTAGTGCTTCTTTTCCCATAAATAATAACAACAATAAACAACTAATAATCTGGCACGTCTCTTTGCGCAATTCTTTTTTCAAACAATGCTGTATGAATATGCAATTTCATTACCAGTTCACATTTCTCCTCAAATGCTTCCGCAGAGCATCTGACATAAAAATAAAGGTTCCTCAGTCTTGCATTTAAAGGTATGTCTCTGTGTTTAGTAAGCTGTCTTCATTTCTCTTTTCGTTTCTGTTTTCCTTCAATGATCCATCAAAAAAGCAACCGGCTGTCACACAACACAAACACAGACGGAGAAGAGGAAAAAAACAGCGGAGCAGGAAGAAGATTAAAATTAATGGATGACAGACGGCTAGTGTGTAACAGGATATACCCTTTTGTTCTTTGTCCGGGACGGGTGGTCCTGGGGTGACGGCTGGGGTGTTTGTGAGGTAAACCTCCACGTCATCAGGCACTTCTTCAAGAAAATTGGAGGGGACCAAACCCTTGTGTCCATTGAGCTCCCCTGAAATCGGAAAACAGAGGATATCACGCACCTATGGCTAAATCACAGTGTGGCAGCTCTGTAGGGTGTCCTAAACATAAATAACTGATTTTCCATTATAACTTAACATACAAATGACTATGAAAGGGTGTGTTATATAAGGCTAAGTTTTTGTATTCATGGCAGTAGCATTATTTGGCTCTTTAGATACATTTTCAAAACTTTCTATAGTTTTGTATAAGAGGATGTATGTCATTTTGCTATGTCCCATGCACTGCTCATCAAATTTGAATGAGAGTTACAATCTTATTTGTTTTTTAATTTATTTTTTCCTATTAATATTTAGTTTAATAAGATATTACTCAAATTTAGTGTATTGATCAGTTTATAATAAAAACAATATTTTTATTTAATAAAAAAGAAGAGTTTGTCCATGTCCCTTAAATGGTTGTCCACCCTGTCGATATTGTCGAATCTGCCCCTTTAAGAATAGGCCACCCCCATTAGTGACATCAGGACAACAGATTGTTGTATCTCTTTAGTGGCGGGAAATTCAACTGCTGAGGTGAGTAGCTGCTGATTTTACAACTAACAAATTTTCTTCATATGAGGTTGCTTACTTGTTTTGCCAAAGCTTAACATGTCCACCCTGTCGGCATAAAATATACTGGAAGTGATTCAAATACAATAATTTTCAAATATGTACGTTTTAATATACCAAATTCTCTTCAACAACCAGACTAACTATTTACCTAGTCCCAGTTTGTTGTAAGCTAATATGCTAATTGAAGCTCAAAATGTCCACCCTGTCGTTGTTCCAAAATGTCCACCCTGTCGGCCACATAGATCCATCATGCCTTGTTACCCCAGTGCAGGCTGGTGGTGGTGGTGTAATGGTGTGGAAAAGTTTTCTTGGCACACTTTCGGCCCCTTAAGTGCCAATTGGGCATCGTTTAAATGCCACGGCCTACATGAGCATTGTTTCATATTTTGTCATGCTTTTTGTGTTCTGCTTTATGTGTCCACCCCGTTGTGTGCTTGTCCACCTCCATTTAATCATACCTATATAATCCATTGTGCTCGGTGTTGGGGCAATAACATGCAATTTGTATCTTAATAATGCAATGAAAACATATTTAACAGTCATTTATATGTCCATGACAGGGTGGACATATCTATGCTTTTATGCTCTAAAAAATGGCCTATAATTAAAAAAATAAATAAATTGTGGGAGCTCAGATAATATATTTATTATAGTATTTGAGTGTCTACTAGGCACTCTATGGTGATATTGACCCTAATAGTAGGAATAACCTCAAACATGAAGGATCACCATTAGGTGTCTTTTAAATGCTGGCCACTGAGGAAAAAGCATTTGCGGAATAGTATAGTGTTTGCACCAAAAACACAGGTGGTGTGAATAATCTACTCACATAATAAAAGCCATCCTCATCGATATCTCCAAACACTGTGATCACATCACCTGCACAAAACGTCAGTTCAGCCTGAAGAACAGAGAGAGAAAAACATGTTAGATTTCAGTCAACATTCATAACTGTCACAGAGCTAATTTAATATGCAAAAATTTATCTGATCTATCTATCTCATCTATCTATCTATTTATTTATCTATTCTATCTATCTATCTCATCTTATCTATTCATATCTATCTATCTATCTTATCTATTTATCTATTTATTGATCTGATCTATTTATCTATTTATCTATCTATCTATCTGATCTATTTATCTATCTATCTATTGCTATCTATCTATCTATCTATCTATCTACCTACCTACCTACCTGACCTACCTACCTACCTACCTACCTACCTACCTACCTACCTACCTATCTCTATCTGATCTATCTATCTAATCTTAAAAAAGCTATGAAATACCAAATATAAAAGAGTCCATCCATCCATCCATCCATCCATCCATCTCAAAAAAGCTATGAAATACCAAATATAAAAGAGTCTATCTATCCATCCATCCATCCATCCATCCATCCATCCATCCATCTATGAAATATCAAATTTAAAATAGAGTCACTACTTTCCCTATTAGAATGAAAATGACGTCTAATATTTCATAGCAAAATTCTTTAGTTCAGGTCCAAAACAACATCCAACAAACTAATGAAATACAAACACAGATCAACCAAGACTGGGCAAGGCAGGTCCTCTCTGGGAGACTGTGAGCTTTGTTCACAAAATCACAGTGATTGTGTAACCCTTTACCTCCAGTCCAACAACAGCAAAACACACACACAGAGAGTGTCACAAATAACCATTCCATATTCCTTTCATAGGAACTCACTCACTTACAGCGGAGCAAATTTAACGACAGCCTGTCACAAAGCCTTCATATACGCATTAGCATGATTCATAATATCCAATAAATGCATGCATAAACATTGGAATTAATTCAAATGCATATTTTGTTCACTTAAGCATGACTCACTGAAACACAAGGCTTTCTATAATGCTTATTCTTAAGAGAATCATTCATCAAGCATATTATGAAGGCTTTAAAACACATTCAATACACAATAATACAAATGTATTGTTCATGCATTATGATGTTGGGGCCCAAAAGTGAGATGTCCACAAACATTACAGGTGCTGATGCAGTACAGTGAGCTCCCTCAGCAGGAAATATAGTGTCATTTGTCACAGGCTCAGTGAGTGTAGACTCACTACTTCCTTCAACTCACCTCCTCACTCTGCAAGCTGCCCTCATAGCGGGCCTGTGCACCAGCGGCAATGTAAAGGTGACAGTAAGTGACAATGGGGTGTAGAAGACTTGAAAATACTATTACTAATAATAATGTAGAATTATTAGCAGATCTAATATTGTTTGTTCACTGAGATTTTCTTTAAATTGAACTGGAAATTAAACTGGACAAGTTCGATGGGTGTTACTACTGAGGAGACAAATTTTACCCAATTATGTGTTTTTTTTAAATGTATTTTTTTTAACACTGCTGTTTCTTTTTTCTGCTTAGATTTTTCTTTTTTTATGATTAAGATCTTAAAAAATGAACACAAGTAAATATGTAAAAAAAGCACAGTATGATTTATGAATGACAGCAGACCTGGCTGGTAAGTTTTTTGTTATTCTATTTTGATGCACTATAATGGATAAATTCGGAAGTTCAAATTAGCAACTGGGTGAAGTTTAATATGTTAAAATGCTTTCTACTGTCCAAAGCCAAAACATGTTCACTGGCCCGTTTTCTTATTACGGTACCTAAAGGCTTCCAATTGAGCCCCCAATATGTCAGTCTCGATGTAACGTTGAACGTGACTGACTCAAGTGATGTGGGAACCAAGTCACACAGGATTAAAACGACATGATAGTAAGTAAGTCAGGATGACAGGATTTTCTTTTTTTTGGGTGAACAATCTTTAAACAGAACTAAATCTTTAGAGCTGCCATGTGCCATCTGAATGAATAGTAACATAAAAAAAAATACAAACCACATTGTTGCCACAAAAGCTAAGACAATAGGCTGCAAATGAATTTGGTGGCTTTTACAGAGGCAGGCATCCAGGCAATCCAGTGTAAAATCAAAAGCTTATGGGATGAGACCATAAGTGCAAGAAAGCACAGACAAGAAGGACGCCATTACCTCCACATCGACGTTAGGAGAGCTCTCTCTGGGATCATAGTCATATAGGGCCACCATCCTCCGCGTCGACACTGCGTGTTGCCTTCCACTCCTTTTGTTCCTTTCTGAGAAAAAAAATATATGCAAGAATAGATGGATAAAACATATACGTTCTGGAGAGAAAGAAAACAAAAAACAAAGTACTATTTGATATTTGTTTTGAACATAAAAATGTATTACAAATAAATATATAAAAAAGGGAAGTATGATTTATGAATGACATCAAGCCTGGTTGTAATGATGATAGCAAGAATGTGAAGCCCTCTTATGGATAAATTCAGAGTTGCATATTACCAACTTTCAAGATGAAGTGTATTTTATGTTAAAGCTAGGGTAGGCAATTTCAGAGAGGCTAGCAATAGCAAGCTAGCTTTGAAAGCATAAGATCCCAGTCCCAGTCTCCCATCAGACAGCTCTCCAAAGCCATGCCTCCTCAAAAAACACATGCACGCGCACAGCCAGAGCAGAGTCTGCAATGCATCACGAGAGACTGCATTAAATTACCTTACTCAAAGCACATAACATTACAATAATAGGTAATGATAAATAAGAGCTGACTTGTACCACCTGACTGGTGCAGATTCATGCTACAGATTCAACGTCACGGGTTGCCATCTCTCAACAGCATAAGCTTGTTGTTTTGGTTAAAAAAAAAAAACGGTAAAAGTTTGCTGCTGTTTGTTTGCGGTGTTCAGTGACTGTCTATCTACAACTCTGCATAGCCTTTAGGAATGCGCTGATGACGTTTAACAGGGGTCTCAAACTCAACTTAACTTTTTTATTTAAGTATTCCAAAAAAGGAGCACAAGTGATCCAATCTTCTCAATCTTTATTATTAAAGTTTCTTCTGAACTGTTCCTCTGAATTTGAACGTTCCTTTCTGTACATGATTGGTTCTTCATGAGCTGTCCTTCTGACAGTTGAAGTTCATTTTACAAACTTTCTTTTTCTTTTCCTTATACACAACAGGAAAGAAAATTATTATTCTCACATTGTTTTAGTGCAGGGGTCTCAAACACGTCCCTCACGAGCTACCAGTAGCTGGTGGCCTGATTTGGTGGTAGGCTGGCTCGTCTTGGGCCTGTTCACATATCGCGCTCACATATTTTGCGCGCTCAAGTTCATAAAATATCATTCGCGAGTTTGAGACCACTGACGTGTAATGTCTGCGCGAGCATTGTGCGCAGAAGTAAGCAAATACATAATGTTGACAGGCAGGTAGGACATCTTATCATTGCATACGGACAAACATTTTTTGGTCCTGAGACTTCCACAGAAGAAATTTTTTTAATACCTATCAGTTCTTTTATGGATTGCTATCAGGATGTTAAGAGAGTCCAGAATTACAAAAACTGTGTACTCACACTAGGCACGGTTGCCATGAACCGGGCCTGAGTACGATTGTCCCCCTCCCCACTCCCCCGCTGGCCTGCACTCACATAGGGTTTCAGCATTCGTGCCAGAGCACACTTACGTCATTATGGTGTGACGGTTTTGGGATAAACAAGAAGAGCGCGCTCTCTGAACGGAACACAATGAAGTCCATCATTCTGTTTTCTTTGTGGATAATTTTGTGTCGTTTGGTCCACTGCCCTCTCACAGCCTGTTGTTAAACAGATGTGTCGCGAAAATTTTCACGAAATCGTGCTGCTCGTATGAGGAGGTTTGCACGTCACGCGTCCTGTTCCGTGCTCCAGCGCGGTTAGCGCTCACACTGCATGCGAACCGCGCCCGAGTCCAACTGAACCGTGCTCTGGCCCACCTCTTCTCAAGCGGGCCAGGGCCGGCCAATCAGAGCTGCGCCCGGGCATGGTACGGAGCACTCACACTAGTCAACGAACCGCGCTTTGGTGGTCAAACGCACTCGGGCACGGTTCAAACTGGCTAGTGTGAGTACACCCTTATGGATTGCTATCAGGATGTTAAGAGAGTTTTAACCAGAATCACAAAAACTGTTTATGGGAAACATTGTCTACCCTAGCTTTAAAATAAATAAATACAAATAAATAAATAAATAAATCTTAAGATTTCAAGAGTTTTGCCTAATTTTTAGAACAACAAAAGGATTTAAAAAATTCTACAAAATGACACATGCAGCACTTTTTCTTGAATGGCTCAAAATAAATACACAAGTCATGACATGAAAAAATAGAAGGCACATTTAGTAGTAAATTAAAGTTGCAAGGTGAAGTGTCATTTATTTTACAGTAAAAATATTTTTACTGTTCAAGACATTGGACTCAACCATTGGCAAGAGTTTTGATACTTTGACCTCTTTTAGGACAATCAAATGATTTTACCAAATTCTACAAAATGACACATGCAGCATTTTTTTTTCTTGAATAAATACTCAAGTCATGATACAAAAATAGAAGACACATTTAGTAGTAAGTAGAAATGTTTATGTGGAGTCCGAATAGTATACATGGTATTCTCATTTAAAATGGAAATAAAGTTTCTGTACAAGGTCCCCAGTCAAAGTACATTGATCATGTGAACTCCTTTGTGTAAACGGTCAGATGTTTGTTTCCATTGAAGCACAAGATGTTATAAAATACAAAATCAAGACCTTTTCAATAGTTGCAGACTTTTGGACCTCACTGTTCAATCTGCATTATTTCCTGTATGAGGTGTCAGTGGGAACAGAAGAATAAGTCATGCTGACATTCAAGTGTCATTCAAGTGATGAAGGGAAACTTGGAGGTGAGCTGAGAAAAGGCACTTATGTGAAAAAGAAAAGATGGTTTTAATGAGAAAACATGATGGAAAAAAAAAGATGGGGGCACAAACCTCTCTTGGATTTCCGGGACCTGCGATTAATTGAACGGCCATCTTTGAACCTATTACAGTTCACTTGAGAAAAAAGAGGAAAGCAAGAAGAAATGGAAGAGAGAGAGAGAGGAAGGATGAAGGCAAGGAAGGCAGAGGATTTAAAGGAAAAATCTGCCTTTGACATTCTTCTATATGACTTCTTTTGTTTTCCGCAGATGAAAGAAAGTCATATGGGTTTAGAACGACATGAGTGATGACAGAATTTTCATTTTTGGTGAACTATGCCTTTAAGGGTTCTAAAATGAAAACTATGGAACAGGTAGAGGATTTGCAGACAAGCACCATGTTTAATCTACTGTAAAACAAATCAGAACATAGAAAGGAAAGAGAAGGCAGAAAATGAAGTACAAAAGGTAAGATGGGCAGGGGTCAGCACACCTGTTAGATCATACCTATTTTCTCAATGGGCGTGTTGAGAGGAAGAAACCCCTGTTTGAGCAGCTGGTCCATCATATCATCATCATCCGTCTGGATCTCTGAGACCATGTTACAGGGGATGAGCCCCCTGCGGCCACAGACCTCTGCTCTATAGAATCCATCTGTGTCCTTCTCTCCAAACACCTGCACAACACAGCAGGGCCATAATTAAACTCATTCATTGCATTTTTAATTACACTCTCTCTAATGTCCTCTACTCAATTTGGTACATTGGCTCTTCATCTAATGTTTTTGTTTTTTTTGTATCGGGGATTATTCAGTTATGCTTCTATAACTTTCATTTGAATAAAAGTGCTAATTAAATAAATGCAAATGGCCACAGCAATTTAGGACTCACTTTAACTAGAAAAGAACATAACATAACTTACAACTAGCAATGTACAACAGTGTATAATTGTGTATTATTTATAGCAAAATAAATCATTCTAAAGCTACTTATGTATAGATATAAAAGGATTATACTGATTATATACTGTGAATCTGAATAATAAATGATATACTCATTTTAAAATAATAAACTGCATACATATAGTTAGAATACAACTTTTGAATATAAAATTAGCTATGCAAAGTATTTTTAAACATTATAAAATATAAATAATGGCTAAATAATGAACAAATATATATATATATATATATATATATACACAAATACAAATATATATATTTATATATTTATTTATTTATATACTTGTTATATATTGCTACATTCGTATTGAAATGTATATTTATAATTTAACAATCAGAATGTTTAATACATATATAAAGGGCCTAAAACTAACTTTTTGCCACACCTGCCAATGGGAGGTGACTTATATAAATATAATTAAATTAAATATATTATTATTTTTTGCCAGCCAAGACACAAAACAGCCAGTTTTTGATGAAAAATGTATATTAATACTATACTATATAATTAAATAATCCATACTTTTAATATTTGCAATTATATACAGTATAATGATCAATTAGTGGTAACAGTCAACATTTCTGTAAAGGTGCATCCCTAAAAAGGAAAATAAAAGTTGAAAAGAAAAGAAAAACAAGCTGTGAAATTAAATGACCGTTGAGAATAGCATCAGTCAGTTCAGATCAAACCTTTATGATCTGGCCCTCCTTGAAGGGAAGTTCCTCTACAGCAGCATCAGGGTTGGGAGACATTGACAGGGGGTCATAGTCAAACATGGCTACAAATATTCTGGAGTCTTCTATCTCCGACTCCTCATAGTAGTCTGAAGACCGTCGTTCCCGTCCACCATAACCATCTGAAACAGAGAAGAGGGCAAGCTTCTGCTACACACAGAAATCAAAGGACAGATAAAGCCCCAAAAGACAAAAACACATTTAGTCTAATCTTCCAGAAAATAATATAAAAGTATGATGCTACATGACTATATGATATACAATTTCTTTAAAAAAAGGCAAAAACACATATTAAAATAATAAACTCATAAAAATGTTTATCTGCCACACAGCATACCAGTGGGGTAATATGCGAGCACATTGAAAACAGACGTAAGAACACATTTGAAATGGCCATGCATATTAAAAAAAACAAGGGAAGGATAAAACATTGCTGTTTTACTGTAAAAACATACAGAACTTTCCTGGACAGACATGCAGCAACTCATTCAGTAATACTTCACTGGAATGATCCACTCAAAATCATCCAAAACAATCACTTGGTATCGCAAAACACTTTTCTGTTATCTTGTACCAATGGCTGTTAAGATCAGTAGTAAACAATAGACCATGCCAGTTAATTAGAAGTGTATATAGATCTGATAGAAGTAAATCATGCACCCAGTTACTGATAAGAATATGCAGAACATTCACAAGCAGCATTAAAAACCACAGCTGGCACAGGGGGAAGACATCTCTGCTCTTATAGTTAGCAGTCACACAACATCCAACAGTAGAGAGACATCCATGCAATAAAACATTCTCAGGATCTCAAAGGAAAACTATTTAAAGCTCCATATAAAAGATGGACAATAAGGACAAAGAGGAGGAGAAGAGGGATCACAAACACTGTCTGGTGTTTTAGACCACACGATAAGCACAAAGAAAGGAGCAATCACCCTTAAACACACCAAATCCAAACCCTAATCCTAATCATGTTTAACTAAAATAAAGACAAATTACCATGTAGAAATAATGAAGGTGAACTAAATGTAGAAATTGCCTCTTGATTAAAACCTAAATAAACATATGTTGAGTTCAGATGCAAAAGCCTCTAAATGCCATTTGAAATTTTCTTCTAAAATTACCATTTTTATCAGAGCTTGTATATTTAAGTTCAGTAATTTCACTTAAATGACAATTAATAGGTAATCTTCATTGCATTTAAGTGAAATTACTGAACTTTAATACACAAGCTTGATAAAAATGATCATTTGAGAAGAAAATTTCAAATGGCACTTAGAGGCTTTTGCATCTGAATTCTTCATATAAAGATACATAAAAATAGCTCAATAAATATGCTCATCCATACTGTCTTCCAAATGTTAATGAGAGGCTCCCACATGTCAGCTTCTGTTCTTTTTAAGATCAGCAATACAAGTTAAGCTTAGCGACTGCATTTTACTGTGGTTAAAAAGTCTATTTTTTTCTAAATACTGTAAATGTGTTGCTTTACGATTTAATTGCTGTACAATTGTTCCAATTTTCTTTTAACGGTGGGAATACTGCTGAAGAATGAACTTCTATGTGGTTATAAACAGTACTTTATGAATACTTTATGACCGGTTTGTGTCCCTTTCTGGTATTCTTTTGTGAATTTTGTGATCAAGTTTTAGGTTTAAGAGCCTCAGCATGGATATGACAAGCTGAATAATTGGATGACTATAAGTACTACCACCATACTAGTCTCATGTAAACATGTATTATGTTTGATTCTTGTGACTTTACTTCTGAGAAAATGTGTTTTTTTTTTACCATTTATTCGAGTGGACTTTTTTGGGGTCAAGATGTTTGTCTGTGGTAAACAGCACGTCACAAAAGCAGTCAATAGAGTTTAACTTGTATTAAGATTGAAAATATCCTTTTAGGGACCCCATTAAATCACTCGAAAAATGTAGCCTGATTTGCTGTATTGATGTTTTTTACTATTGAACCCGGAAGTTTGTGGTGCAAAATTAGCTTACTTGATATATACTGTTAATTTTGTCAGCATTTATGAATGGACTTACCACTGCTAGCCTCTTACAGCAAGCTAGTTGAACAAACTCTGAGTTTCAGAGTAGGTTTAGAGTTTACAAAGTCAAACGAATCCAACCCGGTTAAGATCAGGTTCAGCGGGTTCATAATACTCGCTATAATTCTCTGTCAACTCAGAGTTTGACCAACCGTGAGACAGCGTGTGCACCTGAAAGTTTGACATCTGCAGCGAATACCCAACCACATCAAACATTAAAAGCATCAGTCTGATTTATTTCTAAATGTAAGAGACAACACAATTAGCCAGAATAAATCTGCTTCGGAGAGCAGGTAGAGTAAGCAAAAAACAAAAACAAAAAAAACAATACATTTTCTTGAAACCAAAAAACCGGACTCTAACTAAACTAAAACTTACCTAGGAAGCCACCTAAACATCTTTTCAAATAGGCCACTAAAACTAACAGTCATAGACTAACTTTACGTTTACACAGCAACGATATGCTTAAAGTCGGCATGAAAGCGGAAGTTGAGATTTTTTCCTTATTGTGACACACACTCACCTAAAAGGATTATTAGGAACACCATACTAATACTGTGTTTGGCCCCCTTTGGTCTGCCTTAATTTTACGAAGCATTGATTCAACAAGGTGCTGAAAGCATTCTTTAGAAATGTCGACCCATATTGATGGGATAGCATCTTGCAGTTGATGGAGATTAGTGGGATGCACATCCAGGGCACAAAGCTCCCATTCCACCACATCCCAAAGATGCTCTATTGGGTTGAGATCTGGTGACTGTGGGGCCATTTTAGTACAGTGGAATATATAATGGCATTGGCATGTTCAAGAAACCAATTCAGGCACTAAAAGGCCTAAAGTGTGCCAAGAAATATCCCCCACACCATTACACCACCACCAGCCTGCACAGTGGTAACAAGGCATGATGGATCCATGTTCTCATTCTGTTTATGCCAAATTCTGACTGAATCTGAATCATTCAGAATCTGAACAGAACAGTCTCAACAGAAATCGAGACTCATCAGACCAGGCAACATTTTTCCAGTCTTCAACTGTCCAATTTTGGTGACCTCTTGCAAATTGTAGCCTCTTTTTCCTATTTGTAGTGGAGATGAGTGGTACCCGCTGGGTCTTCTGCTGTTGTAGTCCATCCGCCTCAAGGTTGTTAATGTTGTGGCTTCACAAATGCTTTGCTGCATACCTCGGTTGTAACAAGTGGTTATTTCAGTCAAAGTTGGTCTTTTATCAGCTTGAATCAGTTCGGCCCATTCTCCTCTGACCTCTAGCATCAACAAGGCATTTTCGCCCACAGGACTGCCGCATACTGGATGTTTTTCACCTTTCACACCATTCTTTGTAAACCCGAGAAATGGTTGTGCGTGAAAATCCCAGTAACTGAGCAGATTGTGAAATACTCAGAATGGCCCGTCTGGCACCAACAACCGTGCCATGTTCAAAATTGCTTAAATTGCCTTTCTTTCCCATTCTGACATTCAGTTTTGGAGTTCAGGAGATTGTCTTGACCAGGACCACACCCCTAAATGCATTGCAGCAACTGCCATGTGATTGGTTGATTAGATAATTGGAGTAATGAGAAATTGAACAGTTGTTCCTAATAATCCTTTAAGTGAGTGTATATCCAAATGAAATGGCTTCTTAAATTAGATAAAAAATGTAGGCGGGGCTTGATTTCATCCTTCGGGAATTGATTGGATTATTGCAGGTTGGGTGTTAATAGAGGCAGATTTGAATGGCAGTTTACATTCAGTCTGAGAGGCAGCGTACTGATAGCCGCACCCTCATCGGCTCTGGCCGCACCCTTTCGCCATGGCACGTGACCGAAAGAGAAGAGAGGTCAGTTCGAGGGGGGAGGGAAGGGTGATGTATTTGATTAAAGATTATAAGGGTACATGAATTTAAAAAAAATTGAAATACACAGATAAATCATTTATAATAAACACTACAATATTACATATAAAAAGAAGATTAGTCAAATTTGATTTCATGCCGACTTCAAAACGGAAAACGATCCCCATTCACACGAATACGCGAAAATGACTAAAAACCCTTATGAAACACTATAGAGTAGACTGAACAAAGACTGAACAAAAAATATGCATGTTCATGATGTCATTGTCTTCAGAGATTCGTTCGAAACTTGCACCAAAGTTTGCTCGAAAACGGCACGAACGGACAAACCGCATAAAAAGCTGTGTAAAAACGGTGTTGTGTAAACAGCCCCTAAAAGCCACACAATTCTCACTTTGATTTCATGGGGTCTTTAAACAAGATACTCTTGTAAAAATCGATATATCAGGTCAAATTGTTCTGGGAATTTTTGTTAGATTTCTTTTCATGGAGGAGCCACGCCACATACCATATCGTTGCTCAGTTCGCTGTGGGGGCCATTTCCTGCGGTGGGCTACATTGGTATAGTAAACATCATCCTTGATAGGTGAGAGGTTCCCCTCACTCCCCTCACTGTTATTCTCCACGGTGATTCCTAAGGAAACACCAATCAGAGCATTACAGCCACACCCCCTCTACTCAGCCTGTGAGTTGTGGATTCTGATGTTTTCAAAGATGTGTTTTCAGGATTCAGATATGCCATTGCAATGCATTAGTCAATATGACATACTGATTTTAAAACAGTATTGAAAGCCAGCTGACTAGTTGGTCCAGAGTAAAACAGCAATGTTCATAGATGAGGATGCTTTTTTAGGTGGTGATGTGTGTGGCCTGGTTAGGAGTGCCATCTCTATACTCAGAATAAAGCAGTTGAATAACTCCCTCCTTTTATTATTTGTGAATCTGAAACAGGATGAATGGCAGGGGCCAACCAAAAGTGACGGGGTACATCAAGGGTTCTCCTAGGACCTACAGGCCTATATAACGGTCAACATGACATGTACTGTAAAGAAAACAGAGGAACACACAACAGGAGCTCTATGAAAGATTGTAAAGGAAAGGGGGAGTCCAAATATATAACCTCACTAACCAATGGAAGGGACTGTCATTGGTCTTCTCTGAGAGGGTTGACAGCCATGATTCGTCCTACGGCCGGAATGGTTCAGTCGATCTGAGCGTCCTGTTGAGGGAGAGTTCCCTAAAATCTTCAAAAGTAAACATAAAAAGTTAATCAAAGTATGTGGTGCCTTAAAAATAGATATCCTATTTAAAAACATATTCCCATCAACCCCAAAATAATAAAAATAAAAAACTGATTTCTTTATAGAAGTAGATTCTAGTCCCAAAGTGAAATCAAAAACAAGGAAGGATGAACCCGCCAAAACATTTAACATAAACAATTGAAACAAACTCTGACAACAACATGAGCAGGGTTTTGGCAGAAATCAGATGCTTAGCTAAAGACCATTTTGGTTTTTGTTCTGCTTCTCTTGAGTTCATATGGGATAGTTTTGATGAAGTTTGTGTGACATGAGCATTCTGATTCATATAATTACATTGCGGTTTGTCTACACTCTTAATGTTTTAACTATATAAAAGGGCAAATAAAACTATTGCATAGGTGCTGCAAATCTGTATATGGATAGTAGTTAGGACCCTAACCACCATAGACATTCGGATGACATTTCTCCCAAATATTCAGGAATAATGGTTGATTTTCTAATCCTAAAGGTTTTTTTTAGGGCTAGGCAACAATTAATCACATCCAAAATAAAAGTTTGTGTTTACATAATATATGTCTGGTCCTGTGTAGGGTTATTTTGTATATAAAAATTCACACACATGCATGTATATATTTAAGAAAAATGTGTTATTAATATATAAAATATTTTATACAGTATATAAATGCAAAAAATAAATATATTTCTTAAATATATACATGCATGTGTGTGTATTTATATATACTAAATAATTATACACACTACACAAACATATATTGTGTTATATATTATAACACAAACTTTTATTTTGGATACGATTAATCCGATAAAACCGTTGCCCAGCCCTATTTTTTTCTTTTTTTATTGGTTTCCCCTTAATATTTAGTAATATTAGGCCAATAGTATTACTGAAAACCTTGATGTATGAACACATCAAAAAAAAGATGCATCTGTGCTGCTCAATTCAGAGAAGTGTGGATGAGATATCTGTCGAGCCAATGCAGAGTGCAAACACGTTTTTATAGTGCAGCACAAATCTGATTGGTTCATAGTCTGATACTGTGCAGGCAAACAAATAAACAAACCAGCTTCTGATCATTCTAATAAATGCACCACACTGTTTATTGGCTTACACAAATAACGTTCTCTGTTACTAATGTAACCTCGGTTCCCTGTTTCCGGGGTAACTCCTTTTCCTTGAAATATTGAAGCAATAATTTAAAATGCAGTGCAGCTGGACAGTGAAAATAAAACAGAGAGTCTAGCTCACTCTTTGGCTGTGCTGCAGCAACCACACATATAATGGCCGAGTGCCTCAGACACGTGATCCAATCAACTGACTTGGGGCCGAAATACGTAAGAGTGCACCTAAATGGGCGTGGCCTAAGCCTATAAAGATCGCTGAATTTCGGCCAAAAGATCAGGTTAAAATCGACTGAAGCGAATTGCAATAGTGCTAGATTGCAATAGTGCGACTGGCTACACAATACTTGTTCCTGACTCTTACGTTAGTAACAGAGTATGCAGTGGGGACGCAATGGAAAATGCGGCACATTAGCAACTGGCTGAATCAACTGCAGCCTCAGGGAAACACCCGAGGCTCAACAGAACAAGCCATAATCAGTTTCCCAGTAAAGTGACAATAACCAGAAAAAGTCGGTTTCATGAATAAAAACTGGGGCTCATAACCGTCCTAGGACTACTTTTTGCTTATGGACAGTAACATGCTAGATAGATTTAAAAAAAACTGCCACTGTTGGGTTAATATCATACTGAGAGGACCCTGGCCTGCAGGCAAGGTACCTCCAGATTATAAAATCTGACAAATGTGTAAGGCGAGGACCAGCCGGCCTCAGCACAAATGTCTTGCATTGGCACCACTGGACCAAGCCCACGAAAAAGCCATGCTTCTCGTGGAATGGGCTTTATAGCGCCTATGGGACAAACCTAGCCCACGGAGGTGTATGCCAGTGAGATGGTGTCCACTATCCCTGTCTCTGCTTCGTGACTGGAACCCTTCCACCGAAGCAAACAAACAGCTTTTCTGACTGCCTAAACGGCGCAGAATGCTTTAAGTGTATCTTCAGAGCTCTAATGGGACAAAGTAGATCAGCCTTCCAATCATTCTACGAGGGTAAAAGTGCTAGTAATGTAATGATGTGAGCTCTGAACGGGGTTGAGAGCACCCAAGATAAATGACCGTGCCTTGGCCACTTCAGGGCATAGAGGCTTGCACCATCTTGTAGACGGTGTCTCTAGCCTCACTGATGGTATTAAAGACTTTTACTGGGAGGCCTGGGATACCCATTCAGGGGCCATACATGGAGTGCTCATAGGTCGGGCGGCGAGGTGCCAGATCGTCCCGCTCGCCTGTGTGAAGAGGTCCTTCATCATTGGTACCTGGCCAAGGAACCGTGTCCATCATCCGTTCCAGCTCTGGAAACCACGCTTGGGTTATCCAGAAGGGGGCTAAGCATCCGGACTGAGCATCCGCTCTCCGTTGTGCGTCTGATGACCTGAGGGATCATAGAGACCGGGAACGCATACAATGGGCGACTGAGGCCATGGGTGGGCTAGCGCATTCCCTGTTCTTTAAAAAGAACGTTGTTTAGTGAGCGTTGTTCCTTGATGATCGAGCTAGACACTCTGCTGTGTTTCACTGTGCAGCTGCATTGCGTTTTAAATTATTGCTTCAATATTTTCAAAGAAAAAGGAATTTCCCCACTGTGTATTAGCTACGCAATACGAAGTGACTATTTTGGAAAGGGAACTTATCCACACCACACTGTTGAATGTGTAGATTTATCTTTATTTTGGTGTGTCCGCTATGGTCAGCTGTTCTTCCATGTTAACTGAGCTTTCAATGTTGTTACGGAAAGGACGAATGCAATGGTTGGTTCTTGTCACATGACATGCCTTGCGCTTGTGGCATTCCAAAAAGTTTAGATTTTTTTATCTCGCTGCGCCTAAAAAAACAAGCGTGTTGCGAACGCATTGCTTTTATTATGAGCGCACCTGTCGCACTACATTTGCATCTACATTTAAAATAACGAACTTGAGCATGCAAAAAACACGAAATGTAGAACGGCCCCTAAAACTGCTTCAAAGTTGGACTCTTAATTTTTAAGTTAGAGTTTTTTGTGGCTCTTCTTCTTACAACAGAAACAAGAAACACTCAGAAATGGCCTTTAGGTAATCAAAATAAACCTACACATCCAAAAAAATCTCACTTGACACTCTAGGAATCAAATAAAGTCACATGAGATCTAAAACAAATCAAGAAAGTTAAGAAAGATATTACAAGCAACCCCCCCACCCCCCAACCAACCAACCAAACAAATAAACAAACAAAACAAAAAAACAATAGCAATATCAAAAGGTGAAATCAAACAATAACAAATTTAGAGCAACATCTAGCAAAATAGACCAAACAAAAAAAGTGAAACGAGAAAAACCAAACCAAATTAACCAATGACAGACTGGGTGGAACACCATGAACAGAAGAATGGTTTCATTGCTTATCCTATGGGAACACAAAGCAGTTGGTAGATGAGAAGAGGGCGGAAAGGTAAGAGGAGGGGTAAGAGACACACACCAGGGGTTCATCCATTGCCCTGTTGAGTCTGGCCACAGAGTAGGCCCTAATGTCCCTGTGATAGGTCCTGCCAACCTCGCTCAGCCTGCCCTCGCTCCGGAACCTGCGTTGGGGTTGGTGATGGTGCGGATGATAGTGGTAATGGTGGTACGACTCCCGCATGCTCCTTGTCTCTGGAATGTTGTCCAGGAAGTCCTCCTCCACACTGCACTGGCGGGTCAGTGACCTTTTCCTGCCGGCAGCCAGAGCACGGCGCTCCACTGGCCCTTCGCAGTGAATAACCCGCATGTTGGGTCCAGAACCCACTCGCAGCTGACTGCCCCCTGTGTATGAGTGGTAGCCTCCGCGGGTAACCGAGCGAACTCCTCCTCCTCGCTCCCGCAGTCTAGTCCACTATCCGGGCTCTTAGTGTTCTGCCTGCTACTGCTGCTGCTCCAGCACTGCGGCCGCTCCTCTATGGAGGTGTAGCGCGGAGAGGAGCGTTGCCTCTGCAGCCTGCGGATGGACTTACTTGGCGAGAGGTGGTTCGGCTGCCGCGAGTCCTGGTGGTATGGCCTTGGGCTCCTGCATGGAGTGCCTGGACGAGCCTCCTCGAAACGCAGCCGCTGACCCATGACCTCCACCCCAGTGTCCGGATCCTCTTCAGCAACCTCTGGGATGCTGTGGAGCCGCTTGTGGGAGCGCAAGGAGCGCTGTCGTACCACCTCCCGCTGCAAGTCCCAACTGTCTCGTTCCACCGCTAGATCCTGACGCCTGTAATACGCCTTTTAGAGGCCAGAGAGGGTGATGGACGAGGAAGGAGCCAAAGTTTCAGTTAGATTTGGATGTTTTTCAGTTAGTTCAGTTAGTTAAATGCGGGATTGTTTTGGAGGATTTTGTTTGGTGGTGTTAGAACAGGCAGAGAAGAATAAACAGTGTGCAAATAGAGAACAAAATGGGAAAAGAAAGACAAAATAAAGACAGAATTAGTTATTGGAGATCATGGTCGAATGTAGGGCATGCAGTCTCATTCCATGACGGACATGACATGCGACGGAAGGGAATCTGTAGAAGGAAAATGTCAGGAAATGCAAACTATACAGAAAATGAGAACCGGAGAGTGTCACATACGCAGGGTTCATTGAGACAATCCACTAACAAAGCACAGTACAACAACAAAAAAAAATCTACATATAAGTATTCAGAACACATAATATTAAGAATTAAAAACAGGCAATTAAAAGGATCAAGACTAACAAATCTAAGGACTATACATGAATAAAAAAAATATAAAAAATAAAAATAAAAAAACAACAACAAAAAACAAAATGGAGGTTAGTCTGCCAAGCCAAAAGTGAATTGTGTGTAAAAATAGACCAGTAACCTGGAATGGAAATTTAAAAAATATATATTATTAAAAATACAAATGTTTTATAATTATTTCAAATTGTGTATGAAAATTGTGATTGGTGGTTTAAAATGTATACATCCTAATACACATAGCAGATATTAAGTGGTGATGGCTATAGCAGAATGAAAAAAATATATATTATTTGAGGTCAACAATGCTGCAAATATATTTTTCTGAATCATACTAAACTGTAGCACAATGTTGTCTGCAATTAGAGGCAAAATATATCCAAAAACAAATAAATATAATCTATATAAGGTGTTGGCTTTCATACCACAATCCCAAATGGGTCTCCAAAAATATAACTCAAAACAAAAATGACAAAAACTGAAATATAATATACCATTTATTGCTTCATATATTCAATACATAATGTATTTTGTGTTACTCTTTCTGCATTATACTTATTCATATATATTTATTGAAATAAATCTTATTAAACATTTTTATATATTAGACATTTTCATGAAGAGACAGATATTCACAAAATTGTAAAATTACACAGAGAAAAGTAAAACTTAACAGAAGTGTAACCATGAGACAAACACCATTAAAAGTGGATAACTGTTTCATTTAAGCATACTTTACTTAAATGAGATTCCCAAAATGCCCTTGGAATGATATGTGCATTCTCATCTGATCAAGCAGAAGCTAATTTGACACTTTAATCAGGTTAAATGTCATGTAATACTTATACATAGAGTGCACAAACAAACCCTGTCTTTATTTAATAATAATCACAAACACATAGAACCATGGCATTATATTCCAAGAGTAGAACACTTAAGGCAAGGCAAACAAATACACAACGTATATATTTGCACATATATGATTGTCATATGCAATAAATCGAAGAATCTACTAATAATCCTGTCAATTCCAAGTAACAAGAGCCACTCCTACTTTATAGAGTAATTCAGATCTTATTCTACTAGATACAAATCCATAATGATGCAGTACTGTAAAACTGAACAACACAGTTTGCAACACCTGGAGAAGCGTAAAGCATATCAGATGCCTTGTCTACTCATGCATTGCGTGTGCAGCCTCAGGTAAAGCCATTCAGATGTACAGAGCTTTGTATGACTGGACAGGCTTATACAAAGCTGGCTAAATGACTGGATGACGTCGAAGTTCGGTAGTGCAAAGTGACCTAATTTTCAGGACCCAGGAGAGACTGAGGATGGGGCGAGCTGTTAAGATCTTATCGCTCAAGCTTTGTGTACAACATCAGAGGTCTAACACCCCCGTTTGAAATTCAAAATCACAACAGAAAACAGCGCTAGTCATATTCAGGACAATTCCAAGGAGTTACTTTATAACAAAAAATAAGCTTACCTCTAAAAACCACCTTAACCAAACTGCAGTTGGCCTTTCAAACCAATTCTGTAAGGTTGAAGTGCCAACCAGCTAATACCACCCCTTGGAGGAGCCCTACAGACCACGGCATACTCCACCCCTTCGTCTGTCCCAGCCTCTAGCCTGCTGGCCCTGTGGCCCACGCGCCAGACAACGGCGGCCGGAAGGTGTCTGTTCCATACCTTAAGCGTGTTGTGTGAGTTGATGCTGCGCGGCGGCCTTCTTCCAACTGCATCTCCGAGTACAGCTCCTCCTCATCTTCCTCCATGATGTCAGACAGATCAGAGCCCCGACTGCTCTCGGTGTAGTACTCCTCACTGTGGCTGTATTGATGATGCTAAGGGTACAGAGTAATTAACAAAACCATGAGAGACACCAGGAAGAGAAATCATCAACATTCAAAGGAAATCTCATCATGTCCATTCTGGTCCATCGTTTTTGTCCTAATCACGTTTGCTAGTCAATTCTTCAGTCTTAATTAGTTTTGCAAATCTGTTTTTCTATTTGTATAGATTTGATGTTTTCTTTTGATTTGCTTAAGATTTTATATTTGGTTTGTATCTTTTTTTATGTATTCCCTTCCCTCTGTTTAGACCTATGATTTATTTGTTTCTTTTTCTCTGTTCCTTTGGCAAGCAAATGTGTTGAGATGTGCTAAATAAAAAAAAATATATTATTATTATTAAATAAGAAAACACAGCACATATAAAATAATTAAATAAATAAAACAAAGAAAACAAATAAATAAGCATAAGGTGACCTCAGAAAACATTATTGACATTTTTGGGCACAAGCAAAAGTGTATGAACGTCTTAAGCTAAAACCCCATGAAAAAATGTAGTCCCCCCAGAAAAGTTTCCATGTGCAATAACAGAACCGAAGCACTTTATGGTTGAGAAGATGGTAATTCCTGAGACTCACGTGTCTGCCCAGCTCCAGAACCTCTGAGAAACTCATCCACAGAAGCTCCTCTCTTCGCCTGGTGTGGGGGAATCATACCCGTCCTCTTTCCTCATCTGAGTTTAAAGACTGCGAAGTATCTACCCTTCTCACTGAAGATGTTCCTTCTCTCCACCTGAAACATATCACAACCATCAAGTAAGGGTTTCAGCATCGCAAGCATTTCACTCGCATTTGCGACTAGAAAGAGAAGTGTGAGAATTGTAAAATGTACTCTAGTAGCACATGTGCATATAAAAAAAGTCCCAGCTGGTCCTCAGTTTTATTTAATTTAAGGTCAAACTATTGCTGGCCCATCAAAGGAAGGAAATACTAATAACATTATTTAACAGATTATTTAATATATACAGTGTTCAGGACTCCACCAGCTTCACTCACTCCTCCCCTCGTTCACAGTTTTAATCACCATCACCTGCACCTCATCAGTTCACCTCCCTATATATTCAACTCCTCTTCACACACATATTGTCTGTTCTCGTCTCTACATGACACTACAGACGATCAAGCAACTTACCCGCAACCTACCTGAGTTCCATCCATCGATCACCTGCTAACCTGATCAACCACTGCTGAGGTCCTTCTGGGACACCCTTGGATGGTCCAACATCAACCCATCATCGACTGGAAATCTGGGGAGGTCCTTTGCTGGGGAGAAGACTGCTCGTATTCTGGTCTAACTTCAGTTGAAAAGGTCTAGAAAGCCCCTTCTTCATCTTCAGTGGGAAAGTCTGAGTTTCATTTGTGTTCCACGTCCATTGAGAGTCTTGGAGGTCCACCACCTGGTGGAGATTCCTGCTGAGTATAGGGTGTTCCAGGATGTGTTTAGCAAGCAGTTGGCGACCAAAATACCACCTCACTGGCCATGAGACTGGGCTATCAACCTACTACCTGGAGCCACCCTGTCTAAAGGCAGCGTCTATCCGTGTCTATCCGCGTCTATCCTTTTGTAAATTAGATTTCGAAGAGGGGATGAATGAAAGACGGCATTCATCACGCCCTCAGGTCACTATGAGTATCGAGTCATGCCTTTTGGACTGTCCAACGTCCCAGCTATCTTCCAGGGTTACATGGACAAAGCCTTTAGAGAGTATCTCAACAGATCTGTGGTTGTCTATATCGACAATATTCTTCTCCTCATCCCTTACTGAGCATCAGCGCCATGTCACTCTAGTTTTGGAGAAACTGAGAGCTCATAAACTGTACCTGAAACTGGAGAAATGTGAGTTTCACACCACCACTGTGCAATTTCTGGGCTAACACATAGTACAACAGGGAGCGCAGATGGACCAGAGGAAGGTGGAAACTATCCGGAACTGGCCCCTGCCCTCTACTGTGAAGGATCTTCAAAGGTTTCTCGGATTTGCCAATTTCTATAGAAGATTCATCAATAATTACAGTCACATGAGTTCTCATTTGACCTCGTCTCTAAAGGGCCGGCCCAATACTCTGTCATTATCTCCTGAAGCCATCTTAGCCTTTTAACAACTGAAAGCCTTCCTGACTGCTCCCATCCTGATTTATCCTAACCCAGATATACCGTTTGTTGTTGAGGTGGAATGCTTTGCGTTAGAGGAATGGAGGCATTTGCTGGAGGGAGCTAATCACCCGTTTGAGGTTATAACTGATCATTGCAACCTGAAATACCTCAGAGAAGCAAAAAGGCTGAATTCCCCGTCAGGCTCAATAGGCTCTCTCTCTTTACCCACTTTGATTTTACTGTGTCATAGCGACCTGGAAGCAAGAATTGCAAAGCGGATGCTGTCTCTTGTCTTCATCATGCTTAAACCGAAGATTCGCTACCAGAACCTATCCTCCTTCCAGCCATGATCATCAGCCCCATCATCTAGGACATTGACGGAACAGATTTCCCAGGAGAACTTTCGTCATCCCACTCCGCCCAGGAGGTCCAGAGGAGTGCGTCTTCGTACCTCTCCATTATTGTGCCACCCTTCTGGACTCAGATACCGCTCTGTGCTCTGGACCTCTGGACCAGGTAGCAGGCGTACCCTCTTGCTCCTCAGTAATCGGTACTGGTGGCCGTCCATCTCAAGGGATGTTTTCAGGTACGATCGGGGATGCTCTAATCTGTACCATAACCAACACCTCCAGAAGACTCCCGGAGGGGAAGCTGATGCCACTTCCTATCCCACAATGACCGTGGTCCCGCCTTGGAATTGATTTAATGACGGACCTCCCAGATCCAGTAAGCACACTTGTGTCCTCGTCGTTGTGAATCACTTTTCGAAGGCTTGCAAGCTGATCCCATTGCCTGGACTTCCAACTGCGTTCGAGGCCGCAGAGGACCTCTTCAATCTTCAGTTCAATCAATCAGAATCAATCAGTTTTGAAACTTTGGCATCCCTGAGGACATAGTGTTGGGACAGAGGTCCACAGCTCATTTCAAGGGTTTGGCAAGCCTTCTTCAGACTCCTCTGGGTTACTGTCATCTTCTGGATACCACCCTCAGACAAATGGCCAAACTGAGCATAAGACAGCTTTTCCTCTCTTAGCTGGACTGGATAAATGATATTTGTGTATCCCTGGCACTAGCATTGCAGCTGAGAGAGTTTTTCCACCGCTGGAGATATAGTGACAGCACAGCAAAGCAGTCTCAGCTCCTGCACATGTTGATCAGCTTATTTTCCTGCAAAAGAATCTGAATGTTGCATCTGCAAATGGACGGTAACCTTGGACACAGTTCATGTCCAGTCTTTTTCATAATTTGTTGAAAATCATATAATCCATTGCACAGTTTACAGTTCTATTGTTGCAAGAGACACTGTCATGAATATTTCAGAGACAGGTAGCTAAGGGGTACTATTTTTCATTTTGAAAGAAACACTTTATTTTCATTTCAACAATTTCATTTATTGTTATTTAAGTTATTGAGTCTGACTGAGAAATATAGATTTTTTTTTGTGTTCTATATGATATTTGTGGTAAACTGCAACTTTCCTGAAAAATGCATCTATTTTCAACCATTTTGTATTATGAAGAAGCACTTTATTTTTGTTCCAACTTATTTTATAGCTAAATACTAATGAATATCAATTGAGAACCAGACAATGTTTTTGATAAAAGGCACTTCCCTGAGAACAATAAATGTGAAAGACACTTTAATGTCTCCATTTGTCATTCTGTACAGCAAAGCAGATGAGAGTAGATCATTATCAGAAACCTGATTAAAAATCATTATGAATAAAATCGAAACTTTTTGAATCAAAAATCGATTTTCCCCAATCGTGGCCTCAAGAATCGGAATCGATTTGAATCGTGAGATGATAAAAGATTGCCACCCCATATATATATATACATATATATATAAAAATAATTAAATTAAAACAACATAGTTTTTGATAATGTTATTTACATTTATTCATTTAGCTGACGCTTTTATCCAAAGCGACTTACAATTGCTTCATATGTGAGAGGTCGCACGCCTCTGGAGGAACTAGAGGTTACAGTAAGTGTCTTGCTTGGTGTCTCACTGTGGATTCAAACCCGGGTCTCTCACACCAAAGGCATGTGTCTTATCCATTGAGCCATCACCACCCCATCAACAATAGATTTATAAGATATAGATCTATAATAAATAATTATTAGATCAAAGCTAAACAATACTGCATAATAAATGCAAATACATTATAAATATAGAATTCTTATATTTAAATATGCAGTGAATTGTTTGTTAACTATTGATAAAAAAACTATTGTAGATAATATATATATTAGGGTGGGTATATTTTCACGATTCTGATTCAGATTTCGATTCAGATTCACAAGCTTTGTGGTTAATCCAATTTCGAAAACTTATGTTATAAACTCTACAGGGACCAATACTATAATATCGAAGGTTACAATTAACTGATTTGTATACAAACACTTGAATTTTTTTTTAATAATAAAGTTTTTTTAATAATAAAGTTATAATTCTAACTTTATAATTACATAATTGTTTACTTCACAAATTAAATATTGGAATATATAATGAACACAGTTTAATACAATACAAATTATACAACCCTAAAAGCTTTTCTAAAGATACAGAGTTTTTTTTTAATTGCATCTATAAAACAGTTAAGAGGCAAATTAAAAGAGATAATATCAATATATAAAGTAATGCTTTTGAGTTACAATATTTTTTGTAATGCAACTGCCATAAATATTCAACCCATTTTCAACGCTGTACAAATTATGTTAAAGCACAATTCAGCCTTTGGAAACTATAACTAAACTGAATTAGCTTGTGCTGGTATACATACTGTGATAAGATGTAGGTTCGATGGGTGGGTGATGGAAGGAGACACAGGGTCGCCGAAACACTGGGGATTGAATAATTTTCTCTCCCCACGTCGCGTCCCTGCGCTCACACAATTAGCTCAGAATGGTCACATACCACCACGGCCCGCTTATATACGGTGAACCACTCCCTCGCTGAACCACTCCCCCTCGCCACACATACATACATCGCATACCCATGCATGTGCTAAAGTTAGAGTAGCAAATATGGCCAAGTCCAAAGAGCTCTCGCAAAAGCTATAGAGAATTTTTTATTTTTTTTTCATTAGAAAATCTATGGCTACAAGATTTCCAAAACACTAAAACTTCCTAGTCTTATATACAAGTTTAAATATTGTTGTAACCAGAAAACCTTTAAAGCTGTAGTTTTTTAATGTGCTCCTAAATTGTTCAACTTAGAAGCACATGTGGTCCTTGGGAAAAAAGTAAGTGTCAAGTCCCGCATGTACATATTATTTTTGCCAAGCTGCTTCATAGTATGCTAGCAATCATCTACTGTATATTGACATCTTTAGCATCAACATCCTCATTTACTGAGCTCAACCCTATTGTTCGGGGCGTTCCTCTGCGCTGCCTCGGGCCAGTCAGCGCGAGCCACTGTGTTAGGAATGGGCGCTCCCTGAGGTTGAGGCAAGATCCTTTGAGGGGAGGGCGAGCGCCGGCCCTCTATGTGAGGGGGCTCCAGCGTGTGCCCCGAGTGCGAAGGGGGTGGTAGGGGTGACGGGGCCCGGGGGGATGCGGCTCCCAGGACTGTCCCGGTCGCCTGCTCATCTCAGGATCTTTGGCATGGGGGTCTCTGGCACTTGGTAGGAGTTTGGGTTTAGATAAGGGGTACAGGGAGGGCGAGGAGTGGGGATGAGAGGGTGGGGGATGAGGGTGAGGGTGGGGTGGTGGGCCGGAAGTGAGGCTGGACGTGAGGTTGAGGATGGGTTGGGGGTAGGCTTGTGGGTAGGGAGGTGGGTGAGTCTGAGGGTGAGACTGGAGGTGAGGGTGTCCATGGTGAGGCACCAGGAGGCTGTGCGAATGGTGGCCAGGAGAGTCTTGTGACTCTCCTTGTGCTGATATTGTCCTCACTGCGACCTCCCGTGCTTCCAGACACTGGATAACATTCAGTCTCAACCGTAACATAATCTGCGGTGGGTGCATCATCTCTGCTATCTGAAAACAAACAAAAACAGAAATACAGGATGAACAATATCCCTAGGCAAGAATGAAACTATAAGGTGTTTTCTTTCTGGTCCAGTCAGACAGTTAATCAGATTTGTACTTGCCCTGTTATTTTATTTGATAATAATCACAAAATATATCAATTTTATTTTCAATGTGTTTATATCTTTCACTAAAGTAAATATACACACACATACCACGTTAAAAGTTTTAGCTCTGTACAATTTTTGATTTTGTCTCTTCTGCTCACCATCACCAAGGCTGCATTTATTTTGATCCAAAAATTCAGCAAAATCAGTAATATTGTGCAATATTTTGACAATTTAAAATAACTGTTTTATTTTTGAAAATGCAATTTATTACTTGGCAAAGCTGAATTTCCAGCATTATTGATCCAGTCTTTAGTAACATGATCCTTCTTATAAATCATTCTAATATACTGATTCACTGCTCAGAGAGACATTTATTGTTGTTATCAATGCTGAAAAACAGGTGTGTACAATGGTTTTCAGGTTTCTTTGATGAATAAAGTTCAAAAGAACAGCATTTATCTGAAATGAGAATTTTAAAAAATATTACCAATTTAAAAGTTTTAAACGAATAGTGAATATATCATATATCATAATGTGTGTATATATATATATATATATATATATATATATATATATATATATATATATATAATGTTAATATATTTTGTATATATATTTTATTTATATATTGAATATTTTAATGTATAAAAAATAAAATAAAAATGTGCAATGATAGCTGAGAAATTTACACAGCTACAAAATAATTATGTGACAGAACTAGAATTAATAAACAACAACAGCATACAGTATGGTGTTTTTTAGCATTTACAACCCATTACGAATGATATTTACAAAATTCCGCCATATTTTGACATTTTAGTCAGCTAGATTCTTAATACATTATGAGAAATCCAAATGTTTGCCAGGCATACAAAAACACATACTGTATGATTCATGAAATGTAAAACTGTGCAAACTGCATAGTGACATTTCTGTCAACAGGCGGAAACTTTGTCACAATGGTCCTGGACCATCTATTTTTATTGTTGAGACCTGCTTTATTTAAACCCTACTGGTACATGAAAAACATCTTCGAAAAATATATTCATATATACATGATAATTATGTACTCTGAATATACAGTTTTTTGTCTCACGAAAAGGGGTTGATATCAGTTCAAAATATATTTTTGCCTGATTGTGCCAAAATGATTTGCGTGTGCCCGACACAGGCGATCACCAGATGGTGCCAGTGAGCAGAATGAAACCTGCACTCCAAACATGTAAAATAGCATAACATGTTCAACCTACAATGCTGATCTTGGACCTTTCATTGGCTTTATAAGCAGGGACAAACCGCTTATTGGAAATCAGTAGCTGTTATGAGTAAATAGCATGATGATAGTAAGAATCAGCAGCAAAACTTCACCTTTTGACCTTTAGTGCAGACTATGTAGCCGATTACACTGGCTCCATTGGAAGTGCCAGTAGAAGTGAGGGTGGGGGCTTCCACCGGATCTGCAAGACTCCAGGTGTCTGTCCAACTGAACTTGCACATCCTGAGGAGGTAAAGGAGGACCTGAAAAAAATAAATAAAAGAGGATGTTCATGAAATAACAGAATACTGAAACAAAATGTGTGAGTTGCTAGCCTTTTATCATGATTCAAGCAAATTTGTGTGTTTGTGGGTGGGCTGTGACATGCATTATGCTTTCAGAAATGTGCATGCTTGTGCATGAAAATATGATGCATGTGTAAATGGGCATGTAAATGTACGTGCATTTTACAGCCAAAAGGACGCCAGCTGTGCAAAGACTATATCATAGTGTATTCGTTTATGTCAGCACTCTTTTATTTTATGTGGGCTGATTCGTCTTAATCCCAGTGTTATATATGGCTGCCGGCAATGGACCGCACCATCTCAGAACCTAAAACGTACTCGGTTACTTACGTAATCTCGGTTCCTTGAGATACTTTTCTTGTACTTTGTCGCTAGATGCTGTTGTGGGAAAAATAATTTTCTCCGAATTCTGAAGCCGTTTAATCACGCAGTAAAACTGCACGGCCATTGGTTCGTACAGAGTAATAAAACGAACCAATGGCGAGGCAGCGGAGCTGCACAAGCCTATGGCAGAGAAGCCTGCCAGAGCACAACAATACGGGCGTGGTATCTGGCTATAAAAGCAGGTGATCTGGCATAGGATACTCAGATTAAATTCGACTGAAACGACAAACGAAGTGTCGTGCAGCAATATAATACGGCATGAAATGCAGTACTTGTTCCCGTATCTCAGTTTCCCTTTCAATACTTTACTCGTACTGCGTCACTAGATGCTGTTATGAGGAACCAATACAGTCATGGTGTGTTATGGCTGCAAAACAACTATAATGATATACTTGGCTTTAAGCCCTAGCAAAACCTAGAGGAACCAAGACATAATAGGGAATACTTATTTCCCTAGGGACGCCTAGGAACGCAAACCAGGAAGAACTCATAGAGGTCGATCCTGCCCTAGACAATCGTTCCAGTAAACCTGTATGGCCTAGGCACTGCAGAAGGGCCGAGAGCTGGTTAGGTAGGAAAAGGCAATAGCTGATTACCAGTGGTCCAGACCCTGATCAGAGCCACAAAGTTGTTATAGCAATAGACAATAGCCACAGAGTTACCCCATATAGTCAGGGAGAAAAGTTCAGTAGTGGTTTGGGCTCAGCTGAGGCCAAACTTTGTAGTCGTTTGGCCCAAATTCTTAAGCATGAGGCATTCACAGAGAGTGTCTGTATGTCACCCACATGCTTGACCAGATGCTAGTGCTAGCAGAAGTATGGTCTTTAATGTCAGCGGTCACAGATCGACTGACTAGAATGGCTCAAAGGGAGGGCTCTTACCACTGTAGACAAGTCCCATGTAGGGACGATTCAGCCTCATGGAACCCTTCGTGAAAAAAACACAAGGTTGTTTCTGCCCACAGTTTGGCCAGCAAAAGGGCGTTCCATGCTATGGCTGCCAGATTAACCTTGAAAGTGGAGGAAGGGAAGTCACTTATCCAGCAGCTCCTGCAGGAAAGACAATATGAGAGATTTGTCACAGAGAGGGGTCTGCGCTCCGGGCTGTGCACCAGGTGTAGAACACAGACCATTTAAGGGCATAGAGGCGTTGCAGATGGGGCTCTAGCCTTGAAAATTATGTTTAAGACTTTCTCTGGGAGGTCTATAGGCTCCCAATGAGAGGCAAAAGGAGCAGTGCCCACAACTTGGGTTGGGGGTGCCCAGAATCATCCTGTTCGCCTGAGAGTGCGATCAGTGCGCTCAGGAGAAATTTGTATAGGAGAAGGCTGGGCAAGTCGTGGGCCAGCGCATCCCTGCTCATCGAGAAATAATTTGGGCAGTGATAGTTGTCTTCTGAGGTGAAAAGGTCGTCCTCTGCCTTCCCGAAGATTTTCCCATATTTTGTGAACCGTGTGGGGGTGAAGTATCCACTTCTCCGAGGGACGTTGCTTTGAGACAGCATGTCTGCCCCTTGGTTCAGTTTGCCCGGAACGTGGGCTGCTCTCTGGTTGTGCAGGTTGTGGTGTGCCCATACCAGGAGGTGTTTCACCAGTTTGAACAGAAGTTTCGAGGTGAGCCTGCACTGGCGATTTAGATACCACTGTCATGCTGTCCGATCGGACCAAAATCTGGTTTCCCTTCAAGTCTGGTAGGAAAGTCTGAAAGGCTTGACAGGCAGCATTTACAGGCAGTTGATGTGTAGCCAACTTTCCTCGTTTGACCAGGAACCGAAGGCCGGTTTGCCTTCGCACAGAGCTCCCCAACATGTGTTGGAAGCATCTGACGAGACCACTTTCCTTCTGGTAACCGCCCCCAGTGCCATGCCAGACTGGACAGGTTTCAACCAGTACTGTAGGGGCTGCATATGCAGCAGACCTAACTGAAGTACTGGAGATGCAAAGGCCATGTGGCCTAGCATCCTCTGAAAAGACCTGACGGTGGAAGAGGGTCCGATTTAGAGGCAAATCAAATTTCGCAAGCTGCTGAATGGTCAGAGCGTGCTATGACGTGACTGCGGCCCACATTTGGGTCAAGTCGAAGACTCTTCCCAGTAACAGAATCCGTTGGCTGGGGGACAGCAAGCTCTTGGCGAAATTGACCCTGAGTCCCAGGCACTCGAAGTGGCTGAGAAACACGGATATTTGAGAGTTTTAGCTCCGACTTGGCCAAAGCGAGTCAGTCGTCGAGATAGTTCAGAATGCGGATTTCCATCTGTCTCAAAGGGGTGAGGGCCGCATCCAAGAACTTTGTCCCTAGGACAGACCGAATGGGAGGACCGTATACTGATATGTCACTCCCTCGAAGGAGAATCTCAAGAATTCTGGATGTGAAAGTATGCGTCTATCAGGTCCAGAGAGAAGAACCACTCCCCTGGGCATATTTCCGAGGGGATATGCTTCAAAGTAATATCCTGAACGTCCGTTTCATTACGGCGTGATTCAGGCACCTAAGGTCTAAGATGGGTCTGAGACCGCCATCTTTCTAGGGGACTAGGAAGTAACGGCTGTAAAAGCCTGACTTACTCTTTGCTGTCAGGACCATTTCTACAGCTCCTTTCGCCAGTAAATTCATCACTTCGGTGCGGAGGACAAGAGATTCATTGCTCCTTACCACGGTGGGAACCACGCCACTTCGTGGGGGTCTGCAAGCGAATTGTAGAAAGTAACCTTATTATCCTTTATTATCCTCAAAACCCATTCTGACACTCCGGGGCTGGCCTCCCAGGCCTTGGGCCATGTGGCAAGGAGTTCTACTAGACAGACCACTGTGTAGGAGTCTGGTGCTCGTGGTAAGTGGAAGAGCAAAAGAGCTCTCTTTTCGAGTATGTTTGTGTTTTATTTTGTTTGCTATAACAGCATTTATTTGCATGGGAACGTGAAACTGAACAGGCCCAGAGGCTGCAACAAACACACTGCCTCCAGCACCGAGAACCTGAACTGGGTGCAAGGGGGCATAAATAAGGCTTTTTGGAGGGTGGTCTGGTCCAGACGTAGACATAGCCTCTGTCCTCTTTCCTTCCTGGCAGATGAGGATGACTTTTGAGGCGCTAGGTCCCAGTGTTATCTGTAGGCCGGGGTCCCTGGTGCTTCAGGAAGGGCTGGCGTTTTGCAGATAGCAAGCGCTGCCGAGGCTCAGACTGTGGTGCAGGCTGAGCAGAAATATGCTAAATCACAGTATATTCTTGATTTGCTAAAAAGAACCAGGTCATAAGAATAGTTTCTTGTGACTTATGGTCACGCAGTACTGTATATATTTTGAATCGCTAAAAAGAACTGGCTAATATAAATCATTTATATCTTTGCATGCAGCCCATCAGGACAACTCCGATAGAAACACACACCATTCTCACCACTTTTTCTTGATACACGTGTAAATAATGGCGCCATCTTTGTGCACAGACGTGTGAAGAAGATTTAAGAGCTTTCCTCACACAAAGCTATTATTTTAATGCTATTATGTAGAAATTATTTCAAAATTTTCAACAGCATTTCATTGTTAAATGCTATCACAGTTCTTGTCGAATTAAAACTGTATGTGGTTTCCCAGTGACAAGCTCTCACTCAAACAATCAAATTAAGAGAAGCCATCCTGATGTCAAAGAGCAGGTAGGTTTGAACAATTCAATGAATCACACTAATCACAATGATCACTCTCTGCCCACCACATGACAGATCATCGGGCAGTGCTTAATCAATGAGCACCCCTCACTGATCAGAGCCCACAGGGCGTTCAGAACGCCGATCGGATCCCAGAGACGTCAGGGGGGATGACTGAGAGCCTGTGGAAAGACAGTGGAGCTAGAAGTGGATCATGTAATTTGTGAAGCTGATCCAGAGGAACTAGATCAATGCTCTGTAATTGAAAACAGCTCAGAAGGCTGTCTTTATCTGATCAGGCCTTCATTTGAGGGCTACCGCTGCATGGCTATATGCCTGAAGATGGGCATCACGTAATAAAAGCTTGCTGCTGATATAGTTCACAGGGAAGCCGCAGATGGGTTTACAGTTGCCCTGTATATATTACACAGTCTGTAGGTGGGGAACACACTACGCACTAGACTAGACTGAAGGTTCATTCTACTCTCCAGACATCAAGATGCTTCTGAGGCATGGAGTCCACTGTGCTAGAAATTCGATAATCTGAGCCAGGACCGTTCCCATCTCCAAGTGGCCTTCCCTTAATTAACGTTTTAAATCAATAAAAAGCATCAATAATAATATATATATTTTAAAAAATACATCAGAGATAGGCATTATGGGAGAAAAACATTATTTTCACACATTAAAAGCATGATTTCTTTGCATTGTCTTCATGTTCTTTAAAACTATAGAGCTGGTTTGTACATCCACTTCTGATATTGAAACTAAACTGGGTTTTCACAAATTCCCTTTAAATTTTATTGAAGGTAATACTGCAAAATGAAAGCTTATAAAACTAAATGATAATTATAAATGTGTTTTTACTTTATAAGGTACAGTAAATTGTGCTTTTGCACACCATCAACTGTGCTTTGATATTCACAAGGTGGAAAGCACCTCATGTTAGGTAATTTTATAGAATTTACAGCATACATTAACACTGGCAAATATTCATTGATTCATCATGATTATTTGATGAAGATACTGTACACTACCATTCAAAAGTTTAGGATAAGTAGTATTGTTATAAGTAAAGATATTAATATTTTTTTATTTAGCAAAGTTGCTCTAAATTAATCAAAAGGGACAGTAAAGACATTAACAATGCTACAAAAGATTTCTTTCAGATAAATGGTATTCTTTTGAACTTTTAATTTATTGAAGAATCCTGAATATATTTTACAGGTTGATAATAATTATTAGTGTTTATTGCGTTTCAAATAAGCACATTAAAATGTATTCTGAATAATCATTTGACACTGAAAGACATAATGACTGATGAAAATTCTGCCTTAATATCACAGGAATAAATTACATTTAAAAATCTGTTAAAGTGCAAACAGTTCTTTACTATATAAAATAAATGCAGCCATGTCTTCTGTCTCCTGCTGGCCCTAGTAATATTAAAGTTTATTTTGTCAGTACTGACACCTCGTGGTCATTTTAAGTCTGTCACTTTGAGTAATACATGAACCATTTGGATTTTAGAGCTCATTGTGCAGATGTGCATCTACGTCCATCCCAAAAGCCCAGTCTGTCAGTTGAAAAGGTTGATTTATGCAGTCATAAAGCTTTTACAAGGTTTAAAACGTCAATGTTTTTCCACTAAGAGGCGAGCGTTGTTATGTTTTGATTGATATATGTGAAGCTGCTTTGATGCAATCTATATTGTGAAAAGCGCTATATGAATATACTTTACTTGACTTAATATGAATATGTGAATTTTGATAAATTATGCATATGTTTAAAACGTTCTCGTGTTAAGTCAGTTCCTGAAGAGGGAGCGAGACGCTGCCGTACAAATGCTGTGGGAGACGCCTCTGTGTGTGTGCGTCCTGAAGCACGTATGGAATTAGTCCAATGGAGAGATGGAATGTCATAGGCGGGTGACGTCAGAGACCAGGAAACTATAAAGCACCCCAAAACACACAGCGCAACAGATTCTGACAGCCGAAGCAAGTGCTAGCGGGCATGCCAGGAGTATGGCAGAACAACAGAGTGTCTCGTGGGACTTCAGGGAACTAGGGTTACATGCGTAACTGAGACATTCCCTTTCAGAGGAACTCGAGCTGCGTCAACACTGTGAGAATGCTAATACCCACTTTGCCATAAGAACAAGTGCCCATCATGTGAAATCAGTTTCGGGTGGTTTTAACGATGATGGTGCCTCGAAGGAGAGATGTCTTGCAAGCATCTCCAGCCTTGGGCATCTTCGTGTAACCACTAAGCCTAGCCCCTGATATGTTAGAATACACAGAGGTCTGGGGACTAAAAATACGGTAGGAAACTGGCTTCTTCCAGGACTTCGACACTTCAGTGTTTGGAGGTCAGGGAGTAAGCACCGGCGTGGAGGTTGCATGCGGGAAGGAAAAAATCTTTAATCTGAGTCATCTGAAGCGCCTCCATCAGCTCCTCACTTTCAGGAAAATAAGGTGGTGAATCCTTATTATCTCCCACATCAATACTGACAACATCCAGCTCCTCAGAACTGGATAGTTGCAATACTGAGGCCTCAGCCTGGGTGGAAGAAATCGCAGAGTTCCCTTGAAAGAGACTATTTACACGCTAAATGTAACTCGAGGCACATAATTGTGATGCTAGACTGTTTATTCTTTTTCATACATCGCTATGTTGTGTAAAGGTGGTTTATACGCATCTTACATTTGACTGCATCTTACTGTTTTGTGAAGTGACTAACTTTGTAAGGGACAGTATTTTCTCAATTTCTTTGTTTATTTGTGTTGCAGTTTCACAAATTGCTTTCTAGTAAAGAGAGTTTGACCCTGACTTATGTCTACAACCTTTTCTGAGGCTGACACAAAGCAAAATAAGAAAAGAGAACAGACAAGTGACTTCTTATATAAACAATACAAACATCTGAACGGTAGTGTAAATATAAACTAAAGAAATGTGGCTGGTAACCATTCTAGCGATGTTGTGTCTGAGGTCAGCTGAATAATTGGAAAAATACAATAAAAAAGTCTCTACAGTGAAGAGACATTAAACAAAAATATGATTATTAATCTTAGCACATTAACCATATCTGCAGTATACGAGAAGAACTCAAACATAAGTAGTACAGCATTGTTAGTTTAAAGACTGGGAAAGTGCTACTGAGTTTCATAATCAGTCCACATAAGAATAAGTCATGAATCAACCATACTGAAGAGTGATTTATGAGATATTAGATGGGTCTTCAGGTGGGTCTCTCAACATTAAACAGAACATTAGGATTAATTAACATTCTATACCAATAATATCTGCAACTGTTAATGAATACAGACTTTGCTGAGAGCCACGGCACGGCAGGAGACAGCCACAATAATGCTGACGGTCTTTCATTTCCTCCCTGGAGAATGGCTGTTACACTCAGGAAAAAACTTAGCTGGCACTGAAAGCATCCTCATATACATATCTGCTCTGCTTCTTGGCATTGCAACGTCTGTGAGTGTGTGAGCCAGTGTGAAATAATGTGGGAGACAGTAAAGAAGGAGCAAGCGAGGACTCCCTCAGAAGCAGAATACCGGGCATCCCCCTGTTCTCCCCCTCCGCCCTTCTCACATCCTCTCTGATTCTTCCTCTTTTCATCTTCAGTCGCTCCGCTTCCCTACTGCGGCAAACACTCGTCCCATTTCCATTCATCACGCATTCATTCATTTCCTCTGCTCTCATTCGTCTGTACTCCAAAGCTTAAAAACAAAGCATCTTTCAGGGTCCTCTGGGAACCACGTGGAGAGATGAAGAAGAGCAAAACGCAACTTGGTTGATCAACATCTCAGGTAGACGTCTGGTAATAATTGTGTGAAAACTAGGGCCGACAGCTCTTGGTTTTTTTTTTTTTTTTTTTTTGCTCTAACATCCCATAGGGTTCTTTTAATGAAGGCAGCTTGTGCTTGTCTACAGTCTCTCTAGGGTAGGAAGCTCATTATGGAGGACTAAAATCTCAGTCTTCTTCCTTTAGCAGGGTGAATTGATTAACAGAAACAGCATAGCAAACATCAAGGTTACACGCCTAATGTTAACTGTTATCTGACACATGAGGAACTCCCACAAACAACTGACAACTTATATGATATTCTCTGAGCAAGCACCATCTTCAAAATATTTGGATGAGAATATAATTGGACAAGGATTATGATGGCTGGTCTAATAGGAATTGGTAGATACAAAGACAAACTTGTTCCCTCCAGTCCAATTTTATCAGAGTCTGCTCAGAGTAAAGATATTTTCATAATTGGCCCTTAAAAGTTGGGAAAAAGTTAAACATTTCTAGATGAAGGTGCAGTGATTAATTTGTAAATGAATAATTGTTTGAACCAAAACAATAATTAGAGTGCTGTGACCAAACCTGACCATAAAACTTTAGTTTTCCTGGAACATGACTACTGTAAAAGCATCTGTAAAAGTATCATTGCATTCACAAGTTCTCCTTATTCCACCATGTATTCTGTCTATCTTGAGACCAAATATCATTCAGCTGATCAGTGGTATTCTCTCACCGACTTAAGTTGTTGTAACTCCCGTTGCTTATGTCTCCCGCTGTTCTGATTAGTATTAGAGTTGTCCAAGGGTGCATCTCTTTTGATCATAAACTCCACCAGCTTTAATCATGGATATGATGGTTGACTGTCTTTTTGACATTTTAAAGAAATTTTCATTAAAATAATTAGTCAGGTATCTACACTCTCTCCAAACTTTCCGCTGCAAAACAATAAGCAGTAAGCACCAACCAATGAGAATGATTTTGAACTTAAGAAAGTTGATTGGTCAAAAATATATGTTGTAGCCTGGCATGCCAGACCTACATCAAGATGTTAGGTCTGGAAACTCTTCATTGACAGGGCTCAATCCGAGGGGCGGGATAAACGTTTGTCTTTCAAATTCTCTCTGCACGCAATTGGTTAGCGCTAAAGCCAATCAGAGCAACGAAGAATGTGACATACTCAGCGGAGCAAGTTGATATATTATTAAACTTTTACCGTATCTAGTCCAGCTGTCAACATTGAACATTGAAAATAAGGAAGATTTCCCAGAATCCATCCCCAAAATAAGAGATTTTTTACACGACCCACAAACTTTAAGAATAAAACACTAATCATTAAAAGTCTAAAGAGTTTATAACTAGCTACATATGTGTGAGAGAGAAAGACAGTATATATGTGTGCGTGTGTGTGTATGAGAGAGCAAGAGACAGTGCGTCATTAAAAAAAAATAAAATCATAGAGAATGTTTTAAATACTATAATATAAGCTTACCGAGGGAAACGGAGGCGGAGTAGTGCTTGCTTGAGATGATTCGGAGAGGTCCGTGCACCTATACTGATCAGAGCACGCGCTGACACGGAGTAAAGCCTTTATCCTCGACGCCACAGCACGACTGCGGATCGTTTTGCCACAGCTTTTTTGCAACAGCGTGAGGATGAACAACTAAAACCGAGTATGTCCGAGCTTGCTCTTACCGTCTCAACTCTGTCGTCATTAAGCCCGCCCGCCAACTCTATACACGATGTGATTGGCCCGGCCAGAGTTGGGCCTTTCCAGCTAAACCGTCTATGGAGAGTTGCTAGCACCACACTTTGCGGCAAAATAATTTTTGCTGCCGCTAGGGTGCGTCTAGATTTCTAGGCTATATATGTTGAGGACCAATAGCAAAACATAACTTCCAAATGCATCTGCATAAACTCAAGCTTTCTCTGTTTCACACGTGTGCACGCACTGTCACCATGTAATGCAATTGTTAATGTCGGATTGTTTAAAAACACCTCTACCAAGACTAGAGCAGGTAACAGCATCTCCTCGTTATACCTAGGACACGACTTAAGACTATGAGCGACAGGGCTTATAAAGCATCCGCTCCTCGTCATGTAGAATGCCCTTCCAGAACAACTTAGAGCTCCCAAGAGTACGAATGTTTTTAAAACTTATCTTTTTAGGAAAGTGTGTTTTTAAGTATTTTTAAGTATTTCTGCATAGTCATTTGTTTTACGTAAGTGTCTGCCTGTTTATTTGTTTTATTTTTTATTTATTTATTTCTGTAAGCACTTTGAGATTTGATGTCAAATGTAAAGTGCATTATAAATAAAATTCATCATCATCATCATCATCATCAAAAACAAATACTGGAACACAAAAACCGTACAAGAAACAGAACAAGATCTCGCTCAAAATAAGCACTGCATGGGTTGTTTTGTGGGATTAATTACATTCATAAAAAGACCAAGGATACTAATTCAATGTATTTTGATCTGAAAACATAAGCCTTGAATTGGCTTTCTGTCATGGTCTAACATTGTCCTCATTGTTTTGAGGTACCAGTAATCCTAATTCTTGATATATACCCTAACAAAAATATATAATATATATATATATATATATATATATACTATATATTAAAGCAGGGAGCAAGAAAGCTTGTATAACTTTGAGATTTAGGTCACCAAAAATAGCCTTAACTAATTCAGACACGGTCAAGGATGTAGATGGATTAATTGGATGGCAACCCCCCAAACACTTTAAAAAACTGCTATCTTGGGTTGAAATTTTAACATGTCAATTTACTGCAATCAGTTTGTAATTTAATGTAATTTATTCCTGTTATGGCAAAGCTGAATTTTCAGCATCGATTACTCCAGTTTTCAGTGTCACATGATCCTTCAGAAATAATTCTAATATGCTGACTTGGTGTATAAGAAACATGTCTTATTATTATCAATGTTAATCTTTTTGTGGAAACTCGTGAGATGTCTTTTCAGGATCCATTCAAAAGAACAGCATTTATTTGAAACATCTTTTGTCACATTATAAATGTATTTACAGTTACTTTTGATCTATTTAGTGCATCCTTGCTGAACAAAAGTATTCATTTCTTAATAAAATAATAATTAATTTTTATCAATATATTTATTATTTTTAAATATTATATAATACATAATTGTATTAGCTTCTTTCATATTAGAATGATATAATGTCTATATATTTAATAAAAAAACAACAACAACAACAATGCAATTAATCATGACCCCTCACTTGTATGCAAGTTCTGTAATAAGAAATGTTCCTACCATTGAAGCAATTCAATCTTGAAGTATCAACTTCACGTTTTTGCAAGAACGCATGGTGATCTGCGACGCAACGAATATTATGCAATTAATCTGATTGAATGTTTCAATGGATTAACAGCGCTAGTAATAAGATGTCAAATCACTTATCAATAAGAAATGATCATGCAGAGAGTGCACTCAGTGTTCGAATGACTCACCGGCTGGCTGTGTGCAGAACTCCACCGAGAACTCCTTCTTCTCCCTCTGCTCAAGAGGAAGCTGCCAGGGCATCTGATGGGGTCGGGCCACTACCCGTATCTTATACACAGTCATGGGCTTCAGGTTGTAGAAGTGGTATTTGTACCCTCCAGGCTTCACTACATCATACTCCGCATCATTCAGGAAGATCATGTGGCTGTAGTTACTGTTGCTCGGCATCCAGGCGAGTTCAGCCGAAACTTGTGTGATGTTCTCCACACGAAGGTAATAGGGTGCCACCACCACATCTTTCCCCACCAGCAGTGTGCAGCGCAGCGGATCGGAGAGCCCCCGCTCTGTCATGCTCTGGATAGAGATGCGGTGAGTACAGGAGGCCAGGTTCAGCTTCTCGATCGAAGAGCTTGGTGCGGCCGCCGGAGGGCACGCTCATGCGCACCTCCTGATCCACCAGCACGTTGTAGCCACTGATGGGCGTCCACCCAGGCAAAACCACTGGAGGCTCCCAGCTTATAATGACACTCTTGGCCAGCTGTTTGATCGAGGTAATGCGGCGGGGTAAGGCACGATGCTTCTCCGATCTCATCAATGTTCACGTCCAGCGTGCCTGTGCCGTTGCTGCAGGGTCCCAGAAAGTCCATGCCCAGCCCAATGCTCATGCCCAAGCTGCTCACCCCACTGCTGCTGCTGGTGCCCGTCCCGGTACCCGAGCCCAGGGCATCCAGCCTGTACTGAGAGCAGCGTGCTGAGCGGTGCTCACGGCGCTGCTCGGCATGGAGGGGGGCTGTGGTTGAGGTTAGGACGGTTCCTTGATGCGGTCCAAGAAGAGGAATAGAGGGAAGCTCCTCATCCTGGACAAAGTCCACAAAGTTGGAGGGAACGAGACCCTGCTGTCCATCCAACAACTCCCCTGAAGTGCATAAAAGCATTGAGTGGTGAAAAAGAGCATGAGGGAGAAAATGCTATTCATGCAACAAAAACATAATGTTATAAGGAAATATGTCTACATGGGAAAGACAACTGCACTTGTCAATGTCTTCATAGGATCTTTAACAGTTTTGACAACTTACACTACAGTATATTATTCACACTCAGGAAACAGCAGCAGTCCAACACTACTATTCAAAAGTTTCAGGTCAGTAAGATTTATTTTTTTTTCAAATTGTCTTTCAGAAAATTGATACTTTTATTCAGCAAGGATGCATTAAATCGATCACTGTAAAGGTGAGAGTAAAGCAATTTAAAATGTTACAAAAGTTTTCAATTTTTATCAACTTCTTTTTTTCAATTTTTATCATGTGACACCTAAAGGCCAATTTATACTTCTGCGTTGAGGGTACGCCGTAGTGTATGACGTTGGCTACGCACGTAGGCGACGGCGTTGTGAGCATTTATACTTCTGCGTTCAGGTCTTGGTTGCTCTGCAGTACTGCTCCGAAACGCTAGTTGGCGGCGGAGGGTTTTTATGTTCCACTGTTTAGATTCCTCGAGTTGCGGCTAGGTTTACTACAAGCCTGAAAGAGAGTGGATCATGTTGGAGTTGGAGCTTATTGAGGTGGAAAAACAGTTCATTTTAGTGAAATTACTAAAACTGAAAGGCAGAAATGAGAGAAGACGTCGAGAGGAGATGGTACGTGTGGAAATGCATGAAAAGGTACATGCGGAAATGCGTATGAGGAAATGCGATGCTACCAAGCCGACCAATCACCGATCTTGCGGTCCGCATCGCCGCGACGTGTAGTTACATTTTTGAGGAGGTGCGCGTCAGGCTGCGGCGAAGGGTACGCGTATGGGACGCGTCTGTGCGTATGCTACGCCGTACCTACTGCGCGCACCCTACGCAGAAGTATAAATTGGCCTTAAGACTGAAGAAATGACTGTGAAAATTGAGATTTGCCTTCACAGGTAAAATTCACAGAGTAAATTACATTTTATTCAAATAAAAAACATGTTTTTAAAATTGTAATTATATTTCACAATTTATTTGAGAATTTATTAATGCAACCTTGTTAAAGGGATACTCCACTTTTTTTGGAAATAGGCTCAATTTACAACTTCCTCAGAGTTAAACAGCTGAGTTTTACCGTTTTCGAATCCATTCAGCCGATTTTCTGATATTTAGAAGAATATCAGTTACCAGACAGTTTCTGGTCTCATTGACTACCATAGTATATATTTTTCCTACTATGAGACCAGAAACTGTCTGGTTACTGATATTCTTCTAAATATCAGAAAATCGGCTGAATGGATTCGAAAAGCAAGTAAACACAACTGTTCAACTCTGGGAGTTGTAAATTGAGCTTATTTCCAAAAAGTGGAGTATCCCTTTAAGCAGAATACCTTGAAGAGACTCAAAAACATTCTTTCTTAAAAAATCTTGTTGACCTCAAACTTTTGAATGATAGTATATAACCACTCTGAACAAGTCTGAAGCATAGACAGTAAAAGAAATGGACACAGGACCCTGTAGATTTAAACGGAGAATGTTGAAGCACCATTAGAAGCACTCACTTCCTGATAGCCAAGCGTACTGAGCAGGCTCAAACTGAGCTTGACGACGTAGATGTGACGTGACCAACCATTCTGACCTAGTAGCTATGCCAGAGACAAATCTGAATTGAAATCTGAAACAAATCTGTTGTTGAAATATTTGTCCCATTGCTTTTATGAACTCTCTATCTATGGGCTTCTCCCTTGACTTTATGCCTCCACGTCCACCCGATTGCCTCATGGACAGTAAAAGATTGCCTTCGAGCTTCTCCTTGTATCTATACGGTAATTTCTCAACTGTGCGAACAGAGAGTCCTGTGGTTATGACGCAATCGTTAGCCTATTTTTACAAAAACAGCTTCTACAGGGCCACAACATAAGATACAAAGTAATTTAAAAAAAAAGTTTCTGAAGAAATAAATAATGGACAAATGGAGACTTTGGACGTCTCACATGTAAAGTTATTTGCTGTCAAATTGACACCAAAATGAATGGGAGTCAACAGCAGGTGATAGACTGCTACAATGGCGGCTCCCGAACGGAGCTTCAGTTTCCGGCTGGTGGATTACCCCCTTGGTCTGAAGTAGTCCTGTATTATGACATACCTTCATAGAAGCCGTCCTCATCCATGGTCCCATAAACATACAGGTACTTCCCAGCCACCAGGGGAGCTCTGCTTCAGGATGCTCATTGGGGCCATCATAAGGGTTATAACTGCAGAGGACACTCTGTATCAATTCATATATTTATTTATTTATTTAAAAAAAATGTATTAAACTCTATTTTGTAAGGTATATTCTTGATTAAATCAAACCTACAGGAGAAATGTATATGTTTTGATGGTAAACTATTAGTGGAAAATGCTGACATAACTAAGCAACTGGTAGGTTAATTTCCCTGAAATGTTAAACACTGTAACTCTGTGGCAGCTACAGTAAAAAAAAACATTGCTTGGTTTGTTTGGGCATCCCGGCCAGCTTGATATAGTGGAGTGCAAGATGAGTTTGAAACATTATTTTTGTAAAAACCATCTAGTGACGCTAGTGGAGCCAATGGGCAAGCTGGCTGAAAGGTTTAAAGCAAAAATGTGAAGCTCATATTTTTAGTAAATCTTTTCTATGATTGTATGACAGCGTATTTTATATGTTAATCTGCTGCTCTTTGGTAGATGAGTCAAATTTCTTGTATGTGGTAATTGATTGTGTGCACAGATGTTGTTGATGCACTTAACTTGTACTTAACACAGACTTGATGCAGTCATTAATGCTATTCTTCCACCTAATCATTACAGCTAATGGCATGATATAACAAATCATTACAGCTAATGACACACTATAACCTATTATTACAGCAAACGTCCAATTGTAACGTATGGTAACATGTAACAACAGCTGTAGTGGATTCACTTACTTGTAACGGGCAACACAGAGTCTCACTTTGCCTGTGTATCTGGACTTAGACCTGGGGGACGATCCGGGCTCTTTATCCATCTAAAAGAGAAAGGGGGCATTAAAAATGTCTTGCATATAGGCCCAGGGCATGACTTGCAACACCACTGAAACTCTTAAGACCTCAAGATTGGATTTGAAAACCAAATCTAAGTGTGTGCAGTGTGAACAAAGCCTAAGAATGTCGATGACAAATCAATGGGTTGTAAAGAGAATACATGGTTTTCACATTTTGATTTTTGATAATGTTTCAGGCAAACACTGAAATCTGTATTAATTGAGAACAAATTCTCGTGTGCAATCTGATAATGTGGGCGATTAAGCCAATATCACCAGAGGAGCACAGTCTGAGCAGACAGATTGGACTATTCACACCCACACACAATTTCTCTCTCACACACAGTCTGTCAGTGTACTGTAATTATTCTCATAATGGCCAAATCACTGTGGTACAGAGTACGGCACACTACTGAGAATCAACTTTTCTCTGTTTGGTTTTTATATGTTACTTTATATGTTACTTTATATCTTTACTCTTAGAAGAAAGGTTCTATATAGAACCTTAAAAGGTTCTAAAGCGCTACATCATTTGGAACCTATAAAATGCAATGCATGAATGATCACAAAATTTAAGATATGGGGGTTTAAAAATGTAATTTATCAGTATCACACGAAGAGTGACATTTCAGTTTTTATCCTTCAAAAATCAGCATGATTAAAATGGGATATTAAGTTACTACAACAGTTTAATAAACAATAATTTAATTACAACTGCAAAATGTTGCAGAATAATGTAATATATAAATGAATAATAGCCTTTAAAGAACCTTTGTGCCAAAAGGGTTCTTTCTTGTCATTATCATCATCATCATTTTTTTTTTTTGCATAAAAGGCAGTTGCAGTCCTTTGCAGTTGAGTAAAGAACCCTATGCTACAAATATAGAACCCTTTTTTTCTAAGAGTGTAGAATAGTTTCTATTCTAATCTATTATTTGACTCTATATAAATGTTTTTGTAGACAATTTCAGTGTTTTATACATTTTAAGTTTATAATAAATTTAAACCAAATATTAAATTATATATAAAAAAAACATTTTTATGAAAATTCTCTATTGATTTGCATTGTTGCCTTTCAAAAGGAAGAGGTTCAATCATTGTAATATTTGCATAATGAATTGCTATTAGACTTCTTTCTTGCATTTATTTAGATTTTTTTCCCCATCTATAGCTGCCTTTATCGGGTTCTAATTCTTGCATTTACTTTACACACAACAGAAGTCTAAAACCTATTAAGGGGTCATGAACTGAGAATTCAAATTTTCCATGATCTTTTGACAGTTAAGTATATCTGAAAAGTATATCTGCCAGCAACGCCACAAACATGTAAGTAATCATGTTTATTCTTAATGCCTGATCTGTGATCAGTGATTTCTGATGTATAATTATTCAAGTTCAGACAGATTATCTCTCAAAATCGTTCAATACTGTTTATGCATCAGTAAATCAAGCCAGTGACTGAACAATCAACTTCACGTTGTTTCTCACATACCCCTTTTCCACCAAAAAAGAACTGGTTCGGAACTGGTGCTGGTTCAAAGTTGGTTCGAAGTTGGTTCAACTTGCGAACCGCTTCAGAACCTGTTTGTTTTTCCACTGACTAGAGCGCCCAGGGAACGACGCTCGTTACGTCACTGTTTACGTCGCCATACGTCTTGCAAGTACAACATTACTTTGGGATTATCTCTAACTCGTGTATCAAGAAGGCTTTAAAAAACAATCGAAATGTGTAAGTCTTTTAATATTTTCGTTTGATATGTAATCTTTTCTGATAAGTTATGTACCCCTGTCTTGTGTCTATAATGTCTTAATATAAAAAAAAATAAAAAAATAGAAACGCTTGCGTTAACTTCAAGCATAACAATAACAAAGGCGGACTCCGTCGTGTTTCCGCAAATGTTTCTCTTGGCTTTGCGATCCTTTATTATGGTCAGAAAAGATGTTTAGAACACATCTAAACCTGTCCCAGCCCCCGACGTAAGCATGACGTGGTAAAAGAACGGTTCTAGTCCAGCAAAGAGTTGGTGCCGCTTTGGAACCAGTTCTCCTGGCCGAGACCGGTTCCTTGGCTGTCGAAACACAAAGAACTGGTTCGTGCGCAGGCACCGGCATCCGAACCGGCTCTCAAAATGCTTTGGTGGAAAAGGGGCTTTAGTAGTCGTTTCTTCAAATCGCCAAGCTGTCAATTACACAGCACAAGTTTATCTGGACACATGCCAAATGTAACCAATGATGATTTTACAGTGTACAACAAAGCTCATTCAACGTTTACATTGTGTTTACATTGTTATTTGTTGAAAGTGCAGAAATTGAGTTGCAATAATGAGATCTCTTCATTCATCGCGATCAACAGACTATATATCATTTGCTCAGTGCTCATCACTGCAACCTTTCATGTGATGGGAATACATCTAACTTTTCACAATTCATTAATATCGATAGCTGTAATAATAAAAATGTAGTAAAAGATTTCACGAGAGTTCCACTTCCTAGTTATTTCATATGCAAACATGTCAGCCAATCACAGCAGTGGGCATTTACACAGAAGTCTCACAGCAGATACGGCCCCTTAAATCAGAGGCTAAAATCAGGCTTGGAAAAATGCCTTTTATTTCTAGATTATGACCTTTTTTTTTTAGTAAAGATCATACTAACATTATAAGGGCACCCAGGAAACATTATAATCCATTTCATGAGTCTATTTTGTGCTGGCTTTCGGTTTAAAATATTAAACTAAAATAAAAGTGTGAAGGGTTAACATTAAAAGTAAAATGAACTGACAATGATTGGTTGGTTTGTTTGAGATACTCACAGCAGTGGCGATGACGGGCCGCACCTCTGAGAGGAAGGCCCGTCGTAGGCTGGCGGGTGTGCTTCGTGACAGGAAGGTGGGTTTAACAGACAGGAGCTCGACCTTCTCCCCTCAGTCATCTGCAGAGGCCGAATGAGCTCTGAGATCTTACTCATCAGAATCCTCATTACCTTCACACACACACAAAAGTGACTGATTACTTCATTACAGTGTAAAGCCCCATCTCACCACATCATCACTGCTGTTGATCTTATCAGCCTGCAAATTTTTCAGCATTAGAAATAGTTTCATATGGTCTAATTGGATAGGTAAGGGATAAAACATTCACAAAGGGGTGTGACGGTTATAGCTGAGCACCGTCATTAGAACTCTATGACCGCCAAAACCATGTTATTAAAATATTTTTTCACAAACATTTTTTATCATAGAGAATGTTTAAATGCTAATATCAGCTTAGGAGGAAACGGAGGTCGAGTTAGTGGTGCTTCAGAGACCGCTGCTACTGCTGGAGTCGGGAGAGGTCTGTGCACCTCTTTACCGAATCAGAGCGCGCGCTGACACACGGAGTAAAGGCCATTGCACACTGAGTTCGAAATTCGCATCCGAAATTTTCGCACGTAAAAAAAAAATTCGACCTCACATACACCACCTCCGAAACTTTCGTCCGTCGTGAAAAATTCTAATCGGGTTCGATTTTCTGCGTTTTCGCATCCACAGCCAGCATTTTGAGAGGTTTTTTGACAATTCAGAGCCTGAGGGAGCTCGTCCTACTGGAGCTCGTTCCGCACATCATTGCACATATGCGCAGTGCTTTCAGTTTCGGTTTTCAATTCGATCAAGTGTTTATGTTCTCTTCTCTCAATTGGATTATGAAAGGAATAACCTCCCCTTTCAATCAGATTGAAATTTTGGATTCAATTAATGTGTTATTGAGCAGCCAATTTGATAGCTAATGTATTATTTGGGTACAATATAACCTGTAGCCTTTACAGCTGTTCTGTCTGCCCAGCGCTTCCACCGGGCCGTCGGTTACACTGCATGTGTCCATACCTTAGACATCTGACAGTCTCTGATCAGAATCGATTGGTTCACTGAAATTGGTGGTCTTGTTTTTAAAATGTGTCTCCAGAATCGCAAGCAAAGCATCAAACTGTTCCACTGACATTCTGAGGTAATTTTGAATCGCTCGGCATAATTCGCAACTCCTTGATAAGGAGGTGCTTCCTCTGGCGCAATTTCAGGATTGGATAGACGTAATATTTTCTCTTCTTCTCTTTTCAATAAGAGAGAGGACAACAAAATCATCCTCACTGTACTGCTTGATAAAAATCCATTTTGTATTTTTGTGTTTTCCCCGCAAAGGTTTAATGAATACGCATCGGACACTGTGTGCAAGGTCTCTGTGCGTAGAACTTTTAGGCTGACGAACAGGAAACACGCATACGAAAATTTTGTCCTCAGTGTGCAATGGCCTTAAAGCCTTGTCTTATACTCAGCACGTCCGTACGAGCGCGAAAGTGAAAAATGAAGCGTTCGGTGCGCAGACCGACCCATTTCCCTTTGTGTGCATGGCTTTTTCTGAGCGGTGCTGCGTTCGAGGATGAACGACATCAAGCCAAAATCTGCCCAAGCATGTACGATCTCACCCATAGACAGTAAGGTCTCACCACACAGGAACCCAGGTTTGCGTGTCTAAATTGCAAAGTTCATTGCAAAGTTTTTTGTTGTTGTTGGGGTTTAGTTTACTGTGTGTGATAATGGAAAGCACATTCACTTATAGCTGTCTTGCTGTTAATTTTAAATAAACGTGGAGCAAGTAGCTAATCAGATTGTCTGCTCGTTTATTCAAACAGACGAACGTCGTTCTGCATACGTCATCTCATAGCAATGCTCTGATTGGTTTTAGGTCTATCCAATTGCGCCTTTGAGGCATTTGAGCTACGCCCGTTGGTGACACCTCTCTGGAAATTATTTGTCTATGAAGCTTTGCCAGACCATAACTCAGTTACAAACTGAGATGGTCTGGTTTTAACCAGGCTACAAAAATACAGTAAAAATATTAATTCAATTCAAAAGAACTGTTTTCTATTTTAATATATTTTTAAAATGTAATTTATTCCTGTGACGCAAAGCTGAATTTCAAGCTTCATACTTCAGTCTTCAGTGTCACATGATTCTTCAGAAATCATTCTAACGGTGACTGTTTTCTGATTTTAAATAAAAGTATTAATTAAAAAAAGTATGTACTGTATTTAACAAATGACAACACTTAAAACCAAATGCCATTTATTTGAAACAAATAAATCAGCTTCAAAATGATAAAGAAAAACATTGTTATATTGATATACTGGGCCCTATTTTAACGATTTGAAACGCAAGTGTCAAAGCGCAAGTAACTTTGTGGGCGGATCCCGGTGCGTTGCTATTTTCCCGGCGGGATAAATGTCTCTTGCGCCTGACGCAAATCTAAAAGGGGTTGGTCTGAAGTAGCTTCATTATTCATAGGTGTGGTTTGGGCATAATGGGAAACAAACCAATAAGAGCATCATATCACATTCCCTTTAAGAGCATGATGAACGAGGTGCGCTTGTTCCATGGCGCAATACTATTATAACGGCGCATTTACCAGGCGCGCTTCAGCATCGGTTCACAGCCGAGGAGATCGATGTTCTCGTCAGGGCCGTGAAAGAAAGAGAAGTGACATTGGGATGAGACAAACCCACCCAAATTAGCTTCGGTTAAACATGCATATGATAATTTGGGTAAATGTGTAAGCTTTATGCCTATTTTTCCCATCGTCATGGACACAACAATGATTTCCCTCATGTTTATAATATTTTTCCTTATAATAATGTATCATTTGCAAAAGTAAAATGCATCTGTGTAGATGAGAGAATCATTTACAGTGTATGTGCGTTGTTCACACTCTGTATTATGGCCAAGCATGCGCGCTTAAAATAGCATCTGAATGTACGCGCAACGCGCCACTGACTTTAGACCAGGTTTTTTCTGGTCATTGGCGCAATTGTTTTCTGGAACTGCAAAATAGCACCAGGGGTTGTTTGCGGCGACACACGCCTCCTTTTGCGCTCGACCCGCCCAGGGAGCGCAAGTTCATTTCCTAGTTTACCGACGTGCGTCTGTGGAGGAAAAAGCCCGCTTTGCGCGAGTGCAAGATAGGAATAATAAATGCGTCAGTGAATAAAGTCATTTGCGCGGGTGCAAGAATAGAGCCCACTGCATATACACTCACTGGCCACTTTATTAGGTACACCTGTCCAACTGCTCGTTAACACTTAATTTCTAAGCAGCCAATCACATGGCGGCAACTCAGTGCATTTAGGCATGTAGACATGGTCAAGACAATCTCCTGCAGTTCAAAACCGAGCATCAGTATGGGGAAGAAAGGTGATTTGAGTGACTTTGAACGTGGCATGATTGTTGGTGCCAGAAGGGCTGGTCTGAGTATTTCAGAAACTGCTAATCTACTGGGATTTTCACGCACAACCATCTCTAGGGTTTACAGAGAATGGTCCGAAAAAGAAAAAACATCCAGTGAGCGGCAGTTCTGTGGGCGGAAATGCCTTGTTGATGCCAGAGGTCAGAGGAGAATGGCCAGACTGGTTCGAGCTGATAGAAGGGCAACAGTGACTCAAATAACCACCCGTTACAACCAAGGTGGGCAGAAGAGCATCTCTGAACGCACAGTACGTCGAACTTTGAGGCAGATGGGCTACAGCAGCAGAAGACCACACCGGGTGCCACTCCTTTCAGCTAAGAACAGGAAACTGAGGCTACAATTTGCACAAGCTCATCGAAATTGGACAATAGAAGATTGGAAAAACGTTGCCTGGTCTGATGAGTCTCGATTTCTGCTGCGACATTCGCATGGTAGGGTCTGCCTTGTATCAACGGTTCAGGCTGGTGGTGGTGGTGTCATGGTGTGGGGAATATTTTCTTGGCACTCTTTGGGCCCCTTGGTACCAATTGAGCATCGTTGCAACGCCACAGCCTACCTGAGTATTGTTGCTGACCATGTCCATCCCTTTATGACCACAATGTACCCAACTTCTGATGGCTACTTTCAGCAGGATAATGCGCCATGTCATAAAGCTGGAATCATCTCAGACTGGTTTCTTGAACATGACAATGAGTTCACTGTACTCAAATGGCCTCCACAGTCACCAGATCTCAATCCAATAGAGCATCTTTGGGATGTGGCGGAACGGAGATTCGCATCATGGATGTGCAGCCGACAAATCTGCGGCAACTGTGTGATGCCATCATGTCAATATGGACCAAACTCCCTGAGGAATGCTTCCAGCACCTTGTTGAATCTATGCCACGAAGAATTGAGGCAGTTCTGAAGGCAAAAGGGGTCCAACCCGTTACTAGCATGGGGTACCTAATAAAGTGGCCGGTGAGTGTATATTGTTTACAACTAAGCCAAAAAGTGTAAGCCACTATCTAGTTGTCAAACAGTAAAAAATGACTAAATGAAGTTAGTTCTGAGAACATTATTTGTTTGCAGATGCAAATTGATTTTATAACACAAAGTGCCCAAAATATTTCAATTATGCTGACGTCCTTGTAATTTATTTATCAACTATTTTGTAAATTAATTATAGTGAATGACACGTAAAAATTAGAAAAGTTAAATGTCAAATACGGATTTTCAGCACAAAACAAACCACACCACGTTTCTTGCTACGTTACCCTGTTAACTATTTCAGGAAGTGTCAATACATGTTCTTCAGAGTGCATACAGTACCTTTCCCGGAAGGGGCAGAGAGGCCATTGAGGAGCTGGGAGAGGGTGAGGGGTTTGGTGGGTGAACTTGGAGAGTCGCTCCCTGTGAGCTGACTGCTGCTCAGGATGTCTAACTTCCCTGCCTGCAACCTGAACTTCTCCAACTCTTTTGACAGCAGGTTAAACTGCTCACTCTGCGTCCGACATTTTCCTCCAGATCTCTCACTTTAGCCTGGAAATAAAAAGAGGGATGGAAAGAATAGGAAAAGAGAAAAAGCTTGACGTAAAAACCGCACAGAGACTCATTTGGTCTGGTCTCTAATAAAAAGCAAGATTCTAGCAGCAGTGACATTTACAATGGTTAACCACATTAACTAACCGAACAAAGCTAATGAATGGAGCCAACGAACTCTACCAGCTGTGGTAAGCAACCTACAATACTACAAGAATGGCCCACATCTAAAAGGAGGTTTTTCCTACCAAAAATCGCATTGTGTTCTTAGTGCGAAGGACACTTCTCAGCTTCAGACACCAACAGAATCAAACAAAGACAGGAGTCAATCTATGTCAAGCTGTTATTGTACAACAAATCTCTTTTTGGTCATGAAGTAAGCAATGGGAAGTAATATTACATGGAGAGAGGGTACCACACATGCCAAAATAACAGTAAAAGTTTTTTTATGCCAGATGACTTGACGAATACTTGTACATCAATACTATTAACTGCATTAGAGGTGTGAGTTTGCATTTGAATCAAGTCAACATGGAACTGTAACTTGTCTCTGTGCAATATGTTCATGCACAGTTACAAGTTCCCATGAATCACTAAGCAGTGCATTTTGGGCAAGGAAATTAAAGGAGGGTGGTGGAAGGAAGACATGACACGTCCATCAGTCATGTTTATTGTTGCTGATCTGATCTGCAAACGCACATATCCATGAGGCGCTGAACAGCATTCAGTACAAGGCAGCACACATGCATCGCAACACAGGAAGAGCAGAAAACATCAGGCAGTGAATAAGATATTTTAACCACTGAGAACAAACTTACTTCAATGAATATACCCTCAACTACCGAGGCTGCCCTCATCTTCATTTATCTCCTGTTAAGCATTTGTACTATCCAAAAAAAATAAAAAATGCCTCTCAAGAGGAATGAGGGTACATCTGGATGGTTTCAAACAATCTGGTTTTAAAAAAAAAAAATCTACAGTGGAAGACAATTTTTTACCCTTTGTTAAAGATGATAGAGTTTGTGATTAGTTAATTATGTATTTGGATGACAAGTATATGCCACCACCCATTTTACATACATTTTACAAATACATTTCAAAAAGCAGTAACAAACTATAATTATATTTTTATATTTAGTTTTATAATGATATTTTTATTTCATGTACACTGTTTTATACATATATTGTTAAAATAGTTTTAATTTAATGTAATAATTATTTTATATAAATAACATTAGAAACAATTACATTTAATTATAATTTAATTATTAGAAACATTATATACTGTTATTAATAATAACACACACAGTATTTATACACTCACCTACAGGATTATTAATTTCTCATTAATGCAATTATCTAATCAACCAATCACATGGCAGTTGTTTCAATGCATTTAGGGGTGTGGTCCTTTTCAAGACAATCTCCTGAACTCCAAACTGAATGTCAGAATGGGAAAGAAAGGTGATTCAAGCAATTTTGAGGGTGGCATGGTTGTTTGTGCCAGACGGGCCGGTCTGAGTATTTCACAATCTGCTCAGTTACTGAGATTTTCACGCACAACCATTTCTAGGGTTTACAAAGAATTGTGTGAAAAGGGAAAATCATCCAGTATGCGGCAGTCCTGTGGGCGAAAATGCCTTGTTGATGCTAGAGGTCAGAGGAGAATGGGCCGACTGATTCAAGCTGATAGAAGACTGACTGAAATAATCACTCGTTACAACCGAGGTATGCAGCAAAGCATTTGTGAAGCCACAACATTCACAGCCTTGAGGCGGATGGGCTACAACAGCAGAAGACCCCACCGGGTACCACTCATCTCCACTACAAATAGGAAAAAGAGGCTACAATTTGCAAGAGCTCACCAAAATTGGACAATTGAAGACTGGAAAAATGTTGCCGGGTCTGATGAGTCTCGATTTCTGTTGAGACATTCAGATGATAGAGTCAGAATTTGGCGTAAACAGAATGAGAACATGGATCCATCATGCCTTGTTACCACTGTGCAGGCTGGTGGTGGTGGTGTAATGGTGTGTGGGATGTTGGCATACCATTAGGCCCCTTATTGTCAATTGTGCATCGTTTAAATGCCACGGCCTACCAGAGCATTATTTCTAACCTGTCCATCCCTTTATGGCCACCATGTACCCATCCTCTGATGGATACTTAGGATAATGCACCATGTCACAAAGCTTGAATCATTTCAAATAGGTTTCTTGAACATGACAATGAGTTCACTGTACTAAAATAGCCTCCACAGTCACCAGATCTCTAACCCAATAGAGCATCTTTGGGATGTGGCGGAACGGGAGCTTGGTGCCCTGGATGTGCATCCCACAAATCTCCATCAACTGCAAGATGCTATCCAATCAATATGGGCCAACATTTCTAAAGAATGCTTTCAGCACCTTGTTGAATCAATGCCACGTAGAATTAAGGAATTCTGAAGGCGAAGTAGGTCAAACACAGTATCAGTATGGTGTTCCAAATAATCCTTTAGGTGAGTGTATATATTTTTATGTGTGTATAGTTTGTTTAAAATTGCAATAAAAAGCAGTTTTTTACATTGAAGACAAAAGCGTGCAAAACGTGTACCTTAAACATTTATAATACACAAACAACTTTTGTCAGGTATGTATAAAATGACTATGAAGTTTGATGGGTTCCCCTGAAAACGGTTCAATATTTTGATCTATGGCGATATAGATCAAAGACATTGATAAAATGCTAACAGATCGATCATGGATATGAGCAGTAATTGACAGGACAGCTAAATGAGGTGACAGTAACTACCCCAATGAGTCACACTGGGAGGGAGAACTTTGAGGAAAAGTAACTCGAAAATACCTGCATGCTGTCCAAGTGATTCTGTATATGCAACAAACAAAACAAAAACAAAAAAGACCAGTAACATAGTGACAAGAGATGTAAGAAACCAAAGAAATCACAGTTACACACACAAGCATTTGTTCAGTTTCAAAAGTCACAAAAACCCAACATGAGCACTTCCCCCTCCCCCCATTTCCCCTTAATTGCCAATTAATGGCAGCAATGAATGAAACTGAACAAGGCAGAATATGGTAAATAAATCATAAAATGTACATCAAAGAGATGTACATTAGTTTTAAACATGAAATAATAAAACTAACCAGCAAGGATATGCACAAAACAACTTTATTAGTTTAATACATTTGTCTGAATAACTCAAATAAAAAAAGGTATTAGCTAAGATGTGATTCATATGCTCGCAATATTTTCAGCTAATATGAGAGAAATACATGATGACGCATGTGGAATGTGCTGTACTTTAAAGGTCAGCCAAGATACGATTTAAAATTCATGCTTATATGCACACTCACATACACATGCACTAACATTCATGAGCAGATATCGTTACTCACCTCTAACAGATGGACAGCACCTTCATGTTCCTTCTTAGCCTCAACCTGAGCCTATAAACAACACAAAAATAATATATAACACCATTAATACCAAATCCATCACTGACATGCTCCTTATAAAAGTCATGGCCAGAATTATTTCTATATGTTCCCACATCTCTCTGTACTGGCAGATCAGGCAATCTTTTGCAAGCTGCTCCAAATCTCAGATTTGCATTTTTAAAGGTATTTAGATCTTAATGTATTGCTTGCCAGTTCAGGACAGTCCAGTTGTGTCATTTTAATGACGTGTTTTTTTTTATAGTGTTTGAGCATTGTTTTTTTGACATATAACACAAACAGGCTAAATGACTGAATATAACATATTTTTTTATTTGTAAATATAGAAATATTTAGAATTAATCTGGTAAACATGCTCATACATTTAGGGAAAAAAATCCAGCCAAAATGAAAATTTAAACAAACAAACAACATTTACTTAAATAAATAACTTTGCAAAACATACCAATTTTAGACATACCAATTTCTTTAATTATAGCCAAAGCAAATGTAGTTGCTTTGCCTTTTATCAAATCGTTTTGTTTAAAACCAATTATTTTAGTTTTATTGTAATACACTATTTACTTATTTAAAAAAATTGTGAAATGCATTCATTCATAATTCATAATATAATTTAATTTGTTCAGTTTGATATAAATTTGTCATATACTTGAAATGCATAAATCTGAAAATATTCTTAAAACTTCCAGTTCCAGGATTGGTTGAAGAAGCTATAGGCAACACAGACCGACACAATGCATTGTAGGGAATGAAGACTTTTTGTATTATTTTATTTTCATAATAATTTCATAATCCATTTTGTGAAGTCAGAGTAAGTTGTACCAGCCTGATCTCACGGGAATTCGATACGAATTTTACTAGAGGTGGCTAATTCGTAACAATTCATACGACCTAACTCGTACGAATTCAGTACGCTTTTGCTTTACGAATTAGTGCATATTTTACGAATCGGCCAATTTGTATGAATATAATTCGATACGAATGACCTACCCCTTACCCCGCCCCTAAACCTACCCATCACGTGGGTTTAGACAAATCGTACAAATTCGTACGAGTGAGGTCGTACCGAATTAGCCACTTTTTAATCATTCGTCGAATTCGTACGTACTGTGTATTGTGTACATGTGTACTGAGCAGAGAGATGGGAAGAGCTATATTTTGCATACAAGTATGCGTTGATTATTTTCAAGGAAAGTTATGTTTTTCAACTGACGCAATGCATCACAAATGTATACACTGAAGGGACGTTTCTTAATATGGAAAGTGGATTGTGCCATGTGTAAGCGTGAGGTATAACTTCCATTTTTAAACATAAGCAACATGTTTTGCTACCCTTCAAGGAAGTTGTAAATCCCTCAGTGGTGTATATAAGCTCAATTCTTACTGTACCACCCCATAGAAACGTAGAGGCATAGAGAAATGGGGAACAGAGAAATCTGGAATGAAGACCTCCTCACCAATAGCCTTAGGGCCCTATTTTAACGATCTGAAACGCAAGTGTCAAAGCGCAAAGCGCAAGTAACTTTGTGGGCGGGTCCCGGCACTGTTGCTATTTTCCCGGCGGAATAAATGCCTCTTGCGCCTGGTGCAAATCTAAAAGGGGTTGGTCTGAAGTAGCTTCATTATTCATAGGTGTGGTTTGGGCGTAATGGGAAAAAAACAATCAGAGCGCCATCCAACATACCCTTTAAGAACAGGTGCGCATGTTGCATGACGGATTTTTATTATAACGGCGGGTTTACCAGGCGCGACCCAGGAGCGTTCACAGCCGAGGAGTCAGACGTTCTTGTCAGGGCAGTGAAAGACAGAGAAGTGACATTGTATGGGGATGGGAGAAACCCTCACACATCAGCGTCGGTTAAACATAACGTTATATTCGTATGTTTCTTGCCACTATTGGGCAAACAGGTCTGATCCTTTAGTACTACAATTAGCCTTAAAAATGGGTAATAAGGTTTTTTTACCTTCATGTAAACCACAATGATTTCCCTCATGTGTTAATATTTTTTCTTGTTATAATGTATGATTTGCAAAAATAAAAACTGCTGCATCTGTGTTGATGAGAGAATCAAAGTGTGTGCTGCGTTGTGCACGCGTTACATTATGGCCAAGCAGGCACGCTAAAAATAGTATTAATGACAATGCGCAACGCGCCACTGACTTTAGACCAGGTTTTTCTGGTGAATGGCGCAATTGTTTTCTGGAAGTGTAAAATAGCACAAGGAAATGTTTGCGCCGAAACTAGGTTGGGTACCGAAACTCAGTTCTAATAGGGAACCGGTTCTGACGTAAACGGTAGGTAACGAGACCGAATAAGAATGAAAATTTCGGTGCCTGATTTCGATGCCTGAGTCTGTGGCATGAGGCGCACACACGCAGTCTCTCGCTGTCTCTCTCTCTCGATGTGCGCGCACTATACGGTTTATTGAAGCACTGTCTGATCTGTCTCGCACGCGCGCTTGCTCGCTCACACTAGATTCCGGGAGATTTAAACTAATTTGCGATCACCCGGGAGCCGTTATCAATATGCGGGAGACTCCTGGAACGTCAGCTGATAGCGAGGAGATTAAACACACTTGAAATGTACACGTGAAATGTTTGGCTGCATTTCACGTGTAAAATTACGCGTCAGAATAACCATTGTTTATGGATATAGAATCACCATTCGCGCCGCCTTGACGCTCATGTCGTCATATTATATTAGCGCGCGCATCATCTGCTCCTCAGAGTTCTGCCGAAAAGCAGCGCAAGATATTTGGCAGCGAACGCAGCGTCCCTGTTCCCTATTCAGAGAACATGGGTTACACAGAGACGTTCTCTTACTCAAAGCTGAGCATAAGACGGAGTGGGAACGAAATATCCAACTGGCTAAGAGAGCTTAACTAGTAAATGACAAAATAACTTACACGACTAGTTAAAGCAGACAAAACATGGGAAGTAGCCATGTCGATATTATATTACCCTGGTAGTAATCTCTATTAATCTCCAGTATAATTACATTGTTTGATATAATATTGTTTTATTTGATATTATGTAAATATGAACTTTTATTTTACATTGGTTTATTTATTATTAACATATGTTACTTTTATTTATATTGTAAGTTAATATTGTGTCCAGTTTGGCCCTGTAAATAAAGGGGTAATATTTTTTTTGACAAAGTGTGTGCGGTTTCGCTTTCTTAAGTACCGTTTCAAGAACCCTTATTCTCATTTGTTTCAAGAGCCCTTATTCTCATTTGCCTGTTTCTCTCTATCTGATGCACATATAAAATAATAGAGAGAAATATCTTGGCAAAAGTAACTGGTGTAGCTTCCGTGATTCAACCATAACGTGAGAAAGGATGATTTTCAAATCAGGTCATATATTGTAACTTTCAGCAGCTGTGCAAAACAGCCTTTAGTTCCACATGAATAAAGAAAAATCTGTTTTCAGAAAAATGTATGGAGATAAACCTTTAGAACAACAGAACTGTGTTCTAATGTCTTGACTTCTGATGAGTACGTGTGTGTGTGTGTCATTTTCTCTTTGTTTATTCTCCTCTGTAATCATGGTGCTCCATTCAATAAAGACAGACAATAACTCAAACGTTTCAGCAGGTGACAATGCTCTCGCACTCTGGAGAAAATGTCAGATTTGATCACCTGCTCTGCCGTTTCATTAGAGAGTAATTTACTCGGTGAAAGAGCAGCACTTTTCTCTTCATTCAAAAGAGAAATAAGTAGAATATCAGGAAGTTACCTGAAACTGTTGAAACACCTTTTCATTAAAGATCTTTCTTTATTAGGAACACTTTGACAGACAGATTTTTAATATTGAATTTTTTTTTTCAACTTCGGGCGATTTTGTGTCATGGGGGTTGATTTTTAATTAAACTTCTTTCTTTTTATTATATGAAAGTCACATTACAATTCATATCTCAGAAACTTTTTTACGACCCTTAATCATTAATCTTTTCAAAACATCTTATATGTAAAGATTTGAATTGCCCTAGCTAGAAATTGTGAAAGTCCATCATAAACAGAAGCAATTCCAATTCGGGTCCTCACACCATCGGTGCTCGGGCCCTAAATGTGGTACACATTTCTAAATAATAAAATCTAAACAAAGAGCATAAATAACCATAAATAACATAAATAAGAAAATAATGTGACATCTGAAGCCTTAAATGGGGTGAGAATTGTTGCATTATTCCAAATAAACAGATTATGATACACAAATAAACCAGGGCTGTCAAATGATTAATCGCGATTAATCGCATCCAAAATAAAAGTTTGTGTTTACATAATATATGTCAGTGCACTGTGTATAATTATTTGTTATATATAAAAATTCATACATGCATGTATATTTAAGAAAAACATTTTTTTTATATATAAAATATTTATATTTATACTAAAATTATATATAAATCTTATACAGTATATACATGAAAATATTTCTTAAATATATACGAGCATGTGTGTGTATTTATATATATAAAATAATTATACACAGTGCACCCACATACATTATGTAAACACAAACTTTTATTTTGGATGCGATTAATTGCGATTAATCATTTGACAGCCCTAAAATAAACGCAAAGAGTTTCACAAAAAAAATTAAAATAAAAATCACAAATAAATAAAATGAGATTCACAGTTAAAAATATATATTTATAATTTTTTTTTTTATACCACAAACACAACTCTGCCTGGCATTTATTTTGTGAATCAGTTCCTGTGCATTTGTACATCCCCTCACGCATTTGTGGATTTTAACACTTCTAGCGTCGAGGTGCAGACAAATCCACAAATAAGTGGACTCCACCCACCGTTTCCTTGATCCTATGGTATGGTGTGGTTGGAAACCCTGACCTCTTACCTTCTGCAGAAGGTCAATCTCCTGCTGCTTGGCACTGAGGACAGCCAAGGCTTGTTCATGCTCTAATTCTAGCTGCTGCCTCCTCTCTGCAGCCTCTCGCATATGCTGGGGAAGAGAGAGAAAGAGCAGGAGGTGAGAGGAAACTCAGCAAAGGATGAACACAGACAGAATGAGAGCAACCATCAATCTTTGTCGAAGGGACAGTTCACCCAAAAAAGAAAACTCAGTACTCATTTACTCACCCTCAAGTTGGCTACTTTATTGAGCGGAGCACAAAAGGATATATTCAGATTTAGAATGTCCAAGCTGCTTTTTCCCATGCAATCAAAGTGGATGGAGATCAAGGACAGCTGTGAAACCATTGACTTTGTATTGTAAAACAGTTTGGACATGCTGTTATATAACTACTTTTCGTGATACATGCATAGTCAAACAGTATGGATTTGAAACTATGTTAGATGGATAATACTAAAATCTTCATTTTTGGGTGAAATAATTCCATTAAAAAACTTTTTAGGTCACAGAGCTTTTAGCTGCTGTTAACATTCTCGACAAAGAGTCCCTACACTGATCTACAGACCCTCTTATTATCAGTCTCCAGGAGCACCAAAGACAGAAATCCCTTCTAATCCTGTAGTATCTGATCTAAACGCTGAAGATTTCTGTCGTACTTGAGCTAATCAACTCAAAGTTAAGGGCCATTCACACTGTTAAGAGTTTTCACAGTTTTCTATGTAAACATGCATGTTTGACTGTTGCGCTTGTCTCATAAAAATGTGTCGCTCTATGTTTCAAGAAGTTAACCTGTTGAAAAAGTGTTGGGTTTTTATTTTATTCCATTCGCCTTGCATTTGCATTTATAAAGTCACCAGTAAATCAACATGGAAAATTCTGAAAATGTTATGGAATACTGTAGTATTATTGTATTTTGGTCAAATTCAATGTGCCCTTGCAATCTTTACACAAAATAACTTCCCCTCCCCTCTTGCAGTGACTTGAGGGCGGGACAACCTCTCACTCACATACAGTGGCCCAGTAGTGCACAATACAACGACACTTAAAAAGCAAACACAAGTTCACAACAAAACGAAAATTGTAAAACACATCGAAATAAAGCCGTACACAACGGAAATGCTACCGAACCACTAGAGGGTTCTCGGAGCGCTGTGAAGTTCGTTTCCTTGCCTATACAGTCACCAGCAGTCTAAAAAATATCAACACCAATGATTAGTTTTAACAAGATGTATTGTACATCGACATTTATTAATTTTTAAATGACCTACGTGCATTATAGCTTTGACACGGTTTTACATCGCATGATCCCTAAAGGGAACGTCTACCAAATCCTCAAGTTGTTAAAACGTATAATTTGTTTCAATTAAAATCACTTATAACATTGAAAAACAGACATTTTCAAAATCTAAAGCTTGATTGTACTGGTAGTAGACTGACTTACTACAACTATTTTTTTTCCAATACCTCCCTTTATTTATTTATAGTAAACAATTCTCTTTTAGGAAATTTCTGTAATAGAATAAACTTTTTTTTCTTTTTCAAGTTTCAAAGGTTGTATTTCATATTAACCAGACTGACTTACAACAGGTAAAATTGTGCCAATAGCTTCCTGCATGCACAGTACACAATTAGTTTTTTTTACTACTACACCTAAAACAATTTTTTCATGTCCCAAAGCTGGTTCCTAGTAAACCAGCCAGACTTATTACAGGTGACAATTCACCAAAATGGTTTTTAATATTTATTTTATTTTTTTTTTAATTATTTTATAATAAATTATACGTTTTAACCACTTGGTGGCAATTGCCAGACATTCCCGGAGGAATTATGTGCTACAATTAGTGTTGTCAAATCATTCTCGCGTATAAATACGCAGCTATAATTCACTGGTAGGTGATTTTGAAGTATATTTTATGTCGATATACAATGGTTACATACTTTTAAACTAATCGTGGTATTGGTATATTAAGACTACCGACTATAAAACAATGGTAAGGAAAACTAACTTTGGTAACACTTTATTTGAAGGGGTGTGCATAAGACTGACATGACACTGTCACAACCATGACATAACACCTGTCATGAACATGAAGGAGTCTTTATGAATGTTTATGACTGTTGTCATTAAGTGTCATTCAGTAAATGATGACACTTTAATGCAAAGTTGACATTGTTTAAAATGTCTTAGTTATGACAACTTGATATTAACAAAGACAAAAAATGTATTTGTTATGACAACTTGACATTAACCAAGACAAAAATTGACATAACCAAGGAATCATAACCTGTTAACCTGTAATGTGTTAACATTACATTACCCTATCATATGTTATGGTTGGTTTTAACTTTGGTTGTCATGACACCATTATAACTGTGTCATGAATATTTTACTTGTCCTCAAGTAAAGTGGAACACATTGTACTAGTTATAAAGATGTCATTAAGGGTTATTACACTGTCAAATGCTTTAACAACAGTGTCATTAATATTTCCCCTTACCTCAAGTAAGAGTGGAACATGTTGGACTAGTTATGATTTCTTGGTTAATGTCAAGTTGTCATAACAAAGACATTTTAAACAATGTCAACTTTGCATTTAAAGTGTCATAATTTACCGAATGACACAGTTGAATGACACAGTCATAAACATTCACAAAGACTCCTTCATGTTCATGACAGGTGTTTATGTCATGTTTATGACAGTGTCATGACAGCCTTATGCACACCCCTTCAAATAAAGTGTTACCCTAACTTTACCATGCTCCGAGAAAGCCCTCTAACGTTAGAGGTCGGGAGCATTTCCGTTGTGTTGTTTTTATTGTTTTTTCTGTAGTGTTGTAGATTTTTCGTTGTGTTGTGGCTCATTTCCGTTGTGTTGTTGATTTTTCGTTGTGTTATAGATTTTTCGTTGTGTTGTACATTTTCCATTGTGTTGTACATTTTCCATTGTGTTGTTGTGGCTTATTTACGTTGTGTTGTGAATTTGTTATTTCTTTTTTAAATTTCGTTGTGTTGTGTACTACTGGGTCACCGTACTCACAATAGAAAGCCCAGAACCATACAACGTTCTAAATCAATTTCCCATGGACAAAATCAAGTTCAGCCCTACGAGAAGCAGTTTCACTCAGATGTATACGCCACAATATAGGGAAGAAAAGACTATCGAAACTTTCGTCCATGCTGACTTTAAATGCAAAAACATTCTGTGTAATTGGCCCCTTACTGTGTTAACACTAGGGCTGTTTTCGACTAAGGATTTTCATAGTCGAATCTGATTCGTTAGATTTTGCCGTAGTCGACTGATAGTCAAACCTTTTTTTTTTTTTTTAAGATAGGTCAGTAGCAGCTATATTTTTTCCATTTCAAACAAAAGAGATGGACGTATGCACATTAGGCTATTCGTTCTGTGTTTTGTTTTTCTAAACAGTTAGGCTATGTTTAGGTAGCCTAGTATTTTTCATGTTTTTATCACGCAATCATGTTTTTGATGCGGTGGTGGGCTTGTAACTTGTAATTTAACGCTTTAGCCTAAGGGTAGCAGCGGCGCTGCCGAAAATAAAAAGCTGTCACAAAGAACAAATATATAGCAAGGAGACATTTTAATTGTTTATTAAGATGAAGTTGACGATGCTGCGCGATCTTCGCAGGTGCATGCGCCAGAGAGAAACGCACAGTTCATTTCATCAACAGAGAGCATTACATTTTCTTTCGTTTTGAATCGTTCTATTTACAAGTAGACATTTCAATATAGATATTTAGGTCTGTGGAGTAGACTATACGTATACGCTGAGTTGCAGTAGTTGAGTTGCCTCCGTTCCTTGATTATCAGTAGCCTAATAGTCTGCTTTTCCTTCTTATTGATTAAATCAAGACAATTGGTTGATAAAACATTAATTAAAATCAAGAAAAAAATTATAAAAAAACGAAATTCACTTTAAAGAAAGGCTTTGTGCTTTTCTGTTTGAGGTCTGTGAAAGTTTTAAAGCAGTCTTTTTAGTGCTGCTTCAGAGCGCTCGTGTCCGTCGGAGAACTGTCACGTCTGTAACATTGTTTTTTCCTCTGTGAACCCGAAAAATAATATTTTATGTTTTGTGGAGAGCCAACACTTCCTCATCTGATTTGAGCAGTGTAATTCACATAATTACAAAAAATATATTTTGCCTCCTAAAACTTAAAGATTTTTTGTCACGCATGAATGCTTATGCATCCACTAGATGTGCTGGGAATGTAGCGAGTGCGCGGCGCCCGAGGTGAGGCGTTTATTAGGCTAGTGTGAGCGCGCTGGGCGGACACGTAACTTACATTCGCAGCCCGACTCATATGAGTATTCATGTGCGGTGGCTCGCTGACAGCAACGGCTGGCTGTTTTGAACGAGACGACCCGGTTACTGTGAACGGGGAGCGCTTGATGAACATTCTATGATGCGCGACGCAGCGTGTCTGTTCGTGTGTCTGTTAAGAGTGAGCGCTCGTGAGCGGGAGACACACATAACCTGATTTAAACGAGGTTGAACTGGCCGTGTACTATTCGACTATAACGTTCATAGTCGAATCAGACCTCTCCGAATTGAATCGTCGAATCTCTCGACTATTAGAAGACAGCCCTAGTTAACACCTTGAGAACACTTATTTGTTGGCTTCTGAAAATCTAAAGAACAGTTAAAGAACAGACAGTACATCCAAAAATAAAGTCATTCTAAAACCATAGGCTGTTTATTTAAATTAATTTTAGTGAATAGCAACTACATTTCAGTCTGTTCCTCAAACAAAGTTATCAAATGACTTTAAAAAACCAACAAAAAAAACCCAACAACAGCAGCATATGTGTTTGAAATGATATGAGGGGAGTAAATGGCGACAGAACCTTCATTTTTGGGCGAACTATCCCTTTAAGCACTGAAAACAAGAGCAAAATGTCATCATCAATCAGGTTTTGTCATTTGCTTCACCCCTTCAGGTAAAGCAAAAACAGAAGTGAAGCATCATGTCAATCAGCCAGACAAAGCACAGCCATGGAGCTTCGCATGATCAATAAAGGCTCTTAAGGGTCACGGCTCTGTACATGAAAGGGTGTGTGCAAACAACACAGCATGTTCAATCAGTGCAGATTACTGCCCAACATCATCCCCAGAAGCTCTTCTGACCTGTTAAAAGTGCACAGTGACAAAACATAGCAATCTTCTTTCCATTTGTGACAGGTGAGGTTACAGGGGATAAAGGGTAGGAGGATTTTTCCATGCTGCTATTAAAGAGGAGTGCAGGGAGGAGGAAGGTTAGAATAATCTAACCTTCAGAGGATGAATAAACTGTACTGTGTGTGAAATATGTTATGGTTATCTGATCATCAAATGTTAGTGAATATCTCAATGCCTACTACTTATGGGACAAAGCATCTAATACACATCTAAAGTGTCTTGAAGGGTTAGTTCACCCAAAAATGTTTTATTCATGTTGTTCCAACTCTTAAGACCTTCGTTCATCTTCGGAACATGAATTAAGATATTTTTGATTAAATCTGAGAGCAGGATCACTCCTGCATACTAGTCCATAGGCTTCTTGAGGGATTGAAACTTGCCAGCCTCAAAAGTTATAAAGACATCGTTAAAACTGTCCAAGTGATTTCAGTGGCTCAATCTTAAGTTTATCAAAAGACGAGCACACTTTTGTGCACAAAAACACACAAAAATAACGACTTTATTTCAACCATTCACTCCTTCTCTTTGCGCCTGTAGTCAGTTAAACTAGTGTAATTGCGTATGATCTGTTGTACGTCACACGCATCACACACATGACCAGCGTCGGCCAATAGTGAGCCTACGTGTGCACGTAGCTCTATGCAATTAAACTAGTTTAACTGACTAGAGGTGCAAAGAGAAGGAATTGAATAGTTGAAATAAAGTCGTTATTTATGTGTGTTTATGCGCACAAAAATACTTCTCGTCGCTTGATAAACTTAAGATTGAGCCACTGAAGTCACTTGGACTATTTTAACTATGTCTTTAATAACTTTTCAAGGCCGGCAAGTTTCAATCCCTCAAGAAGCCTATGGACTAGTATGCAGGAGTGATCCAGCTCTAAGATTTCATCAAAAATATATTAATTCGTGTTTTGAAGATGAACGAAGGTCTTTCAGGGTTGGAACAACATGAGGGCGAGTAAATACTGACAGAATTTTCATTTTTGGGTGAACTAACCCTTTAATAGATTATGAAGTACTTTTTACTTATTACAAAGCTTAATCATTGTAACAGCTAAATGTTTAATTTATTTGTTTACTTATTCTCTCAATCATTAACTCACTTACTTATTCACTCACTCACACACACTCGCTCGCTCACTTATTCACTTACTCACTCGCTCACTTACTCACCAACTCATTTATTCATTCACTCACTCACTCACACACACTCGCTCACTTATTCACGTACTCGCTCACTCAATCACTTACTCACCCACTCACTTATTCATTCACTCACACACACTCGCTCGCTCACTTATTCACTTACTCACTCGCTCACTTACTCACCAACTCATTTATTCATTCATTCACTCACTCACTCACACACACTCGCTCACTTATTCACTTACTCGCTCACTCAATCACTTACTCACCCACTCACTTATTCATTCACTCACTTGTTCACTCACTCACTCACTCACTCACACTCACTTTTCGCTCATTCATTGATTCACCCATTCATTGATTCATTAATTTATTATTTTGAATTTGAGAGATCATTTAATGATTACACTGTTCCAGCTTATTTTGCTAATAATAAGGCATCTGTATACAACCTAGACAAATATTACCATAGAATACAAATCATATTGTATTGGTTTAGACTCATCTAAAGCAGTAAAATATTGTGATGCCTCTAGATTAGTTGGTTACTTTTTTTGTATATCATGGCTGAAAGTTTAACATATTTCACACTTTGTACATTCAGCAAAACTGTCACCTGAACTGAAACTAAAATGAAAACAAAATTGCATTTTTTTTAAATATTAAGTGTGTATGTCACATTCAAAAGAAGAGCTGGGTTAGTTTATTTCATGGGGGTGGGGTAATTGTGCATAACTGTTGTGTCATGCACAAATGCATTCCACAGTGCCTTAGCTGGCCGACCATTTAGATCACATTCAGCATCCAGATCAGCTGTTAGTATTCAGTCAAAAAGTCAACATTCAGTTAGTGCTGGCTTCTGTAAAGTCTTTAGATATACCTGATGAATGAAAAATATGGAAGGTGGCAGGGACAGGGAAGGGGCACGAGAGGGTTAGACGTTAGGGGAGGGGTAGGGCGCTCCAGGACTCACAGATCCACACTTTGATAGTGTACGACAGCTCTAAAAGGTAAAAAAAAAATCCGGTGATGCCATAAAAGAGTACAAGGGGAGAAAAAAGGTTTGAAAACATAGATGAAAGTGGAGGTCATGATCTAAATCACCCGTAAACATGGCCAGCTGGGTTTCCCGAAACATGAGCTTGTATACTGACACAAATCACTCTACATAAAGGACTATATGACATTTTCACTTTGCCACCTTTGAGCTTGAACGGCTCATCATACATGAAGGCTAATCAGGTAACCAGTGAGAAATAATTTCCACATCGTACTTTTTTATTTTTTGATCCTAAATTACAACACTTGAATCTTAGGTTGAAATCTCTTAATATGGTGAATCTCACAAAATGTATAATTTCATCCAAAAATGCAATGACCAAACTCTGGATGGATGGATGGAAAATTACTTTTTACATTGCAAAGCTAAAGAAAAAAAAATGGATGGATGGATAGATAATTTGTTTACAATGCAAACTGAAGAATGTAGAAAAAAGGTGATTATCTTTTTTTAATAACTTTTTCTTTTGAATATGGGGGATGAGTCTGGCTGGTTCTCACCTTCAGCACCTGCTCTAGGTTCTCCAGTTTGCCTTGGAGCTTAGTCTTCTCCAACAGAGCGCAATCTCTTTCCACTGTCACAGTGTACAGAGCCTCCTGCAGCTGTTCATATTCACTTTTCACCTTATAGAGAGAGAGAGAAAGAGAGAGAGAATTAATCAAAAATGTCTTCAGGCTTACACGGTTTCCCTTCTGACCTCTGTTAGAGAAGTAAAAAAAAAACATGTCTGAGATGTGGCCTAGTGGTGGCCTAGTGGTTTGCGCACGTGTTTGACAGACTAGTGCTCAGCTCATGCAAATGACAAGTTTGAATTCAGTTTGAATTCAGTAAGGCACTGTTCAACCCTTATATTTCGTCTTCTCGCTACATTTAATAAAAAATGTAAGTGTGATTTTACAAGGGGAAAACAAAAAAGTTGATTTAGTTTACCAACTACTGAAAGTTTAAAGAGTAACTAAACACTTAACCTACTTTTTTTAGGTAATGATCTGTAAGAATGGATCTTTATTAATACCAGTCATTGATTCGAGTAACTTTTTTGGCATTTGTTTATAAAGTGTTTTATTTCTACAATATATGGTGTAAAAGCGTCTTAGTGCTGCCCTCTTCAGGTTGAACGGTGGCTACTGCAGTTGAAATTTCCTATTGGATGTTTGCGGTGGTACGTGACACAGCGGTTGTTGGTGACGTAGGCAAGTTCCATACAAAGAGATGCGTCTCAGGTGCACGCCCCCCTCCGCTGGGCTCTGCCCACTTTTCCAGCATTTTTCAAATATTGCCAGTGGGTGGAGTCAGGCTCTGACCAGGGGTTTAGTTACCCTTTAAGATAGTAGTTGTGAGCATCAAACTACAGTGGTTGTCTTTGGATCTGCAGTGGGGTTGAGGAAGATTATGAATGAATAACACCATCTGGATGCATGTGGCCACAAGGCTAATAGGCGAAATTGTTCAACAATCTACAAACCTCCAGCATACGATACTCTTAGGGTCTGAGAGGGCAGCTCTAGACGCTTGTATCCTGAACAGCACATCTGCTCCAATGTTTTTATTTCTTATTATTTTTATTGTTTTAAGTTCATGTAACCACAGTTGCGAAGTACTACTATTTCAACGTATTCTCATCCTTTAGCGTCATATAGAACGTTATGTGACAAAACGGCGTTATACTACGCACATGGCACCCGTTCTCGTTAATATAACACGTCCTGTGAGGGCTAAGTTTAGGTGTGGGGTAGGGTCTGCGATGTCATATTCACGCTTAAGGATTTATAACGTCTTGTGTTCGCGTGTTATATTAACGATAAAAGGGTGCCATGTGCGTTGTATAGCGCCGTTTTGTCATATAGCGTTTTATGTGACGTTAAAGGATGAGAACGGGCTCACTATTTCACAAACAGCCATATAGAAGATACAATTTAATCAAACAAAGCTAAAATTTATATTTTAACTATTATAAAAAAAGGTTGAATAAAAACAGTATTAATATTACCGAAAGAACAATTAACCTGATTCTTGTCATAAATGTGTAAAAAATTCTGAAAATATTTTTCAAACGTAGCTTGTTTCTTTGTGGAAAATGTTTGAAATGAGAAAAGATTACTTTGTACACCTTTACTGTAAAATTTAAATTCACACCAAAGATATAAAAGTACATCAAAAATGACTATTCTATATCACAATATATAATTCTATAAATATAAATACATATGAAATAATAACATTACATCTCCACTGTACATCATATGAAAGGGTTTCTTCAAATAAATACATTTTGCTATTAAATACTTTGATCCTTTGAAAATGATATTTTCTGTTTGTTTGTACTCACTTTTATGCAATAAATGGAGCATGTGTAGTCAGCATTGAGCTCTGGGGTGAGAGTCGTGTATTTAGAGACCGAGAGCAAAGGGGTTGACGTCCTGTATCGATCTTGCAGCTTCAGTCATGATAAAAAGCTGAGCTGACAGAGTCAGAGGTAGCAAGTACACACTCCACGCCTGTCCAATCTGACACTCATCTCTTATCTGCAACTTGAATCCCACACACGTACTGAAACAGCAATTCCAGCCGAATATGCTTGTTCTAGAGGAAAAGTGTTTGACCTATTACACTTGTATAGATGTTTCCTATGACATTCAACCGGCATGTCTTGGATGGTCATAGTCGTGTTGGGCAAAAGACACTCAAGTACAAATTAAACTGAAAATGATGTCTAAACGGACCATATTTTTGTGTCTTTTTTGTGAGTAAAAAAAGTTTTTATAATCTTTCATGAAAATGTAATTTTGTTCACCTTTGAAACAACATTTTATTCTTGGATAACCAAAGCATGAGGGCAGGTAAAAAAAATATTAACCAATAATATCAAAGTGCAACATTTCATAATCCAACTATATCTGACTAAAGTTCTACTCTATTATTTTTCAACATGCTCTGAATGTTGTTTCATATGTGTAAGGCATTGTGCCATTATAGGGCAGTATAATTACTTTGCCAAAATTTGCATATTTTATTGTGGTTCTCTTACGAGAGGTTCTCTCATACCGCATAATATCTTACGCTAGGGTAAACCCTCTTTTCCACGAGATATTGAAGCCAAAAACTATCCTTAATTTTGAATTAATGTAAAAAGCGTTGCGGCAACATGCAGATAGGCAAAGGCGGCTCGCATGCCTATTTGCTGTCCTGCGGCAACTACAACAGCGTTTCGAGAGTGGTCAGATCCAAAGGTGGGTGCTTCGCGCCCACTCACGTTACCATCCACTGAAGCGGGCGTCTCTATCTCTCTCTCTCTGCTCGTTATGGGCCCTGTTAAGTGCAGCAGTTTCTATTCTGCATCACTCACCGATCAAAAAAGACTTTGGTGGGACAAAAATTTGCTTTGGCGGCCGCCATAAAGCAGACAATCAGACGGTTTGTAGAAGATAAAATACAACTCTGAAACTAAAAAACATATCTTCTCCAGGGACCTCCCTCTTAGTGGTTCTGCTTCCAGTGTCATTCAATTCCAGTTATTTTACCTGTACAAAAACAGTCTGTTATGCTTCTTTATATTGCAAACTTATTTGTTGTTATATTATTTTATGTTTAAATTTCCTATAGCGGCTAAAAATCTGAAGTCTCATATCAATAATTTCCTATAGCGGCAAATGAATCAGAAGTCTCACTCATTCAAAGAAAATAGCTTACTTCCACGTTGCAAAATAAGGTGGAAAAAGTATTTCGAGATTTTCGTTGTCTAAGTTAAAACTGAATTCCGGTGCATTCGCAAGTATTAATTGCATTTTTAAATTAATAGAAAGGAGAGAAAAAGACATTTGTATGGAAGCTTGTTTCCGCCACTGAATAAAAAAATAAAATAAATAATTGTGACTTTTTATCTCACAATTCTGACTTTATTTCTCAGAATTGCGAGATAAAAAGTCAGAATTGCGTGATAAAAAGTCGCAATTGCGAGTTATAAAGTCAGAATTGCGAGATATAAAGTCAGAATTGCGTGATATAAAGTCTGCAATCTGCGTAATAAAGTCAGAATTGCGACTTATCAGGCCAATTCCAAAGGGAAAAAAGACTAACTTTTTTCACCTCAGAATAATTTAAATCTCACAATTCTGACTTTATATCATGCATTTCTGACTTTATAACACGCAATTGCGACTTTATATCTAGCAATTCTGACATTCTATCTCGCAATTCTGACTTTGGACTTTATATTACGCAATTCTGACTATATAACTCGCAATTCTGACTTTATAACTCGCAATTTTGACTTTATAACTCGCAATTCCGACTTTATATCTCGCAATTCTGACTTTATATCTGGCAATTGCGACTTTATATCACCCAATTCTGACTTTATATTTCGCAATTCTGACTTTATAACTCGCAATTCTGACTTTATATCACGCAATTTCTGACTTTCCATCTCGCAATTCTGAGAAATAATGTCAGAATTGCGAGAAGTAAACTCGCAATTGTGAGAAAAAAGTCAGAATTGTGAGATAAAAAGTCGCAATTACCTTTTATATTTTTCATTCTATGGCGGAAACAAGCTTCCATACATTTGTGTAATGTCAATGACCCAAAAAAACATTAAAATAATAAGAAGTAGGGTTGCAAAGGGGCGGAAAATTTCCGGTAAATTTCCGGAAAGTTTCCGGTAAATTTTCATGGGAAGTTAAGCTGGGGAATTTTGGAAATAATCCATATTATAAACTTTCCATGAGAATTCATTGTAATGTAATCGATCATTGTATCATATCCAAGCATCAATATAAACAGAAGTCATAAGAAATGAATGTACATTTCCAGAAGAAAATGTGAAGTGGTGCTTGCAGTAGCAAAACTACATGGTACATGGCTGCATACAAACCAACAAACTTGTCTGTACAATGTTCTGGTCTTGAGATATGGCTTATACTTGTGTTCAGGTGGTTGCTAGGGTGTTCTGGGTTTGCTATGGTGTTGCTAGGCAGTTGCTAAGGTGTTGGGTGGTTGTATGTGATATTTGCAATTTAACCTTCAAATGGTCTTTCTGTTTACACTTCTGGGCTTTTATAAGGGCCTATACAACCCCAACAATTGATTAAGTAATTTTCCAAACAATATACATTTTTAATCATACAAATAATCTATATATATATATATATATATATATATGCTCACCAAGGCTGCAATTTTTTGATAAAAAATACACAAAAACACAGTAATATTGTGAAATATTATGACAATTTAAAATGACTTTTTTATGTTAATATATATTAAAATGTAATTTATTCCTCTGGAAAAAAAGCTGAATTTTAGGCATCATTACTCCAGTCTTCAGTGTCACATGATCCTTCACAAATCACTCTAATATGATGATTTTATGCTCCAAAAACATGTATGATTATTATCCATGTTGAAAACAGTTTTTTACATTTTTATTTCAGGATTATTTGATGAATAGAAAGTTCAAAGAACAGCTTTTATTTAATTAGAATCTTTTCTAACATTATAAATGTCTTTACTGTAACTTTTGATCAATGTAACTCATCCTTGATGAATAGAAGTATTGATTTCTTATTTATTTCCCCCAAAAATCAAATACAAATTCTTACCGAACCCCAAACTTTTTAAAGGGTAGTGTTTAATGTAACAAAAGCTTTCCATTTCAGATAAAAGCTGTTCTTTTGAACTTTCTATTCATCAAAGAATCCTGAAATAAAAATGTAAAAACTGTTTTCAACATGGATAATAATCATACATGTTTTTGGAGCATAAAATCATCATATTAGAGTGATTTGTGAAGGATCATGCGACACTGAAGACTGGAGTAATGATGCTGAAAATTCAGCTTTTTTTCAGAGGAATAAATTACATTTTAATATATATTAACATAAAAAAGTCATTTTAAATTGTCATAATATTTCACAATATTACTGTGTTTTTGTGTATTTTCTATCAAAAAATTGCAGCCTTGGTGAGCAGAAGAGACTTCTTTTAAAAACATAAAAAATCTTATCGACCCTAAACTTTTGACCGGTAGTGTATATATATATATATATTTTTTTCTTGTTTACTTCTCATCTATTCATTAATGCTGTGTTTTTGGAGATATAAAGTACTTTTGTATCCATATACCACACAATGCCTCAACTACACCATTAGCTTCCATATGAAATATTTTTTTTTATGATAAAGAAGTTTATTAATTCTAATGGTCCCTAACAGCTTTCACACCTCTGAGAAGGTTTTCTGCTACAGTAAATGTTGGATCATGGAAGTGAGGATTTACTCACAAACCATAAAGTTGTGGAAAGTGTTATACTGTAATTCTTTGTAAATATCACACACTCACAGTACAAACTTTCTGATGATTTTACATAACTGAGGTTCTGAGGATGTTTTTTCTTTCTCCTTTACCTTCCACTGTATTTCTACCGGCCTCATCGGAACTGCATTCATAAATGTCTAATGAGAGAGCGGGGATCCTGTTTTGCAACAGCATTTGACAACACACCTACTCGGACTAAGCCGCCCTTCGAAAAACTCAGCAGGAGGACACTGCTCTGCCAGGATTGGGTGCCAAGATGTGCCTCCAACTAAATTCTGATACAGACATGACTAAAAGATTAACCATAAGCAGGCTACAGGGGTGCTGAAGCTAGCAGGCATAAATCAGAAATAACAGATCACACATGCGGGAGTGAGACAGAATTAGGGGAGACCAGAAAAGTGCACATCAAAAGAAGACCAAAGTAGACGATAACAGTTCAAAGGTGCTACACCAGTAGACCTAACCAAAGGAGCCCAGGAAGACAACATTTATTTGATATTTAAACATTATTACAATTCAAAATAACTGTTTTCTATTTTAAAATATAATTATATTTTATTACATATTTATTTAAAAAAATAATTATTAAAATGTAATTTATTCCTGTGATGCAAAGCGGAATTTTCAGCATCATTACTCCCATCTTCAGCGTCACATGATCCTTTAGAAATCATTATAATGTGCTGATTCGCTGCTCAATAAACATTTCTTATTATTATGAATGTTGAAAACAGATTTTGATGCTGTGATGCTGATACATACATACTGATCAAAAGGTAGGTGACAGTAAAAGACATCAATAATGTTACAAAAGATGTCTATTTCAAATGCTGTTCTTCTGATTATCCTATTTTTCAAAGAATCCTGAAAATATTTATCATGATTTTCACAAAAAAATATCCTTATATTCTATATAAAATAAGTGTTTTTTAACATTCATAATAATAATAATAATAATAATATTGACAGCCATTATTACTTAGAGTAAAATTTGATTTAGCACCCCAAAAATGTGAGCAAAACATTTTATATTTATAGATCAGCTGTAAATCCAGACCTAGAGCATACTAACGAAACATGACATTTAAATGGCTCTGGTATTCAGCTTCTATTATTTTTTTATTTTTTTGTTGGTAATATATGAAGAGCTCAGATGCAAAAGCTTCTAAGTGCCATTTTAAACTTTCTTCTAAAATTACCATTTTTATCAAGCTTGTATATTAAAGTTCAGTAATTTCACTTAAATGACAATTAATAGTAGGGCTGTGTACGCATCATCAATACTAAAGCCACGATACGATGATGTATCACGATACAGATGAATTTGGAATTTATTTTGAGCTGAGTTTAGTAACAGTGCTACAACAGTTGTGATAACTGAAAAACAATTAAATTTTTTGACATAAAAAAATTAGTTAAATAAAAATGCTGAGAATGGCTCTTCCTTAAAGTCTGCCTCAATATCTGAAATGACAATTATAGTGACACTGAAGCATGTCTACACTGCTCAATGACTAAACAACTTAAATCATTCCATAAAAGCAAAAGCGGTAACAACTTAAATTTAACATAGTTTTCTCAACACCTAGTATTTAGGAATTTGGTCTTAAGTGTTCAAATGTGCACCAAACAAAGTCATTTCTTCTATGTTGAAATCATTTTAAATTATTACATTTTCAGATTTTTATGCAGAAACAACAATTGATTGACATGCTCAAGGTAAAGAGAAGAGAGTGACAGCAGAATATCTCAAAACGCTAATGCTTATAACCAAAATATCCAACTGTGTTTAGAGGATACTTACCAAGACCGAAATTTCACATAATTTTGTGTTTTAGTCCGTTAAAGCGATATATAATCACGCGAGCTGTGTGAGGCGGCTTTACTCTAGTCTAAATGCACGCAGCGAAAACCAACTCTCAGAGAGCGCGCAAGTACTGAACAGTTTAAAGTCATTTCAATATTTAAACCGGTAAGACTTAAAGACACGCAAATGGTAAACTTTAGTCACGAATTAGGGATGCACCGATTGGGAAATTCTTGGCCAGATACTTATACCGATGTTTAACATAACAACTTGGCTGATGGCCGATGCCGATGTTTTTTTTTTTTCTTTTTGTTAATATTCCTTATTTTATGCCACTGAAACATACAAATCTTTCGGCTATTGATCACACTATCCTAGAATGAGAACAAATTTAATCAGACCAATTTATGAAACAAAAACAACCTTTGATGTCACTTTCTGGTTGACATTATAACCTTATTTATAGAGCTGTGAGTGATTTTCTCTGCCTTTTGTTTGATTTGCATTAATGGCTGAATCGTCAGCAGGTTTATTAGGCTGCATTTACACTGCAGGTCTTGATGCCTAAATCCGATGTTCTGACTATATCCGATTTTTTTGACGACCTGCTTACATCATCTTTTAAAAGTGACCCATATCCGATTTTTGTATTTACACTATACACTGCTGAAACTACCAAATGCAGTTCTGACCCTTGAAATTAAGTACAACAGCACGAAATTCAATGGATGCAGATGCAAATAAAATTATCCAGTGTGTTTCTTTCCACAATATTTTGTAAAGTCATCAAAACATTGGTCTCACGGTGGAGAAAAAGAGGAGAGGCACTGTAGCCACGAGCACTTAAAACGATGCATGCCTCATATATCTCGTGAAAAATACAGATTTATTTCTGTAACAACCCTGCATTTTTGCCTGCACTCTTCACCCCAAACACTCAAAAGACATGAAACCTCCGCATTGCTCCACTGTGTGTATCCTTTCTTCCATTCGCGCCTATAATCGCGCAGTTTTTAATGACGCACGACTCACATTTACTGGTGAATATCCGATTTGTCTGCTTACATGGCACAAGCAAATGCACGTATCCGATTCATATGTGTTTAATAGCCATTTTTTTTATCTAGCAACAGTAGAGACAGCATTTTGCAACAATCGCCGATCGTGCTGATTCTGATGGTACATTTGGGTTTTAGGAAGAACTGACAGCGCAGCGCTGTGAAGTGAAGGAAGTTGCGCTGGATAGATGCGTCTCGTTTTTAACGGTTTTATCTCAAATATCTTCTTTTTATAATCTTTGGAAGCTGAAATCTAAAATTAAATTAGAATAATATCCCAGATCTAAAGTGAAACCTAGTTTGAATGTTTAGTGCTGTCCTCATTGTCACCCATTAAGCAAGGGCTGTCGTGTTGCGTGCTGTGGCTCCGCGTGAGATCTCTCTCTCTCTCTCTCTCTCTCTCTCTCTCTCTCTCTCTCTCTCTTCTGAACTGCGAATAGCAAATTTGCATCACAGATAAATGGTTTAATTAAAATATAGTTTATATATAGAAATGGCTGGCGAGATAAACATGTTCAAGATAACGTCTTAGGAATAATAAATAGTAGCCTACGTGTATTTCTTAATTTCTCCAGTACCGACAGCAGAACCGCTGTCCGAAGCTTATCGATACAGCGGTCTTTCAAAATTCGAAAATGAGTTTCGGTACCCATCCCTATTTATGACAAGTTATTTTCTGCAAAATAACATTCAAAAACGGGTCCCGACTTCCTCTTCCGTCTCGGTATCTCACCCGCCCAAATTAAAAGAGGGGAAAAAGTTTCTCCTGAGCACAGCGTTCATGACACATAAACATCGGCGAATGTCATTTTTATTTCCCGATGGCTGATGGCTGTTAAAAAGGCAAATATCGGCCGTTACCGATGTTCAGCCGATGCATCGGTGCATCCCTAGTCACGATGCAATGCTGACCCGATTAAGCAAGTGAATATTCCCTCATGTCCCTGACTCCTAAACGCAAGCGTGTAGTTTCACCGGCTGCAGCAGCGCTGGACGCTTGCCTTCAGCAGCCGTTAGAGATGAGAGAGCAGACGCAGCACCATTGAACTTGCGCTATTACTGAAATTGCGTCTCACGTTTTCAAACCACTGATTTGATTTTATAATACAAAATAAAAGCTTAAGTGAATCAATGTTTGCAATGTATGTAAATAATAATAATTATGCGCAATACCCGCAACGAAATTCGAGCCCTGCCTGAATTGGCTTCATTCAAAAGCACAACAGTATCGATACGCGGTACGGCAGCTGCTGTATCGATACGCGCATCGCCAGGAGTTCATGACGATATATCGCTGTATCGATATTTGAGCACAGCCCTAATTAATAGGTAGACTTCATTGCCATTTAAGTGAAATTACTGAACTTTAATATACAAGCTTGATAAAAATGATCATTTTAGAAGAACATTTCAAATGGCACTTAGAGGCTTTTGCATCTGAACTCTTCATATGTCTGTGTGATTGCAGTTATGGCCCATCAGTGCTGTGGCAAACTAGCACTTGTATATATGCTGCTGTTAAAGAATGTACTATCTGCCAGTTCCAGAAAGCAGTACTTCTTCACATTCACCATTCAGACCCTTGAAGAAAACTATCCAATTTATGCTAAGTTATGCACAAAGATACACGCCAAAAATGTCTTGTTCAACAATGTGTCTAAACTCTTGACACTGTAATAAAACGGGCCTTCAGGAAATTGCTTTTCCATGACAACATGCACAAACTCATACTTCAAGACCATCATCACAAGATCAACATCACAAGGGACATCAACTTCACCATCAAAGAAATTACATTTTTACTCCTTAAGGATCAACATACAGACACATACAACTGATAGATTGTACCAAAAATACATTGACACCAAGAGCTAAAAGGGAGAAGAAATGCGCCCTTTGACTGGTCCATTGGGGGACCGCTGTTCTTACAGTAATTGGACTGAAGGTCTTGGAACAGGCTTATTGTTTCATTTACTAAAAGTTTAGCCATAAAAAAAATTCCATCACTAAAAAACAGTGGCACATTGCTATCCCATACATTATTGTTTCCACTCAATAATGTCATGATAACGAGATATTATGTCATTTAAATGATATATTTTTTCATAATAATGAGATTGCTATGTGATTTGGATTAGACCACTCAATTATGATTATTACGATACCATTTTTGGGGTATTTTAAGTTTTGGAGGAATGGACTTGGGGGACATAAATGGAGGAACAGAAATCACTCAGGTTTCATAAAAAAAAATCGTATACTGTAGGTTTAAAACGACATGACAGAATTATCATTTTTAGGTGAATTATACCATATAAAGTCTCAGTCTTGAATAAAAATAAGTGAAGGGTTCAGATGCAAAAACCTCTAAGTGCCATTTGAAATTTTCTTCTAAAATGATCATTTTTATCAAGCTTGTATATTTAAGTTCAGTAATTTCACTTAAATGGCAATGAAGATTACCTATTAATTGTCATTTAAGTGAAATTACTGAACTTAAATATACAAGCTTGATAAAAATCATCAGTCTACAAGAAAATTTCAAATGGCATTTAGAGGCTTTTGCATCTGAACTCTTCAAATCTATATTGCAAATCATATCGCTTACATCACCGATACATATCGTTGCATTCCTGTATAGCGCATATTCTCGAAATAACAATGTCTCATTACACCACTAGATGTTTTGTTGAGATGTTATGATGATAAATTTTCTTGTAATAATGACAAAAAAATACCTTCTTTTGAAGCATGTATCAATGGCAGAAACCATAGCACAGGATTGTTGTGATTTATTGATTTTTGGGGCCTTGGACCCCTTATAAGGTAGAAAATCTTCCAAGAAGCCCTCATAATTAGCCTATAATTTTATGGCTGAAATTTGGCTAAAGTTAAGTTAATCGTAAATGGTATCACCATTTGTAAATATGCCCTTTTTTTCACAGCAAATCCTTTAAATTGAATGGTTAAACAAGAAAAAAATCATAAAATCATAAAAAACATCTCGTTATTATGACATAATTGAATAGTAAAATAATATGTAAGTGGCAACAATGCGCCACAGTACAAAACAAAATAACAAATATCTGAAATTAAATGTAAAAAACTTATTTTATTTCAGCTTTTATATTCAAGTTTTGTGCACTTTGCAAAATAACTTAACTAAAACTTAAATAAATAAATTCTAAAAACTATACAGACATGGATAAAAAGAAAACTAATAAAAATGACAAACACAAAACAAGATGACTAAAGTGAACTAAAATTAAATAGAAAAATATAATATATAAATATAAATATTTTATATTTTTAAAAATATTTTTAAATATAAATAAATATAAATATGAAATCTAAACCTCATATTATTTAATAAAATGCAGAGCAATTATCTGTCATGATAATCTGTCCCCTCTATAACACATGGAAAGGGACATTTATCAAATGATTAAATTGATTCATGAAAGTGCAGCTCTCAATCTCCGTCAGTTTAAAGTATTAATGGCATATTCTGTCATTATTTGAGAAATCTTTTTACACTTCGGCACAGACTCTTTGCCAGTTTGAAACTGCACAACACTCTGACCATTGACAGGTACAGGGTCCACAAAGAGCTTTTGGCCAATGGTTAGTGAATTAAAAAAATGATTGGCCACAAATAATTATTGCTAAATAAACAAATAAAAAATAATATATTTAAAAGTCTGGGATGTGATTTTTTTATGTATTTGAAAGAACTCTCTTATGCTCACCAAGGCTAAATTTATTTGACCACAAATGAACATATTAATAAACATAAAACAAAAATTAAATATTGTAAAATATTTTTAGAACTATTTAGCAACTGAAATATTGATATCTGTATTAAATTTTATTATATTTTAAAATTTAATTTACTCCTGTGATGGTAATGCTCAATTTTCAGCATCATCACTCCAGTCTTGAGTGTTAATATCCTCCAGAAATCCTTTTTATATGCTGATTTGGAGCTCAAAAGACATTTCTTGTCATTTTCAAAGACGATTATAAGTGTAACATTTCAACAAACAAAATGTAATTGTAATTAGCGCCGATAGGGGGCAGCACTTGTGGACTTTCCCCATCCCCTTCTCTCGCTCTCTCTCTCCTACTTCGCTTCTGTTCAACACACAGATCTTACTGACCCTAAACATTTGAGTGGTAGTGTACAAATATTTTTCCTTACGACAAAAACATTTTTTTTCTAGCGAATCAAGTATTTTTAACTTATATTAAAGTAAACTTTATTCTTACAGTGTTTCTACTTTAGCATAAACCAAACTCTGAATGACATTTATATCTAGCACAAATCTTCCATACTCATGTAGTGTACATTGATACAGCCATCGACCTTGTTCAGAGCAGCGCCATGACAGGTATGAAAGTGAGGCTGTGAGGGATAGACTTACCTTGTTTCCAATGGCATCCGCTGTAAAAAGCTGAATAAAGCTCCTCAGATAACTTACAATTTTCCACAGCTTACATTGTCTGGAGTTTTTTGTCAATTGACATTTCTTAGAAAGATATTTTTCCAGTGTTTCATGAGCAGAGCAATCCAAAAACATTAAATAACAGTACAGCCCATTGAAGAGATGCATGTCTAATCTAGGGCTGGGCGATATAGCCTAAAAATAAAATCTCCGATTTTATTTTTTTTAATTCGATTCTACGATTTTTTTACGATTTATTTAATCAAAAGCAAGACAAATGTAACCCCCATTTCTGAAAATGAATAATAAATAAATGAACACCCTCTAGGAATCAGTCCCAGCTGTGTTTTAAGTCACACTTTGTAGTCTAGACTAAAAGGAGACAAACATTCACCTTGATAGAATAGCACCATTTTCTAAAGCATTACCAAAACATTAAAATCTGAGGAAAATTGAGGATTTGCCAGCATACAGAATTCAGCACTTAAGAAAAAGTATGTTTTGAGCGCTGAGGGCAGTCTCTTAAATGCTTAAATTGGCCATTGCGTTCAAGAAATCAACACATACACATCGCTCAACGCTACAAACATGTTATAAATAGAAATTCTGGCCTGTAAATCGTTTCTATTTTGTTTTAGTTGTTCTTGATGCTTTTCTGCAACAGATGAATACAAATCTATTACTTTTTACATTTTAATCATAGATATTTCTAGTTTGCGGGAGTTCCGCAAATCATTTTATTCTCCCGCAAACCGCACACACATAGTTAGTGAGTGCATTACCGCCCGTGCTCAGCCATCAATCTAGTCCCGAAGTTTCTAATTTAGAAACGGTTCCTATTTCTGCGACGTCGCGGCTGACAGAATGAAGAAATTACACTGGTTATGAGTACACATTATTTATTTTTAGTTAAAAATAGGTCACTGTGCCACAAGCGATAACGGATAATTTACCTCAGATTTTGAAAGCATATAATATAGCGTTCAAAATGAATTCTATGCAAACATACAACTGTACTTCATAACAAAATTAGTCAATGAGTTTATTTTGTTAATGTTTTGATTTTTAATAATGTCATTTCTTGATTTGATTATGTCCTTACCCATTTCCAATGCGAGTGCGGGCCAACAGTGCACTTTCACAGAGAGACTCTGCTCACACCATAGCATCTGAATGTGTGGCATCTCACAGTCGCGTCACGTCTAGTGTGGACAGACACACTTGCTGTCGCTGGAATTTCATCGCGTCGCGTGTAGTTAGGACACGGTGTAAGGAACAAACTTCCCACTCTCACCGGTAGCCCGCTCTCATGTTGTCGCTTGCTGTATGATGTTTCGTGTGTGCTATGATGTTGTTATTGTCTAATATTTACCCTCACAGCTTCGCTTTCATACTCATTAAGAATCAAAGATGGCGCTGCCGTGAATAAGGCGTATCTGATGAGTGAGGGGGTGGTCACTGCTGTGCTCCTGAGGGCCAGGGGACTCACTCGGATTGAGTTAGAGGATGCTGAAATGTATGCCGGGCAGCCCAAGGTCTCCAGCTTTATGAGGAACAATCCTCCACTTCCACTCAAGTGGCAAAAACACCATTACTGCTCTCAACCAGGGAACAAATGATGGCGTGAATGGATTACAAAACCATTGTGTGTGTGAGGCAGTAGGCGGCCAGGGTTTGTCATGCAGCCGTCAGCTACAATGAGACCGACTGCTTACCTGCTCATACTTTGTTGCGTTCTGGGTATTGTTGAAACAACCGGAGATTCAGGCGTGCTTTCTCCTGCAGAACATGCTGAAGCTCACTCTCCTGTCAACACACAAACAGAAAGTTTAGAGTCTCTAGTTTTGTGGAACAAATGTTCAAGTGTGATTGTGCCTAGCAGAAATATTCACAGGCACACACTGATAAACACACGTTTAGACGGCAGGGTGTATTCCTGGTAAGAACAGAGAGTTTTCAACACAGCTGGTGTTGGTCAATGCATTATTCATCTTGTGGAGAGAGAGTGAAGACAGTAAGAGAGAGACACTGCGGCCCATCTGTCTGAAAAAAAGACTGACACTGAGGGTTTGGACTGAAGAGATCAGTAGTCAACAGAAATCATGCAGTCTCCACACAACACACGTAGAATAGAGAGTCCATCACTAAACCTGCATGGCCTCAGGGACATTGAAAAGTTGTTTCAGATGAAGAGGAAATTATTACATGTTGATGCAATATTATCAAGATTCAGTGGAATTACACAAACCTATAAACTGTTGATGGACTTTAATATAATTTTAAATAGCACAACTCTAACGTGGGGTTAAATGTAACACGGTCCGTTTACATAGTTCGTCAGGATCAAGCAGGCTGTCTTTCCGCTCTTTTTCTCTCGCTGCCAGAAGACGGTCTCCCGCGAATTTGCAGAAAGTCTGGACAATAGTGTTCGTGACAGCTAATGGACAAGAGTGTTTGACACCATACATTTTTCATCATATATTTTTTTGGTTTGAGTTGGGTGTATACGTTTCCAAATCTAACTTTATATTGCCTTAATCACTTTCTTGTTGGCTCAAACATAGCACCGTTTTGAAACATTTCAGCAATTCCTAGCGACTGTTAGCTAGGATTAAAATATGAAATATACAGCGGGGTTCGTTGTAACACAGTGTTACAACTAGGCCGCCAAGTGTACAATAATAATCAAATGAAAACAGAGCCACACAACTTTTCAGGTTTGAGTATTCATTTATACATTTAACTTTGTTTGACGTTCACAAACAATGTTGGAATTTAAAATGTTTAAAATTTAGTGTGCTATGAATGATAACTTGTTTATTTAATAAAAATATGGCATGTTTTTAATGCAATAAACCCTTAAAATTTTTATTTTAAGCTCATTTGTATTATTATTACTGTTATTATTATATAATAATAATAATAATTGTACATGCAGCTGCCACACACAAATCTAATTTAATTGCAATTACAATATCTTATAATTTTATTTTATTATTATTTATTGCAAAACTGTGCAGCTCTTTTCTATGTCTCTATCCATGATATTGATCCACAATAGAAGGATGATTGGTTGAGGGATGGATGTATGGATATCTGTCTATACAGATGCACAAACAATATCAAACTATACAAATAAAATAGTACTGAATTATGTGTGTTACACACAAGTGTTACAACTAACCCCTCTGTCTGTTACAATTAACCCCGTATATGGGGTAAGTTGTAAAATTTGCACTTCTGTCACTTTCAGTGCAACTGTATGAAAATGGTAGGTCCTAGAAAAAAACTTTAAGTGTTCATTTGTAGCAGAGATGTGTATGTTGCTTGTGTAAAAAAGTAATTAATCTAACCTAATTATTTTTTAATTAATTGAGCCAAAACCAAAATGCGTTAGGTTGTGCCCCGCACTCCCTAATTGTATCTTTGTAATTTATTTTGTTTTTATAAATGTGCTGATTCTTTTTAAATTAAATTAAATTATTAACAGTCAAAAGTCTGGAGTCAGTAATTTCTTTAAAGAAATTAGTATTTATTCAGAAATTATTGATCAAAAGCGAAAGTAAATAGTTTTATATTGCTACAAAAATTATATTTCATTTTAAACTGTATTTGTCAAAGTATCCTGAAAAAATGTAGAATGTTTTGACATTATATTTGCATATTAGAATAACTTATGTGAAACTGAGGACTAGAGTGATGAAAAATCTGCTTTGCCACTACAGAAAAAATTTACATTTTTAAATATGTTAAAATATAAACTAGTTTTTATATTTTAAAATTACAATATCTACTACTTTTATTAATGTATTTTTTAATCAAAGAAATCTTGGTGAGCATAAGTGTTACGTGCTGGCAGGGACTGAAGCAGAGAGTGAATCTAATCGCAAGCACTTATTTAATAAAACAAACTGGTAATTCCAAAGGAACTCGGAACAGGACCACGAAGACGAGAATAGCACACATAACATCAAGAACTTACAAGGACTGAACTAAGGGGCCATTTACACCTGGCCACTTCATGCGTTTTTGCTGTGATAGCTATCAATGAAAGACCAGGTGTAAATATAAAGACCAATATAAACGCATTCGAGACGGATTTGAATCCGATCGCTAAAACCACTTCAGAAGGTGGAGCGTGTGAAACGATGTGAGAGCGTGTTATAGGCCATATGTCATGCTATTTTAGTTAGATATGACGACGCGACACGCATCACCTCAGATGACCAGCTGAGCGCCTATCAAGCCAGCGCGCCGCAATCTCATCGCAAATCAAAGTGAAAGTAAGTCGCAGACAATTAACACTACCATCTTCATTAAAAGTAAAGAAACGAAATGATCTCACCAGTTCTGTTGCCGCTTCTCTTATCGCTGTCTTTGCGGATTTTGAAATTAGCCGATGATCAATAAAATGCAGCTCCTTTCTGTTGCTTTCCGTGACGTGCACTTCATTAAATCCGCATATCAGCGTGGGTTGAAGATCGTATTTATATCCATTTTGCAAAACACATTTATGTGACCAGGTGTAATGGAATCGTTTTCATAAATCAAATAGCTATCCGATCTAAGAAAACGCAGTGGCCAGGTGTAAACAGCCCCTAAAACACAGGGTATAAATACAGGGAAACGGATGAGTGAAACAAGACACAGCTGGGTAAATTAACTAACGCAGGTGGTAAACATGAACACAAACGAGGAGCGGGAAAACTGGAACAGGACTAAACCAAATACACAATAATGGGAAACACAAGAAAGACAGGAACAAGACATGTAACCCACACTGTGACAATAAGAGACATAAAAAAAAAACTCTTACTGACCCAAAAGTTTTGAACAGTAATTTGATTTTGATTTGTTTTATTTATTATACTACCATTATTTTACTATAGTATATTTCAAATATTTTTTCACTGTACATACAATACAAATGTATGTACTGTTCTTGTCATACAAACGAAGCACACTAAACTGAAATTAAAATATAATTGAGATAGACGGACAGAGAGAAAGTGAGAAGTACAATTAAGTAATGTTGATGAGGCTTTACTCAAGGAAAAGACAAGAGAGGAGAGCAGCACATTAGACAGCATGCTGGTTTTATGACTGAATCATCTGTACACCTTTAAATAGCTCTATGTAATTAGGTTAACTTCTAAAATCATTGGTTTATCTTTAATGCTGCACAGAATTTGCATACGCCCCCTAACCAAACCCTCATCCCACACAGTTTCAGATTCTCCCCTCACTGCAAGAGGAAAACTTAATTACACTCCAACAACATCGATGTAGTGCGAATGCTAATGTCGGTTACTCAAGTAATCTTCAAGCAAGATCCATAAATATGAGTGTTCATGTATTCACTTGTGTGTGTGTGTGGCCTCTGATATGTTGGGCATTTAAGGAGCGTGAAAATATCTTCCTGTTTTCTTCTACCGAAGAAAAATGTATTGCTCAGAGCTGTGATTCCCAAGCACATATTCCAGGAGAAAAATTACTTTTTTTTGTTGTTGTAAGTCTAGAGAAAGAAAAGAAAAATACATAAAACAAAAAAGAAAAATCGGTAACACTTTACAATAAGTTTTAATTTGTTAACATAGGTAAACTACATTATTTACCATAAATTTTCCACTGTCAGGCCAGTGCAAGCTACGGCTAACAATCGTGCCGTGCAGGGCCAATAGCCTCGGACCTCAAGCACTGAGCCCAAAATTAAGTCACGTTTCCACTGTTCGGGCCAGTAGCCCAGGGGCCTCATTTATAAAACTGTACGTAGGATCCTTACTAAAAGTGTACGTAAGCCCGAAAGCCAAATATCGCATAAAAAAATTCAGACTTATAAAACTCGTGCCACGCTCAGAACCTGCGCAGAATTCACTGTTATAAATCCCAGTCAGTGGAAGATTGTGCGCACATGCGTCTCCTCCCCGAAATAACCATATATGGAGATTATAACGCCTAGTTTTACTATGCATGTCCTCATCTGCATATCATTTGCATATGATTATTCATCCACATGATAACATGTTTAACGGTACAAGACATTAGGAAAATATGAAATACAAGTGCTGTCACATTACATTAATAAAAATCATTTAGTAGCCCATCCTTCCCTTGTTTTTTTTTGTTTTAATAAATAAAATAAAATAGTGCAAAATACATTTCAGAGAAAGTTTTTCTCAATCCTATCCACTGGCCAAATAGAATTTTAATTGAACGAATGAATTAATTAAAATGAATAATTTATATTTTTAATGGAAACAAATAGACCTTGTTGTGCATTATTTGCACAAAACCATTTTCTCAGACAATCTGCTATCATGATAAGCAATTATCTATGTAGTTAACACATTAAAACACACACAGCATGCCAGAGGAAGTGTTCAAAGCATCACATCCACAACAAATATTTATATTTATTGAATATAAAAATGTTGTAACTTCTCATTAATGATTTCATGTTGAAGTGTTTAACACCATTAATGAGAATGGCATATTTAATCTAAATGTTTATATCAGAAGTAAAACATAGTTTAATCATTCATTTTTAAACTGTTATTGTGAACATGCACTGTATTTATGATGGACTCATAATGAAGATTTAAGGTTTTACTTCATTTGCCGTTAAATTATAGTCTATATGTACGTCGGTTTCATTAAACGGCCAACGCCCAATCGTTCTGTACATGTATAATTTCCTTAGATTTTCTGTCTAAAAGTGCTAAAAAAGACATTTAACTCGAGCTCACCATCAGTGTCGACCAAACTGCTCCATCTCCAAAACGTTCGTACGCATGGGTCAGAGTTTGCGTGCAGGTGCGCACATTTTCCCGTTAAGTTTGTTTTTGTAAATCACAACTTATACGTCGGAAGTGGCGTACGCCTCTTTCAGGGCCTGTTTTGTGCGTACGCAATGATTATAAATGAGGCCCCAGAAGCGCTACTGTAAAAGCCGCCCTTAACACTCCTCTATACTACGACGTCACGCAACCTCACCATTTCAGTTTACTGAAAACTAGCTGTATCGCAAAAGAGCATGACAGAATTTAACGTTTGGTCTTTACTTAAAAGACTTAAGATTCAAGCATCAGATATTTGACCAATTTATTAAAATATATATTAATTTGTGTCATGAGTGCACACCAATCATGCTGAATCAATGTGAAAAAAAAATGTGTTTATAATTTCACATTTAAAGAGAACACATTCCTATTCAGTTGCACCTGCTTCCATTTATTTACTTTCACAGGAATGCACAAAATAACTCTATGAAGTCCAAAGGCTTACACATTTAGAAAAATATTGATAAAATATCATGTTAATGAGAACTTCTCTCCATTAATTCATCCCTTTCTATGAATGAACATGCATATTCCCAGGATATTACATGTATTATTATTGTTTTATGCATGCCTTATAATATAATGTAAACTTATTGGTATCATGCATCACATCAAAGTAATCCTCATTTAACTCTTCAACCATTGGTGTATATCACCTTCTTTTAACGTGCGTTCGTTGTATGCTTTTTAGTATAAAAGAACACAAAACTGCCAGCTCACTCTAATCATAAAAATGAGTCAGCTTCCAAACAAAGGAGGAACCTCTACTGCTCGAAATTACACCTTTTTCAATGGTCAAACTAAACTCAAGAGGTGAGACCAGGGGTGGGCGTTATGGCAAAAATATCATATATCACGATTTTTTTTTTTTCAGGAAAATCACGACTCACGATTTTATCACGATTCTCTTTCATATTGGTTTTACTATTTTGCAAGTGACTAAGAATTACAGACAAGCTAATGCCCCTATTTTAAAAACAAAAGTCTTACAAGGTAACAAAATATGAAAGAAAAGAATGGCAGACAATTAGGCCTAAGTGGCGCAAATAAAAATAGGCTACACAAATATACAAATGAAATAAACTGGGCTTTATTTTTATTTAAAGCTGCAATACCTAAGATTTTTGCATTAAAATATCCCAAAATCACAAGGCCAGTGTTATATATTCTAGTTAAGATGATAACTTACAATATTCCAAATGTTTCAAGCAATGTTTAATCGCGAGTAAATTGAGATTTTAACCAAGGAAACGGGGCGTGTGAGCAGGGGTGAGCTGGGAGTCGCCAGTCAATCGCGGTCATATCCGCGCTACCTCGGTTTCCGCTCCTACTACGTGTAGTCCTGGACAAATGCGGAAGTTGTAGTTGTGCGTTAGCGTCTATCAAGCAACAAACGTCAGCTTGTTTCGCGCATTTGTAATGGAATGGTGCACATTCTGGTGCATTATTCTTTTCAATTATTCTTGGAATGTGAACTGTTGGCTGTAAAGGGGGTCGCACACCGGACGAGAAGAGCCGCGCCACGTCTAGGACAAAGTCCAGTATCGCACACCGGACGAGAAGAGCCGCGCCACGTCTAGGACAAAGTCCAGTATCGCACACCGGACGAGAAGAGCCGTGCCACGTCTAGGACAAAGTCCAGTATCGCACACCGGACGAGAAGAGCCGTGCCACGTCTAGGACAAAGTCCAGTATCGCACACTCGGACAGAAGAGCCGCGCCACGTCTCAGGACAAAGTCCAGTATCGCACATCACCGGACGCGCACTTTCTCATCAGTATACGGCCAGCAATATTATGAAAGGAAGATAATGTCTGTTCTATGTTATGATTGTACTGTACAATTAAATACAATCGTTGCTGAGTCTGCAGTCTGAAAACTTTACCTCAGATCATCCGTTAACTGAATGAATTGAAAATCTCACCTGAAAAATCTAATAACATCAGTAATTGTCATTCAAGCAGCTGATTTCTGTAAATGAATGCAAAACTAAATGCATATTGCAGCATAGGCGAAGTCAGGATCCATCAGCAACGATTTGACTTCAAACCCTCTCCACCATAGCTTCGTCCAGTGACTCGTACAGTAACATCTGTGATAACTAATTTACTTTTAAACCTGACTTTTCTTGCGGCTATTTCAGTTTACTGAAAAACAAGCATGTCATTAAACGCAACATTTATAGAAATTCGAACTTTACCTCATCCATGACAACTAATTTTCGATTCCTGTCTGACTGATTTATCCACGGTGGAGTTGAAAACAACAGTTCCCATCATTCCGCGTTCCTCCACGTCGTCATCAAGCAAAGCTGTTGTTGTTGTTTTGAATGTAGCGCCCTCTAGCGACATGCCAAACTTAGGTATTGCAGCTTTAACAGTAGGCTTCCAGAAAAGCAATTAAATGAACAAATATAAAAATAAAACACTATGTGTATATATATATATATATATATATATATATATATATATATGTGTGTGTGTGTGTGAATTTTAAATCACAATTTTAACCATAAAATCACAATTAGATATTCTTCCCAAATTGTGCAGCCCTATTGTTTCTCCTGATATCAGCATGTTCACAATTTTCTTTTTTATTGTCCATTTTTTTTAAATGAAGCAAACACCTTGGAAATGGGCACAAAGGTGTGTGACTGTTCACGTCCTCTCTGTTTAGAAACATTATTTGCTCAATAATGTTCCTTTTTGTCTTTAGTATCTTAAGACTATGTTGCGTTATACTGTATATAAATCCAAACAATCAAAAATTAGTTTTCTTAGTTTCCTCACAGTCCCACCTGATAGGGCCATTAGTGGAAGGTCTTTGTCTTCACAGGTGTGAAACACATTATATTCATTATAATTCATGCCCTCTCACATACAGCTTTCTTACACAAAATATGTCTTACCAACTTTAAATCAATGTGTTGTGAAAGAGTGGGCATGATGATTTTCACATAGTTTTGATGTTTTCAACGGCTAAGGCATTGTGTAAGTATAGTACATTCAACTAACTAAACAGAGCTTTAGTGTAAGCTGTAGAAACTTTGTTGCCAAGGTGCTTTAAAGTGAAGAAACTGATGGAACAAGTACTTTAATGATGCACCCAGTAAGAAAGATTTTTTATTTTATTTTTTTGTGGCCTGGCCACGAAAAATATCCTTTCTGACAAATGACAGACAATTAATATTCAGTGTTCTCTGGACGAACAGGTTAACTGATTGTAATATTACAAAAGTGATAATGTAATATTAATTCTGCTATATCAAGTTAATCCTATTAACTGACCCAAATATTTATAATTATAACAGGTTATAATTAATTATTTCCCTTGAGCTAATTTGCAACAATTTATTAACCTTTGTTAATGTTACTTAATAAAAATATTCATGTCAGTTCACAGTGCATTACATAATGTTAACAGATACAACTTGTATCTGTTAACATTTCTGTATCAAAATGTACACGTACATGTTGAGATTCGACATTAGATAAATAAATGTTGTTCATTACTAATTCATGTAAACTAATGTTAATAAATAAAATATTATTTTAAACTGTTACAGATATTTTCAATGGGTTTTTCTTTCTATTAACAGACTGTTAATCTTCTACTCCAATAAATCTCTGAAAGAAACAATGTAATTAAAAGAAAAAAAGAAAGAAAAAATTGTTAGTGACACTTTCCTTCATACAAACACCCATATATACACAGACAGAACTAAGATCACATCCATTTCTCTCCATTCACTCGCATCAAAAAGGCCATTGTCATTTCAACTAGCGTCAATTCGCTGTAGTCACTTCCAATCTTTCCTGAGCTGCACATGATTGCATTGGCAGCCCACGGTCTGAATATTCAATCCAGAAAAACTCTGAACGGATGATAGACTAAGCCTTGAGAAGTCACCCAGTGTACAGGAGAGAGAGCAAGAGAGCTAATGATTACAGATTAGACGCATATAAACTTGATTCACGTTGAATGTGTAACACTAACAAATTGCATGAAGCAGCCCAGGAGACTCAGTGCTGATTCTGCAGCAGCATAATTTGTATGAGCTGCAAATAGAAAAAGAAAAGAAAAAAACAAACGGAAAAATGGGAGGGATGCCACGAGGGAGGTCATTACGAAAACATCCTATTCATTCTGCTGGAAGAGCCTGCTAATAATGTATTAGAAGTGAGGCACACACTAATTACAAACACACACACAAACACGCACACACACACACACACACACACACAAACACACATTTCTGGAATCTTTCATTATAAGAACATATTTTTATTAAAAACAAAATCTACCCAACAACAGTCTACAGTAACTGTGCACAATATGCATAATATTTATATTTTGAACTACACTCACCTAAAGGATTATAAGGAACACATACTAATATTGTGTTTGACCTCCTTTCGCCTTCAGAACTGCCTTAATTCTACATGGCATTGATTCAACAAGGTGCTGAAAGCATTCTTTAGAAATGTTGGCCCATATTGATAGGATAGCATCTTGCTGTTGATGGAGATTTGTGGGATGCACATCCAGGGCACGAAGCTCCCATTCCACCACATCCCAAAGATGCTCTATTGGGTTGAGATCTGGTGACTGTGGGGGCCATTTTAGTACAGTGGAATATATAATGGCATTGGCATGTTCAAGAAACCAATTAGGCACTAAAAGGCCTAAAGTGTGCCAAGAAAACATCCCCCACACCATTACACCACCACCAGCCTGCACAGTGGTAACAAGGCATGATGGATCCATGTTCTCATTCTGTTTACACCAAATTCTGACTCTATCATCTGAATGTCTGAACAGAAATCGAGACTCGTCAGACCAGGCAACATTTTTCCAGTCTTCAACTGTCCAATTTTGGTGAGCTCTTGCAAATTGTAACCTCTTTTTCCTATTTGTAGTGGAGATGAGTGGTACCCTGTGGGGTCTTCTGCTGTTTTAGCCCATCCGCCTCAAGGTTGTGCGTGTTGTGGCTTCACAAATGCTTTGCTGCATACTCGTTGAACGAGTGTATTTCAGTCAAAGTTGTTCTTCTATCAGCTTGAATCAGTCTGTCCATTCTCCTCTGACCTCTAGCATCAACAAGGCATTTTTGCCCACAGGACTGCCACATACTGGATGTTTTTCCCTTTTCACACCATTTTTGTAAACCCTAGAAATGGTTGTTCGTTAAAATCCCAGTAACTGAGCAGATTGTGAAATACTCAGACCAGGCACCAACAACCATGCCACCCTCATTATTGCTTAAATCACCTTTCTTTCCCATTCTGACATTCAGTTTGGAGTTCAGGAGATTGTCTTGACCAGGACCACACCCCTAAATGCATTGAAGCAACTGCCATGTGACTGGTTAATTAGATAATTGCATTAATGAGATATTGAACAAGTGTTCCTAATCCTTTAAGTGAGTGTATTTCATAATGTAATAATTATTCTGTCTGTACTGAGTTTGTATTGCTTAAACTACAAAATTAAAAAGGAATATATACAGTTAGGTATATCTACAAATAAAATAGGAGATCAAGTTATGACTAACAACCTATTATGCTTAGGATTATATATATACACTCACCGGCCACTTAATTGGGTACACCTGTCCAACTGCTCGTTAACACTTAATTTCTAAGCAGCCAATCACATGGCGGCAACTTAGTGCATTTAGGCATGTAGACATGGTCAAGACAATCTCCTGCAGTTCAAACCGAGCATCAGTATGGGGAAGAAAGGTGATTTGAGTGACTTTGAACGTGGCAATGATTGTTGGTGCCAGAAGGGCTGGTCTGAGTATTTCAGAAACTGCTAATCTACTGGGATTTTCACGCACAACCATCTCTAGGGTTTACAGAGAATGGTCCGAAAAAGAAAAACATCCAGTGAGCGGCAGTTCTGTGGGCGGAAATGCCTTGTTGATGCCAGAGGTCAGAGGAGAATGGCCAGACTGGTTCGAGCTGATAGAAGGGCAACAGTGACTCAAATAACCACCCGTTACAACCAAGGTGGGCAGAAGAGCATCTCTGAACGCACAGTACGTCGAACTTTGAGGCAGATGGGCTACAGCAGCAGAAGACCACACCGGGTGCCACTCCTTTCAGCTAAGAACAGGAAACTGAGGCTACAATTTGCACAAGCTCATTGAAATTGGACAATAGAAGATTGGAAAAACGTTGCCTGGTCTGATGAGTCTCGATTTCTGCTGCAACATTCGGATGCTAGGGTCAGAATTTGGCGTCTACAACATGAAAGCATGGATCCATCCTGCCTTGTATCAACGGTTCAGGCTGGTGGTGGTGGTGTCATGGTGTGGGGAATATTTTCTTGGCACTCTTTGGGCCCATTGGTACCAATTGAGCATCGTTGCAACGCCACAGCCTACCTGAGTATTGTTGCTGACCATGTCCATCCCTTTATGACCACAATGTACCCAACTTCTGATGGCTACTTTCAGCAGGATAATGCACCATGTCATAAAGCTGGAATCATCTCAGACTGGTTTCTTGAACATGACAATGAGTTCGCTGTACTCAAATGGCCTCCACAGTCACCAGATCTCAATCCAATAGAGCATCTTTGGGATGTGGTGGAACGGGAGATTCGCATCATAGATGTGCAGCCGACAAATCTGCGGCAACTGTGTGATGCCATCATGTCAATATGGACCAAACTCCCTGAGGAATGCTTCCAGCACCTTGTTGAATCTATGCCACGAAGAATTGAGGCAGTTCTGAAGGCAAACGGGTGTCAAACCCGTTACTAGCATGGGGTACCTAATAAAGTGGCACGGTGAGTATATATATATATCAAGAGTTCAGATGCAAAAGCCTCTAAGTGCCATTTGAAATTTTCTTCTAAAATGACCATTTTTATCAAGCTTGTATATTTAAGTTCAGTAATTTCAACTTAAATGACAATTAATAGGTAATCTTCATTGCCATTTAAGTGAAATTACTGAACTTTAATATACAAGCTTGATAAAAATGGTCATTTTAGAAGAAAATTTCAAATGGCACTTATAGGCTTTTGCATCTGAACTCTTCATATCATTAAAGTGGTTTCCGGAGCATTGCTATGTGGCTGATAAATGTTTTTGAGTGGTTTTGGCTAAATCTATAGTTTGAGTCACAGTCACATCTGCTCTGTGATGACCACTCAACAGAAGCATGACCTTAGAATTGAACAAGCCAGAGCAAGTCCCGTTGGCAAAGTCACGCCAGCCACTTCAGTAACGCACATCTACACACTACAAGTTACACCAGAGGCACTGTCCTGTCCATATGTTTACACAAAAACTGAATTGTGACATGAATTAATGATGATATTGTTGACACAAGGAGGGAAATACAAAACACATACAATATGCATATGCTTTATTTAATATTTGCCAAAAGCATTTCAGTGCTTGATTCTCACATGAATAATCTCTGATCTAATGCTTTAGGTGATGGTCCTACTCCAAATTAACTACTGGCATTTTTGGCTCCAAGAAACCGTGTGCTCTCCACTCACACACAATGCTGGAAGAAGGGATGAGCTACAGTCTCTGTATATATGTGATATATGTGGTGTATATATATTTATTATATATGTGTGAGTGTGTGTATAAATATACTGTACATACACACACAAACACACACACACACACAGCACGCATGCATATATATATATATATATATATATATATACAACACACACACACACACACACACACACACACACACATACACATATTATACATACAATATACACATTTTTAAACACTTTTATGTTAGATGCGATAAGTCAATTTGGTCAAAAGTTTACTTCAGAAATCATTCTAATATGCTAATTTTATACTTGGTTATTATCAATGTTGGAAACAATTGTGCTGCTTAATATTTTTATGGAACCAGTGACCCTTTTTTAAAAGATTATATTGAAGGTAAAAAGAACAGCATTTATTCAAAATAGAAATATTTTCTAACAATATAATTCTTTACTAATTTTTTTGTTTATAAATTTAATCAATCAAAATCGAATTTTGCTGAATAAAATTATAACTTTCTTTAAAAAATAATAATAATAAAAACTGACTTATCCCAAACTTTTGAATGGAAGTGTAAATTATCACAAAATGTTTTTATTAAAAAAAATCCTGTATACAGTACATACATATATACTGTACTCTATAATTTGAGGTTATTATGATTCAAAAGGTCAGTTTTTAAACAACTGAGCACTTTTATTTAGCAAGGATGCATTACATTGATCAAAAGTTACACTAAAGACATTTATAATGTGACAAAATATTCCTATCTCAAATAAATGCTGTTCTTTTGAACTTTATATTCATCAAAAAAACTTGAAAAAAAAATCTGTTTTACTGTATCTTTGTTCAAATAAATCCAGCCCTTTACAGAAACATTTAAAAACCACCTTTATTTATTTTTTATTTTATATTTATTTTATTATTAATTGTTCTGACAGGGTCTATTTAATTTATATTCTAACCAATTCAATGTTCAATCAATATTCAAAAGCAAAATGTTATCTGTTTGACCACAAATGTAATTGAATATTTTACATGGCATTTTACTCCCTTTTTTGAATGAGTGTATCTTAAAAACTAATTGATGTAAACAGTTCAAATCAATTCTGTATAGTTTTAAACTGTTTTATGCACATTTTTTCTCATTGACAAGTTTGAGGTTGACATTTATCTTTTTTTTGTATTGAATAAAATATGCAGAATTTTTCTTTTTGTTTATTGCACTTTTGAGATATTTATCTAGGTACTTTTGATTTATTACAAACATAGCCTTCAAGTTGAGAAAGTAAGGATTATTTTGATGTATGGCATATGAAAATGCTCAAAAGAATGACAGCACAGCATGTAAAAATAGAAAGATATACTCTGGTGGAACTGTTCTATGGCAGGTCATAAAGGGTTAAAGCTCTACTCAGTTTTGACTCACAATATAAGGATTGCAAAAAGTATGAAAAGGTCGTTGAGAAACTTAATGGCCCAATAAAAGGCACATTAAAATGTCAGAATTGGAAATATCACCCAGCCCTAGTTGAAATGTGTTACAGAAGCATCCAAAAACAACAGCATGGAAATTATTCCTGGATGTGCATGAAATCGCACGTGCATGAGGCTGCTTATACGTGCATGTGGACTGGCTGGAACTATCAGATGTAAATGTGGTGAGTGAATAAGAAGAGAGACAGATGGCACCCGAAAGAGAGACCGTCCCAACATCCCACCCTTCAAGAAACAATGCAACACCATCAGCCACAGCTTTACATTACAGGCTGCTGTTCCCACGTGCACATCCCAAACAAAACAACAATGGTTAGGAGACAGGAGAGCAAAATGGCGGTTGAGGGGAAATAGCAAAAGCGTGAAATTGGGTTCTAAAGTGTTTTTTACTCCAATTGCTTTTCACATCATGTAAGGACAGCATCTCTCTTTTTGTATTTTTTCCATTAATTCCTTTTTTCCCCCATTAACAAAAGCAACCGCTGTAGCCGAGGGGGCAAAGGGCCCGCTCTGCCAGTAAAGGACACACAAAACCATGAAAGTATATGTATACTCACACAACACACACACTACTCAAACAACCCAGGGCACCTCATAGATTGTCTAAAGGCTGGCACACACTGCTTTTAGGTAATTGAGTTTGGCCCTTGGAGCTCACCGCTCTATCTTTTAACACAGTGTGCTAGTGAAGTTGTAGACTGGGAACATTATAGGAATGATTGCATTTACGCAAAGAGGTCACAGGAGATAAAAATATGCACTCAGATAGCATTTTAGAGACTTTCACTTGTAAAACTTTAGTTAAACGCCCTGTAATATTATCCTTTTAGTGCTTTGTGAAAAACTTATAGCCTGCTTACAGACGCATTTCACACGTTGCGATTGAAGGACTTTGACAGCAACTCAGTTCTTGATATTGACTTAAAAAGTTTATTGATATTAACCCTCTGGGGACAAATAACGCATCCCCGCGTTATGATCGTTTTTTCACACAGCTGCAACATAGACTTAAAATACTCCGTCATTAATGGTCATGTAAATAAAATCAATACATGATTATAAACTATAGAGGGTCTTCTTTTACACTCTTATTAATATCAAAACCTTGTGTTTTTGTAAAATAAATAAATTAAACAGGGTGCGCCTTCAGCTTACTCTGTCTCCGCAAAAATCTTTCTGAAAGACGTCCAAAAAATCAGCTGTAACTCATTAAATACTTGTCACAGAGACACAAAAGATCTCTCTTTATGAAGCTGAAATGCTCTTCTTTTAAATTAAGTCATTTATATATATATATAAAAAAACTATTCTCAGTTGCATTATTAGTCCTCGCATTATTCTATGCGGGTCTTTGTCTCAAGGGAGAACCACCTAATTATTCATGAGGTGGTTGGGCCATTTTTGGGCCACATTTTTTTTTCACAATTTCAAACAATCTATTGTTTTATGTGAATGATTAGGCAGGATGATTTTCAGATCATTTTGAAGCAAAAAACTCTAGGTGACAACATCCATTAGTCAAAAGTCTTGTAGACACATACTTAGTAAGTGTACATCTCAAAACATTTCAAGGACCCAAAAAACACCTTAGACCCCAGAGGGTTAAGTTCAATCTAAAGTTCTGGCAACCATGGATTCAGTTTCTTTATTTTTTAAATGTACATTTCATGGATGTTTTACAGTGTATTTTTACAACCTAGTGGTGTCAAGGAAAAAAGCTGACTGCATTACACCTTGGTGTCATGCTGGAGCTGTTGCTATGCTTGGGGAAAAGAGGAAAACACTGAAAGTGTTTGTATTGCATAACATCTCAGAATCGTGCATCTGGAACAGAGTGAAAAACGCTGATGTTTCAGGTGTAGTTCACTCGTTAGTGGTGGTGGCCTGGCTGCTGTAGAGGTTTAGATAAATTTTCTGCCAATCCACATAAAACAATGTAAATAAAGAAGGAAAAATACTTCTATTCAGGCTATGCCTTTGTTTGTGTGTGTATAGACCTGTCAGGAGATTAAGTGTTTTTACAGCCGTTACTGTGAAAATGGAGCATCCTGTGGCATACAGAGAGAACCTAGCTTTTTAAATGAGGACATATATGGGCTTATTTTGTTTTCAAATAGAGTAAATTATAATCATTTCAAACTACCCCAAACCATGAGAGACAGCATTAAGTACTTTAAGAAAAAAAAAAAAAAAAATATATATATATATATATATATATATATATATATATATACACACCATTCCAAATTTTGGTTTAAGTGATTTTTTTGTAGAAGAAATGAATACTATTAATAAAAAATTATAATTAAAAACATGCTGAAAATTCAGCTTTGCGTCACCTAAAAAGATTATTAGGAACACCAGTTCAATTTATCATTAATGCAAATATCTAATCAACCAATCACATGGCAGTTGATTTAATGCATTTAGGGGTGTGGTCCTGGTCAATACAATCTCCTGAACTCCAAACTGAGGCTATGTTTACACGGAAACAATTCTGAAGAGAAACGCAAAAGTGGAGTTGCGTTATCACTTTTTATTCTGTGTTTAGACGAGCGTTTTGGGTGGGAAATCGCGTGCATATGATGACGCAAAAGTGTGTGAAATTCAATGTAGTATACACACCAGGCGGCTAGGAGTGCATACTACAACAACACCAAGTCCGCGCGCTGCGTACAACCTTCACTGTCAAGCAGACTTTTGCGTTTCTACGTTTACACGGGAACGCGACGCGGAGCCGATTTTAAGATTTCCACTCTGGAGGGTGGTTTCACTTTTTTGCATTTTTAACCCAAAAAACGCAGTCGCCGTGTAAACGAAAGGCACATCCGATAGAATATTTAATAGGCATATAAATAGGCACACCCCTAAATACTTTTACGTTTTCACCCGTGAGCGTTCTCGTATAAATGGGGCCTGGATGTCAGAATGGGAAAGAAAGGTAATTTAAGCAATTTTGAGGGTGGCATGGTTGTTGGTGCCAGACGGGCCGGTCTGAGTATTTCACACTCTGCTCAGTTACTAGGATTTTCACGTACAACCATTTCTAGGGTTTACAAAGAATGGTGTGAAAAGGGAAAAACATCCAGTATGTGGCAGTCCTGTGGGCAAAAATGCCTTGTTGATGCTAGAGGTCAGAGGAGAATGGGCCGACTGATTCTAGATGATAGAAGAGCAACTTTGACTGAAATAATCACTCGTTACAACCGAGGTATGCAGCAAAGCATTTGTAAAGCCACAACATGCACAACCTTGAGGCGGATGGGCTAAAACAGCAGAAGACCCCACAGGGTACCACTCATCTCCACTACAAATAGGAAAAAGAGGCTACAATTTGCAAGAGCTCACCAAAATTGGACAGTTGAAGACTGGAAAAATGTTGCCTGGTCTGATGAGTCTCGATTTCTGTTCAGACATTCAGATGATAGTCAGAATTTGGCGTAAACAGAATGAGAACATGGATCCATCATGCCTTGTTACCACTGTGCAGGCTGGTGGTGGTGGTGGTGTAATGGTGTGGGGGATGTTTTCTTGGCACACTTTAGGACCCATGGTGCCAATTGGGCATCATTTATACACACACCATCATTATCACACTTTCCCACTCAAAGCGTATGATACATGCTAAATAATGATAATTAAATATAATAAAATAGAAATATCATTATTGGAAACAGTTAGGATCAATACTTTAATGCAGGGCCTGAAATTAACACCCGACCACCTGCCAAATGCGGGTGAATTTTGCTATTGGCGGGTAACACTGTCAATCTACCTGCCACATTGGCAGGTAGCCAATGAGAATTGAGTGATTCATTAGGATTTTTACATTTCAACGAAGTCCGCTATTGCGTTGGACTTTTGCGTTGGCTAAAATGTGGCGGCACATTACTGGGATAAAGAGGCCAAAAAGATGAGGATCAAAAAGATGAGGATCATAAGAAAAGTGGAGAAGACATTTTAATACAAAGTGAACAATCGGCGGCAATGACAAGGTTCGTGAGCGGCTGATTTATGACAGCGACTGTTGTTTCGTAATGTTCATGCGATCAGAAAGAAGATGAGGCCCTTTTCTGACTTCGTTTGGATGTGCGAATATATTAAACTGTTGGTGAGATGGAATGAGATAATGTAACGCTGATGTAGGCTACAGTACAATGACAGTTGCACAGATGTGTGTGCGTGTGCAACTGTGCATGTTGGGAGTTGGGTTCGAGAACCGGTGAGAAATGTTCGATACCCGATAATTTTACCAGTAATAACAATATTAATTTAGCTCATAGTTAACGGTTCCTGAACGCTGTAACTAAAAGCTGTCAGGATCTGTCTACGTGACTAAATCAGCCATCAACATAGCCGTGTGTGATTTGTTTACCGAGCTGCGGTAGGTCTATCTATTTAGTTATAGCCTATACTATATATATATATATATGTGTGTGTATATGTATGTATATATATGTATATATATATGTATATATACGTATATATATATATATATATATATGTATATATAGTATATATATGTGTGTACTGTATTATATATGTATATTCTGTATTATATATGTATTCTTACAAGTTAAAGAACTGTATTGTGAAATTCACGAGGTTTTTTTCTCCACGTTTGTTAGGCAAAAAAAATGGCTGGTAAAAAGTCTCTGTGGCAGGTGAATTTTTAAATCCACCTGCCACAGTGGCCGGTGGCCGAAAAAGTTAACTTCAGGCCCTGCTTTAATGTGAGAATCTATCCAACATGCATACCTTAAGTATTCATATTTAAAAAGTGATGCGCTCGTCCCTTGAGTTCGCAGCACATGATACAAGAGCTCATATTCAATTAATTCCATAATATACCAAAAACCTGGAATCAAATGTGAAACCTAGGGCATGCCGCATGACCCATTTAAAAGGTCCTCCTCAGCTCTGAAAAAGCCCTGGCAAAGCCTCTCTCATGTGTAATGGATGAAAAGTCTTTCCCGAACGCTGAGGTGAGAGGGAATACAGAAGAAGAGAGAGGCTCTTTGAAGAGCTTCCCTGGCAGTCAGGGACGATTAGTCTCTGTACATACACACGCACTCTTTATCTCTTCACTCTCACTCATCTTCCTCTCTCTCTCTTCCCCTCTTGTGCTTGCTTTTTTGTCCTTCTGCTCGCTTTGTTTCCCCTGACAGTGGACCTTGGAGTCAGCTCTCCATGTCTAGTATGTGGGAACAGTGAGAAAGACTGAGAGAGAGCGGGAAAGAGAGAAAACGCCCTTAAGAGTGATGAGTATGCACTGATGTGTGTGTGTGTGCATGCTAGCATGAGAAACTAACAGCATTTCCAATATCCACATGCTTCAAGCAGGCAAATACATTCATCAGCACCTGTGTTGTCCAAAAAACTGTCCCCTGGAACAGAATGTATCCTGCCAATCAAAATGCAATCTAAATATGATACTAAAGCACACAGTTCTCATGGGTGGGTCTGGCAGAAGTGGGCCACTTCCCACAAGGTTAGTGGTTTGATCCCTTGTACAATCTTACACTGCCTACCAAACATTTTGAAATTGAACAATGGATCAGTTACATGCTCATTACATGTGTTCCGAGTCAGTGGAGCCATTCTAGCATCTAAGACACAATTAAAACAAAATTATAAATCATCAGAGAAAACCAACATGTTGACCAAGCATCTCTTAATAAATAAATATAATTTTAAAATACACACATAAATCTATTTGGTTTGGTTATTATGTTATTTATTATATTTATATATTATATTATATTGGTTATTTACCATTCAAATATTTTGTAAGTAAATACATAGACAAATAAAAAAGTTACTGGAGCATAAATAATAAATCTTCACCTTTATATCAGGACGTTTAAGTGTGATGATGAGGTACAGTAAAAATAAATAAATAGAAAATCCTTGCTTTTTTGTAATAAAAGACCATGTAGCAAGTAATACAGCTCTCATAATTCAAGACACCTTTCAGAGCCCACCCATACCATTTAGAAATTCTGCATTAAGTGTTCAGAAATTTCATAAATGATTCCCACACTTTTTCCTGCAACTGTACTGTATATATATGTATATGTACTCTACTGTATATATATATGAAGAGCTAGGATGCAAAAGCCTCTTAAATGCCATTTGACATTTTCTTCTAAAATGACCATTTTTATCAAGCTTGTGTATTTAAGTTCAAGTAATTTCACTTAAATGACAATTAATGGGTAATCTTTATTGCCATTTAAGTGAAATTACTTGAACTTAATATACAAGCTTGATAAAATGGTCATTTTGAAGAAATTTGCAAGAAGGCTTTCTTAGAGGCTTTTGCATCTGAACTTATTCATATATGTATGTATGTATTGTATATTGGACTTAACAAGAAGCTTGCAGCCCAGAAGCATGATACTTCTAATTTAAGCATCAAAACTTTAACATATCGCCAACAGAAAATGTCCAATTCTTCAGTGAAAAAGATGAGCAAGAGAGTATATACGTTGTGGGTACCTGTAGGCCTCTAGAAATAGTGTAGACCCTATTACGGCCCCTTATGAATCAGCAACAACAAAAAGAGCCGATATGGTGGAAGACTAACAGTAAATATCTCAGAAGAGTCTTGATATGACACCCAGCATGGGAGACCCTCTCATAAGACGTGAACTGTAAAGGCTCTCACCAGAGTTTGACATGACTGGCTCTTTTTCTTCACCTCCTCCTCAAGGACTTCACACTCCTTTCTTTTCCTGCTGATCTCAGTCTCCTGAGAGGAAGAGAAAATAAATACTGTTCAGATGGATAGATGGATTCAATTTGCTGTTAAGAGTAGATGTGGCCTAATGCAAACAAGCATAACACACAATCTGTGTATGTATGCATGTATTGTGTACGTGTAGGTAATAGTACCACATTCTCTGAGCCAGTGGGCACCCGTATGCATCATTGATCTATAAATAGCAACCATTTTATATAGCACAATGTTGCAATGCCACCAGCGAGATGCTCAAGTCTAAAAGTCACTATAAATACAAATCCACTAAAAGAAAAACAAATGCACAGACACTTCTAATGCACATACATAGTCATGAAAAATGCACACACTCAATGTAAAAAACATGCTCATATCTGTCTATAAAAGCTCCCAAAGCCATTTAGATTTAAACCATGTAAAAAAAAAACATTGAAAAGAAGCCAAACAGCCAACCAAAGGAAGTACATTATCTAAAATATCTATTAAAAAAAAAAAAAAAAAAAAAACAACTAAACAACGCTATTGGTCATTAGGGAGCCAGGTGTATCGTATATCTGAATTGGGATTGTGTAGGTATACACGTGTGTGGGCTACAGGTGGTCATCTCATGATGCTCATAATGGGGTGTATCAGTCTAGACAGAGGCTAATATAAGCTGTGTGATGAGTGTGTGTGTGTGTGTGTGTGGTGTGTGTGTGTGTGCAAGCAGGTATTAGTCAATGGCAACATCCATCCTGCTGACTGACACCTGGGATGAGGAGATGGACGAACCCAATTTCAATAATGAACGAATATCCATGAGGATGAATGGGATGGATGGATTGATGGATGCATGGATTAATGGATGTAAAAACCTGTGTTTCAGAGATACTACTACTCTTTACCAGTTTCAGAACACACACAGAACATGTAGATGTTTAAAACAGGGTGACATTACCCGCCTGACGTTTTTTGTTGGACAATATAATAACTTGTATAAAATATTGCATACAATTTATTATGCACAAAATATATTTATATTTAACATACCTAAAAAACATATTTGTATATTTTGAAAATGAACTTACTATGAAAAGGTTGCAATTTAAATGCATTAATATGTAAAGTTTTATGGTGATGTGTATTTGGCACAATAGTCAAGGGATGTGTAACCTGTTAATTGTTAAAAAGCCTCATTATTTAAATTGAGATTGTGCAATTTTTTACAGAATGTGTGCTCATTCCTTAGACCATTATATCAATACAGAGAAATCATGAGATGTAAAAATACTAGAGCCAGACCGATAAAGGATTTTGAAGGCCAGATACCGATACAAATATTTTTGGGTTTTAAAATCCGATATTCGATTTATCGGCCGATATTTTTTTATTTAAATTTTTTTTCAGAAACGCGCAACAAAACATTAACATATTTCCCTAACATTAGTTATTTGTAATTATTTATGGGTTTTAACTAAAATAACATGATAATGCATTTTAAAAGAAACTTTGTTTTTATTGTCACAATAGAATAGACTGATGATAGTGGCATTAGCTAGCTTTGTGGTTCGCTAGTCTATGATGAGCCATAATATAGCAATGGATAACGTCATACTGCAAATTGTAAAACATACATTTTCAATATAACAGGCCAAGGAGAGATGATACGACTCATTGCTATAACTGTCATGTGCTATTAAAGAAATACTTCAGTCACATTGTCACAAGTTAAAAGGACAGTCAGTCAACTACACTGTAACAACGTAACGTAACTGTTACTAGCTAATTCCGCTTAACTCGCGGCTTATTTAACAGCACCAAAACTCGACATGATAGTCACAAATTTTGTCCTGCTTATTTGAGTTAAGAGAACAGATGGGGATGCTCTTTTAATTGTTATTCAAGCAATGTATGTATCGTGACCAACTCAACGAGTGTTGCCAACAAGGAAAGTGTAGAGTGCCCTCTGGTGGACAAACTATACAACTCCAAACTTATGACATGGTTCAAGCGTGTTTTCATCCGTTTTTATTTTATTTTTGAAATATTCATTTATCGGCCATTATAACTGCCGATACCGATATTTTGGAAAATGCCTAATATCGGCCGATAATATCGGTTCTGGCGATATATCTGAGTCTGGCTCTAAAAAATACCCATTTGAATGTTATTTTTTGTGACTCATGTATCAGAAACAGCAAACAGATATTGTGGGCTGAAGACAACCAGCTCTCCAAACTTCATCGTTTAGAAACAGAGTAAAATGATTCATGGGATGGGACATATACATCATTATTTTATGTTGGCCAGAGATCCAGGTCATATCCTTACATACAGATTGCATGTCTCTGCAACCCATGAGTTCTATGGTTGTTTTTGAGGGGACACCGATCCCCGAAATGTGAAAAGTGGCCATTACTTCACTGACATCCCCACTGTGCAGGGTGGTGAAATGAAATGATGAGTTATTTGATCTTCTGTCTCTATCTGTGTACTTGTGTATCTTAGTATGTTGTAGGCTAGTCTCAGCATGTTCAGTGTGTATTTGTGAAGTTACATAACATGACTTGGCACTGTGGGTCTTTAATATGCCAGAGAGTAATGCCTGTATCATTTTGCAGCTTGTCACTGCATGCTCTTGTTTAGTGGAGCACAGACTTATGTAATATAGATTGGCAGCATAGATCTGGGGCGTGCCGGTGTTTAATGGCTGTTGTTAGAGCAGTGGGTTGTTTCCGACATGGCGGTAAATGTAATTCTGAATATTTAACATTTCATCAGCGGCCATTTGTCTTAAAGCACAGCACTGATGTTCATTTAAAACCCTCCAGCCTGCATTCAGCCAGGCTTACAGGCACAGGTACATGGATACCGCACATGCTGGAGAATTAAATGGACAGGAGGGAGAAACCCATTCAGTACAGTGATCTATCAGGCCTAATCAGCCTTTTATATAATGCCTTCACTCTGATGCTTTATCCGTATCATCTTCTCATGCTGTGTAACACTGTTCACAGCTGTGCAACCATCTGGAAACTAGAGTTAATTGGTACTCAGGTACGGCTCGAATTTTTGACCCGTTATGAAAATGCATATGCTTTTGCATAACATGTTAACTTATTTTGTACTGTAGAAGCAGGACCATAGTAACCATAGGTAAAACACTGAATGGACACTCACTACCAATCTAAACCTATCAATCCACCATCTACCTATAACTAAAAACTAAACTTATTTAGACTGAACTGTTACATGTGATGTAGACATGGAGTTATTAAGAAAATGGAGTATTTTTTCTATTAACTGTTTCAAAACTAGACAATTTAAGCGGATCTACATGACAGAATAAGAACATTAACATAGGTTTGCAAATATACAGCCTGAAATCCTGAAACCCTGAAACTTGCCCTTGTGAAACAGAAGTACCCTTTATCAGACAAGCTTTTAGGGTTAACTAAAATATACGTTAATGTACTTTCTACTGAAATGTATACAACATGTATTTACATATCATTTAAATGACACATTATTAAAGATAAAGCTGCAATTTAGTACATTCAAAATATGAACTTAAATTATAATATCAACGCACTACAGTAAAAAAATCAAGTACTGAACATGTGTGAGTATGTTAGTCAACACATCAAAATAAGCATACCTTAACACACAACAAAATATTATTAAAACACGATTTAAAATGTACTTTAAAGTAAAATGTTTAACTTGACATCATTACAATGTGCATTTTTTAAAAGTGTATTTCAGTGTATCAATCTTAAAAGTGTACTTTCTTTATGTACTTTATGTACAGTACAAGTGCACATTCAATACCACCAAACACCTTTTTTTCACAAACGTGACTACCCAGGATTGTGGACTAAGCATGGATAAAGTTAGCCTGACTTCATCATACTCATATTCCTGTCGGAAGATGAGTCTGAAACTACCTCCGTTTGGCTTTGATTATGAGGCGTGTTTTAACCAAACCAGGAAAAAACAACAACTCTGCACTCAATTAGATAGTCGAGTAGACCTACAACCAATCAGAGCAACGCAGTAAGTCAGCTACTTTGCATATAGTTGTCAACTACAAAACGTAGCCTAACTTTACTTATTTTAGAAGTTAAATAACGAGTGTTGTTTCTTTCTTACTTCTCCATGAGTGCGACCAAAGGAGAAACCACAACGACCACAGGCTTTTCATTACGTCCCATCTTCAACGACCGTCAGAGCCAGCTGATAAGTTACACTTTCCCGAATCATGTGGGGACGGCAAAAATATCTTTCCGATCGACAAATGCCTTGATTGCAGTTTTCTGTTCGTCTATTAAAATGAATGCGCTGTCGATTAATTTTAAAACAGACGCGACAGAGGAATCTATACATCTCAATTCTCCAGCTGCAGTCATCTTTGAGGGAAACCAGTTAAGCGCTCTTTGATAACGTGATGATTACGTCCCTGCAGATCATCTGTCCATCATTGTATAAAGCCCGCCCTGGCAATCTGATTGGCCCGATCATTTTTGCCTGATCATAATTACTCCTCAATGGATCGATTCCAGTCCGAACTTCCCGACCAAAAAATGTTGTGGGCGGAGTTCGGGCTGGCATTGCAGGGTGCGTTTCCTGTACAACGACATAGTTCACTGCTTCACTACCACAGTACAATACATCGTTGGAAAAATCGAACTACCTAGTCAAAGACTGTTTCCCGAAACCCACTGTCACAAAGTATCGATCAAACCACATTGGTTTTGCACGTGGTGGAATAATAACTACTTTTAATGAAACTGTTTGAGATGCAATTAACACTAGATTTGTTTTACATAAATTACAGGCATGCCATCTGAGGACTATTTCTAATTGTTCTCAGTGATTTTGCTTTTTATTACCAGACTCAATATTTGGCTCGTTCTTACATAGTGAGAGCGAGTGCGCACATGCGCACTCTTCAAACACGTTACTTCAAATCTTTTGAAAAACTAAAAGACGTAAATTACATTTGTATGTATGCTGAATAAAAGGCACCTGTTGTACTGAATGTCAGCTTGCTTATTTTGCTCAAGATAAGGATTTATTACCTCCAAATGTGATGCAATACATAAACTATGCCTCTAACCACAGGTCGAGAGCTGTCGTTCAAACCACACAACTTTGCGATGCTGTTTGCGAATGTTCGTTGGAACGATTGTTTCGGGAAACACCGACTCATTGAACTATGCTGATAACGACGGAACTTGCGACCATAGTTGGCTAATCGATGCTTTTGGGAAACGCACCTCAGGCTAGTATAAAGTATGAACGGTGTTAAATACAACAAAATAACCCATGGTTAACAATGAGCCTTGGTTAAACAATCTCAAGTATGAAAAGCTCCATAGTTTCGATAAACTATAAGATAGACAGGACATGAGTGTTAGTGTGAGTGCTACTATGGAAATTGCTAATATGATGTTGCATGGATTTGTTTCCCCTCAGTAATCAATAATATGTAATTCTCTGCCTCGTTATAAGATATTAGCCATTAAACATCTTCATATTGTTGTATACTAACATGAGAATCAGCATTCGGCACCCAGAGACAACACACCTGTAGTGATACTGCTTGATCTGTCCATTCAGAGTGAAGCGAACTGACTCACAGCTAAAGGACAGGTCACTGTTTCCACCTCACATGGTAATAGGAAGGTCAGAGGTTAAACTCCCACAACATTCTTTACACACACATCCCTGTGTTTCGATATTTATAAAGCTTATGAAGAGAGCAAAAAGACAGAAGAAAAAGTACCAGTTTAATTAAAATCAAAACTGTTTATTTTGTCATGCTGTAGTGTATACTCAACCCCACTTGTTTACAAACTCAGTGTAATATAAACAACACAAATCTAGTTTTTAGTGCAAACACAAGTGTGATCACACATGCCCTCATAACCATGAGTCTGTTCAGCATGTCTGCCGGCTGCTGTCCAGACACACTCTAATCCTCCTCTCAGATGCTACTGATCACAGATCATTGGAAAAGGCCGAATTAATTACATAACATCAGTGTGTGTGTGAGATCTAAATGCTTGAGGGCTGCTTCAGTCAACACTCAGACACAGTCTGACTCATTACAGTGGGTGTACCATAGCAATGAAAATAAGAGCATGTATGCTCACAACACACTCCCCATAAAAGTATACAACGAGAAATCATGCGATTTCATATGTCTTATAGATGCATTCACAAAGACCATTCATAAGATCACACAAAAGAGCCAACAAAGAGAGTGTATTCTGTGTACAAAATTGCCCCCAAAAGTGAGCTCAACCAGACAAAACCTCCCTTTGGAGACAATTGGAGACGTCCTCATCTAGAAATTCAATTTATAAATAACGCAAATATTTTTTTCTGAAACGCAAAGCCTTTACTTTTTAGGGTAAAGTTAAATTTTGTCTAGTGTATAGCAGTAGTTTTTAACTCTAAAGCCCCTCAATGTTTGTCCAGAAACAATATTCAAACACCCTATGACTTTTCCTGTTGTTTGTGATTTACGGGATAACTGAATAATTTTAGGAAAAGCGAAAAGGATTTAAAAAATATATTTCTTCCTCTCAATTTTCACACAATAAAATATGTCAGAGCTTGGCATAACTAGAAAAATGTATATTCATTATAAAAATGAGCATATAGTTGAAAGCTGTATTAATTCACAACTTTTCAAATTCAACAAATCATACTTTTAAAATTAGGCTACCTCATATATACACTACCGGTCAAAAGTTTCAGGGTCGGTAAGATTTTTTATGTTTTAAAAAGAAGTCTCTTCTGCTCACCAAGGCTGCAATTTTTTGATAAAGAAATACACAAAAAACACAGTAATATTGTGAAATATTATGAGAATTTAAAATGACTTTTTTATGTTAATATATAATAAAATGTAATTTATTCCTCTGAAAAAAAGCTGAATTTTCAGCATCATTACTCCAGTCTTCAGTGTCACATGATCCTTCACAAATCACTCTAATATGATGATTTTATGCTCCAAAAACATGTATGATTATTATCCATGTTGAAAACAGTTTTTTACATTTTTATTTCAGGATTCTTTAATGAATAGAAAGTTCAAAGGAACAGCTTTTATCTGAAATGGAAAGCTTTTGTTACATTAAACACTACCCTTTAAAAAGTTTGGGGTCAGTAAGAATTTGTATTTTATTTTTGGGGGAAATAAATAAGAAATCAATACTTCTATTCATCAAGGATGAGTTACATTGATCAAAAGTTACAGTAAAGACATTTATAATGTTAGAAAAGATTCTAATTAAATAAAAGCTGTTCTTTTGAACTTTCTATTCATCAAAGAATCCTGAAATAAAAATGTAAAAAACTGTTTTCAACATGGATAATAATCATACATGTTTTTGGAGCATAAAATCATCATATTAGAGTGATTTGTGAAGGATCATGTGACACTGAAGACTGGAGTAATGATGCTGAAAATTCAGCTTTTTCTCAGAGGAATAAATTACATTTTAATATATATTAACATAAAAAAGTCATTTTAAATTGTCATAATATTTCACAATATTACTGTGTTTTATGTGTATTTTTTATCAAAAAATTGCAGCCTTGGTGAGCAGAAGAGACTTCTTTTAAAAACATAAAAAATCAGTACCAACCCTAAACTTTTGACCAAGTAGTGTATCATAACAGTGGGATTATTATTAGCTTAAAAAAAAGTGTAGAGTAGCATTAACTGTGAACAGTTAATCTGAGAAACACGCAACCTGCACGTGTAAATACATTTCATTAATTAAGTTGCAAAAACTGTTGGATAATAATAATAACAAATGTTTCTTGAGCAGAAAATCAGCATATTAGAATTATTTCTGAATGATCATGTGACACTGAAGACAGTAATGATGCTGAAAATACTGCTTTGCATCACAGGAATAAATTGTATTTTTGAATTTATTCAAATACAAAAAAATTATTTTAAATGATGATAATATTACACAATATTACAATGTTTACTGTATTTTGATTTAATAATGCAGCCCTGTAAGAGACTACTTTCAAAAACATTTTTAAAAAAAAATTCCAAACTTTTGACAGGTACTGTATTTGAACAATTTCCCTATGATTTGAGGGCTAATTTACATTCATTTTTGCAGAATTTGCAGGTACCTTCAGAAAGAACTGCTACCCAAACAGCACACTGAACAGCAAAAAAGAGTGATGTGATTTGACACTCAATTTTGTACCAAACATAACCAACTTTACCTCTGGGATTATACAGAGGTAGAGAATTCAGGCTGAGTTTTGAGCATGTTAGCGAGTCAAAGGTGCTTGAGCTTTGCTTTGAGTTGAACACAAAGACAGACCCAGCCAATTAAGGTAATGTAGTGGAACATACACACAGCACATCACAACTGAAACTACAAACAGCCTCTCTCTCTCTCTCTCTCTCTCTCTCTCTCTCTCTCTCAAACGCACACAGTGAGTAAGAGAAAGTGCTGAGGAGGCACCCCTGCAGAGACTCGGTGGATAACAAATTGCTTTATTTTCTGCTCTGCACACAGATTGGACTGCAGGCGCTGTACAAAACATCCCTCTCCTTCACTTCACACACAAACGTCGTCCTCCTCCACTGCTAATATTTGGTCATTTCTACTTAAAGGAATCTTCATCATCAATCTGTGGATGGTAATAATAAATAAGGCTACATCCCAATTCACGTGCTTCAAATTAAAAACAAATACGGTATGTTGACAGGCCTTGAAGAGCCGTTTATTGTATATTTAAATGAAAATGAACCAAATTAAGTCGACAGACCATAACCCGGACAAAAATGCACTCTTAAAAAGAAAATTTTAATTTATCACTACCGTATTTAATGAATACTTTTATTCAGCAGGGATGCATTAAATTGATCATTGACATTTTTATCAAATTAATTTTGATAAATTTTACATTGTTATATCAAAATCTACTTTAAATAAATGCTGTTCTTTTGAACATTCTATTAAATAAAGAATCCTGAAAAATTGTTTCATGGTTTCCACAAAAATATTAAGCAGCACAATTGTTTTCAACATACAGTACTGTAGATAACTAGGGTTGGGAATTGAAAACCAGTTCCATTTTAGAACTGGCACCAAATTTCCAATTTTCCATTTTGATTCTGCTTATCGATTCCTGTGTGCACATTTTAATGTGATTTTAAACTCATTCAAGCGCAAGAGGACACAAAGAGAACTCAATTCGGCACTCGAGTGCTGTTTTTCTGCTGTGCACACATTCGTTGACTGAATAACTTTAGTAACTTTAATAAGGATTAATCTATATTTTATTTATAAAATGAAAACTATGTAGTGTTATTTTACATTTGATTACATTGGATTTTAATTATACATACCTTTGTATTTATTTGTGATATTGGTCATTTGTTTACTTGTTCTCATTTTATTACATACCATGTATTTACTTGTCTTTAATTATGTTGAAATTTATATTAGTTAGTCTAGTTGTTTTGGCTGTGGCATTTTTGTTAAAACCACAGGCAAAAGCTCCCTGTGTAAGAATTGACCTATGGCTAAGCCACGCCCCCAAACGCGATGAGCCAATCACAGTGCACAGCTTAACCCAATACACTTCGGACATTCTCTGCTTCCACGTCCATTGAAATGTATTGCAGTTCGTCCATTTTCATTCTTTTGTCTTGTCATTTTAAGTTTAAAATGGTCAAATGTTGTGTATGGGGCACATGCAACTCCGACACTAGGTTGCCAAGAGGCTGGGCGACGGTGTGTATTTTCTTTTACCCTTTCCCGAGCCACATCTCAAACGAGATTAGTGTCTGCTGTGGATTAAGTTGAGCGATTCAATTATGCAGTAAACGACAACACCAACTAAACGTGGATAAATCAAACAAGGATGTCTACATCTGTTCTAAGTTAAGTCAACAATGTATTTGAACGTTATCTTTAAAATCTAACGCAACGTTAAGGCTAACATTAGCCTAACATTAGAAAACCTTAACGTTAGCTTTTAGCTGCGGTGTACATCATGTCACTTAGCTTCATTAACGATATCTGTAAATAACTGAGATAACAAATGTTAACAATTTTGTGCTGAACGATTCATGTAAATAATACTGTAGCACCAGTGATGGCAACGATATGCGGATTATCATGTTTACACTGTGACCTGTACAGCTGAAGCTTTTCATCCACCTTCTCAACAATAAAATTATCAATATAACCCTCCAATGCATAGTTAAGGCCCTTTCAGGTGACTTTAGAGATGATATATAATCTTTCTGTCTCCAAAAATCAACAATTGCCTCCTGTGAATTGTCTAATACTGTATGTGACAGCTGCCGTAGCGCCTGTCCCCAAATGTTGACCGTTTGTCCGAGTGAGTAGAGGGGGCGTGGCTTAGCCATAGGTCAATTCTGAGGCTATGTTTACACGGAAACGATTCTGAAGAGAAAACGCAAAAGTGGCGTTGCGTCATCATTTTCTATTCTGCGTTTTAGACGACTGCATACTACACCAACAGCAAGTCCACACACCTGCGTACAACCTTCAATGTCAAGCAGACTTTTGCGTTTTACCCTTTACACGGGAACGCGCGGTGGAGCGTTTAAGATTTCCACAATGGAGGTGGTTTCACTTTTTGCGTTTTAAGCCTCAAAAGCGCAGTCGCCGTGTGAACGAAAGGCACATCCGATTAAATTATTTTTACGTTTTCACCCGCGAGCGTTCTCGTGTAAACAGGGCCTGATATTTGTTCATGGTATTCCAATGCATTCTCATCCTTTAGCGTCATATAGAACGCTATATGACAAAATGGCGCTATACTTACGCACATGGCATCCGTTATCATTGATATAACACGTGCTGTGATGGGTAGGTTTAGGTGTGGGGTAGGGTAGTCTCATATTACGCTAAAGGATTTATGACGACTTTGGTTCGCGTGTTATATTAACGATAAAGGTTGCCATGTGCGTAGTATAGCGCCGTTTTGTCATATAGCGTTCTATGTGACACTAAAGGATGAGAACAGGCTGGGAATTCCACTGCAACAGAATGTTTTGCAAAAAGACAGAATGAATATGTTGATATGTTTGAAATATCTAAATGTTTGACTTCAAAAGTGGGAATTGGTGAGAATCAGAATCTGAACTGCTAAAATTCAAATGATACCCAATCCTATTGATAATAAGAAGAAACAATCAGCAAATTAGAGTGATTCCTAAAAAGATCATGTGACACTGAAGACTAAAGTAAAGATCAGGCATAGGTGAGAATAACATATTTTGTGCAAAAAACATTAAAAAATCGTACTGACCCCAAACTTCTGAGTGGTACGATTCTCACCCTCATGTTGTTCCAAACATGTCTGACTTTCTTTCTTCTGTGGAACCCAAAAGAAGACATAATGAAGAATGTTTCAACTGTTTTTAGTTGAAAACAAAATTGGATCCCACTTAAATTGTATGATGGGAAAACATTTACTTCTATTTTCTGAAAATTAGTTTTAAATGAAGAGATCTTTGTAATAAGTAACCAATTTATGGAAGCTTGTTTCGGCCATAGAATGAAAAATATAAAAGGTAATTGTGACTTTTTCATCTCACAATTCTGCCTTTTTTCTCAGAATTGCGAAAATAAAGTCAGAATCGCAAGATATTAAGTCAGAATTGTGTAATATAAAGTCGCAATTGCAAGATATAAAGTCAGGATTGCAAGATATTAAGTCAGAATTGCGTGATATAAAGTCGCAATTGTGAGATATGAAGTCAGAATTGCATGATATAAAGTTGCAATTGTGAGATATGAAGTCAGAATTGCTAGATATAAAGTCAGAATTGCCAAGATATAAAGTCGGAATTGCTAGATATAAAGTCAGAATTGCAAGATATAAAGTCAGAATTGCAAGATATTAAGTCAGAATTGCGTGATATAAAGTCAGAAATGCATCATATAAAGTCAGAATTGCAAATACTGTATAAAGTCAGATTTGTAAATAAATAAAAAGTTACACTTCTGTCTTTTTTTCTGACTTTATATCTCACAATTCTGACTTTATAACACGCAATTGCAAAGGACCCTCTTGAAAATGAAATGAAACATCTCAAGGGGTTAATCCTAATAAATTCCTATAAATTGCGCACTTTATATCACGCAATTCTGACATTATATAATGCAATTCTGACTTATATCTTGCAGATTCTGACTTATATAGCGCAATTCTCGACATTATATTAGGGTGGGAAAAAAAATCGAATATTGCAATATATTGTTGTGCTCACTGTTGCAATAAATAATCGATACACTAACGCCCAATATCGATATTTTATTACAACACGAAATTATTAATTTACCCGTTGTCAGTGTCACTGTCACTACCCAATATCTACCATTCTGTTTGCGGGGGCGCTGTTCGAGTAAATAGGGTAAAGTCAAGTGGCGCAAACAGCGGCCGGTGGTGAAGAACACAACAACAAGAAGCGAGAAGAATGGCGGAAAACAACACATTTGGTTTGAAATTCTGTTTTTGTGTGGGAGAAGAACGCATGTCAGGTGAAAATACAAACCAGGGGAAGCAAATCTGGGCGACACAAACCCACCAACCTGTCATTTCAGCTACAATGATGAAATCAAAACAATGAAAGCATTGGCGAAGCGGCTCTCCACGGCTGTGCTTTCGTCGGCAAAAGGTTAAGAAACTCAACACTATAAGCCGTCAGTGCCGAGCAATTCGTACGTGACTTATGCAGTGTTTCCCACACATAGACTAATTCGCCGCCACATACTGCGTTTCGGTTTTTAACACTATTTAAAACACGCAGCGTATTCTTTCAGTTGTATTTCAACGCTCTGCCTCCGTCTCTCTCTCTCACTCACGCGTCTCTCTCTCACACACTCACACACTCACACACACACACACACACACACACACACACACACACACACACACAACATGAACACGCGTCTGTCTATGAGGCGCCGGACTGGACAAAAGCGAAGCGAACTCCGTGAGCGACAGAGTGTGACTTTATTTCAACTTATATTAACTAATATAATTTATATTACTGGACAGTTTAAAGCTCATAACCATATTTTGTTGTTACTTGAAGAGTGTAGTGTTATGTTGCATCATGCGGTATTTGTCCTGAAAAGGCTACTGAGTAACTTAAATGTCTATATTACCTCAATAAATTTAAGGTCATTCCTAATTTATTTGTATTTTTTAATACATTTTAATCATTAACTTTAAAAAGCACACTCTTTTTACGATTAAAATAACAGCCAAGGGTAAAAAAACCAACTAATTCCCAAAAATTAAAACGGAATTTGGGGAAAAAAAATAAAACGGATTTTATAGGGCCCTAAGTCTAAGACACAATGTTGCACAATGTTGGAAATGTTTTCAGTCACATATATATCATGATATATCGTTGATGAAATTTCTTCCAATATATTGAATATCGTAGATATATCGCGAATTGTGATATTATCATATCGTGGACCACATATCGCCACAGAATTGAATTCGTGAGGTACCTGTATCGTCCCACCCCTACATTATATCACGCAATTCTGACTTTATATCTTGTAATTCTGACTTTATAACTCGCAATTCTGAGAAATAAAGTCAGAATTCTGAGATGTAAACTCGCAATTGTGAGAAAAAAAAGTCAGAATTGTTAGATAAAAAGTCACAATTATTTATTTTATTTTTATATTCAGTGGCAGAAACAAGCTTCAATACCAATTGGCATAAACACTATAAGACGCTATTTTTTAGAGAAGCAAACTACAAAGCCTTCTTTGCATTTGTTAAAAACCCGCACACACATAAAGACATGAGCTCTTGGCTTGGTTACTGTTGACATGCTCACTGGTCCTTATCGGAGATAAGACAGGAATGTCAGAGGATTCGTTGTCTGCTCCAGAGAATTCATAAACAAGAAAACAACAAACAAAGTAAACACATCAGATGACCCATCACAGATCTGACATCTCACTCCAGACCTTTACTTGATCCGACTCTGAAATCGAGCACTTCACTCGAATAGAGTGAATGAAAGAAAGGCGTAAAGGACAAAGAAAAAGAAATAGGTTAGGGGAAGAAAGGAAGAGAAGAATGAATGACGACAGACAAATTTGACCTTTCTCTGTTCTGCACTTTTGAGTCCTCAATTCCAGACAGAGGACCCAGACAATCACATTTTGACTTCCCTTCCTGTCTTTGAGCGATGATGAAGTCAAACAAATACAGAGAGTACATTGTTTTAGAAGATAATAACATTTTGTCTAATGAATTATGAATAAAAAATGTCATGACAGTGAACAGACTGCAGAAGGATGAAAGGCAGTCTTGTGCATGCTTTCTGTATCCTGGCAGTTGAACATGCCCACCAAGAACTAAATATAGCATCAGTCTGAAAGAGCAGCTATCAGCACCAGTGTGATGCTGATTGGACAGACAGTCATGATGACAGTGGAGGAATTACATCAGACGACTACTGCTCCTCAACATTACATAGCAATCGCAAGTGTGCTCTCTATTTAAGGTTGAACCGCAATGAGATCACAGGTGTCATACAGGATAATCTGCCCTGTCTAGAGAGGATGGGTTCTGTTGAGACAGCCCTTACTCAGTCCTTTATTGGCAGAACAAATAAAATCCAGGAAATGGGCAAATGGAGCATTTACAGTCCTGGGCTGCGTTTCACAAAAGCCTTGTAAACTCAAAGGAGTAGTTCACTTTAAAAAAAAAAAAACTTTTGCTGATAATTTACTCACCCCCATGTCATCCAAGATGTCCATGTCTTTCTTTCTTCAGTCGAAAAGAAATTAAGGTTTTTGATGAAAACATTCCAGGATTTTTCTCCATATAATGGACTTCAATGGGAACCAAACGGTTCAAGGTCCAAATGAGAGTTTCAGTGCATCTTCAAAGGGCTTTAACCGATTTCAGACGATGAATTAGGGTCTTATCTAGTGAAACGATCGGTCATTTAAAACATAAAAAAAAGTTTAAGTTTTATAAGCACAAATGCTCGCCTTGCTCTGTGATGAGCGTTCGTGACTCTCCTGTTCAAACTCGTTCATCAAAATGAACAAATCTTTTTCGAGTCATGACTCGATTGGGCCTAGATAAGACCCTTATTCATCGTCTGGTGTCGTTTAAAGCCCTTTGAAGCTGTCTTTTGGACCTTGAACCGTTTGGTCCCCAATGAAGTCCATTATATGGAGAATATCCTGGAATGTTGTCATCAAAAACCGTAATATCTTTTCGGAATGAAGAAAGAAAGACGTGGACATCTTGCATGACATGTGGGTGAGTAAATTATCAGCAAAAGTTTTTTTTTTTTAAAGTGAACTACTCCTTTAAAAGTAGATTGTGAAACCAATGGCTAATTAGCTAATTTAGCTAATTGCATTATCTGTCATAATTATTGGATATCTATGAGCAATGCAGGCTGCATATCTTTTATAAAAAAAAAAAAGTAAATTTAAAACTTATTTTCGAGGGATTTTTTTTTATTTAAAATCAAGATTTCCCCCCATTTTTAATTGATTTACTTCAAAGAAAGGTTAGATTTTATTTTTGTGAATTCTTGCAGATTTCAACATCTTATGTGCTCATATTTACCAAGGGAGCCAATAATTCTGAACAGGACAGGGAGCTAGATGAAAGAAGCACACGAACAGATTAAAAATTCTGAAATAAAGTATCTCTTAGTTCTGAGCAGGGAATGAATGAATGGAAAAATCAGCCGCACAAGGAAGATAGAGGGAGTTTGTTTGTCAGCAGATTTCCACAGACAGGAGCCCACACACACACTGACTGACTGCACAGCCCCTTTTCTACAGATGCCTGAACTAGTAAGTCAGCAGTCAGTCAAGAAGAGAAAGCAACCATTCGTCTCTGAGACGAGGGTGGAGAACGAGTGGAGAAAAAAGCAAGAAATATCCTCTTCTGAGAACTTTAAATAAATGATCAAACATGTTTAAAACTCAAACTGAATGCTAGGCAAGCTCTGACTCACACACATGCACAAATAAGGTCACAAAAACACTTTGAACTTCTGGCGTACAGTAAAGGTCATTTCAGGTGTTTTAAATGATCAACTTGCTATCCTATTAAGTATACACCTCCCATTTACATATCTTACAAATGGTTAACTATCTAGATCGATAAAACACAAAGAATCCAAGTGCAAATATCCGCTAAACCACAAAAATGCACACAAAAACAAATGGCATTCCAGACCTTTCACACAGATTGGGAATCTGATCACGTAATTTGATTCCATTATTATGTCGAGCAGATCCAGGCCATTATGAATGCATTATAGAGGCGTTTCATTCAGTTAAGGGGATCTGAGTGTGGCTGTGAATGACAGTGTATTTCACAGCACAACTGCCTCTGTTTATGAAACACGCCAACAGAAGGAAGGGGCATATGCTCAGTTTGATGACCAATCTCTCCATTGTCTTTCTGTTTGATTTATTCAAAATACATCTGAGAGCAGTTAACTTTTAACCTGTACAGCTGCACGGGTGTGTATTAGCCTATGCACACTTATCATCACTTCTCTGAAACAAAACTCACTCAGTCAGAAACAGAAAACTCACTTTTCATTTGTCAGCTGGAGCAAAATTCACACTCAGTCAAAACAAAATACATAAAAAAACGACCTGTTTATATTTTAAAACGAACACTTTTCATTAAAATCTAAATTAACAACATATAAAAAAAGAAGAAAAAAAAGAACAAACTAAATGGAACAAAACACCCAGGTGGCTTGGTCTGTTTAGCTGGTTTGTGGCAGCTTGACGAGGCTGAAGAGCAGCTAAAACAGGCTAAACAAACTAAAATTAACAAACCAGTTTAGATTATGACAGTGTTATCCAGTAGTTTTTTACAGTAGTTTTTACTGCACTATGCGGTTCAATGAATAGTTGAGGAATCTAAATAATTTTCTGTGCACTCCAACAATGAAGGCACCATAATTGCAACAGTATTTTTTTAACCACTATTGTGCTGATGAACAGCATGACTATGGTCCAACTGGTAGACAAGTAGCAAACCTGCATAAACCAGACTGGGTATTCATACTGACCTAATTTAGTCTTAATTCCGCAGGCATAAGATTACTTGCCAAAAAGAACAGCCAACAACAACATCAACAATACATAAATATAAATAAAATATCTGCTATAAGAATAATAAGTAAAACATTATATGAATTATACAGGCAATTTATTAAAAAATATTAAAAACTTTTAAATATATATTCAAAAAATGTAAACTTATTTATATACTTGTTGGGAAACATTTAAACTAGAGCTGTGCAAAGATTAATTGCAATTAATCCAAAATAAAAGTTTTAGTTTACATAATATATATTTGTGTGTGCTGTGTTATTTTGTATATATAAATACCTATGCATGCATGTATATATTTAAGAATTATTTGCACGTAAATACTGTATATGTATATATATATATATATATATATATATATATATATATATAGTATAATCTATATTATATTATATTTACTATATAAATATATATATATATATATATATATATATATATATTTAAATATAAATATATATATATATATATATATATATATATATATATATATATATATATATATATATATATATATATATATATATATATATTATAAACATTTTATATTACACATTTTCTTAAAGGTCCCATTCTTCGTGATCCCATGTTTCAAATTTTCAGTTAGTGTGTAATGTTTAATAATATCTGTAAAATTTTAAAGCTCAAAGTTCAATGCCAAGTGAGATATTTTATTTAACAGAAGTAGCCTACATCGAACGGCCCGTTTGGACTACATCCCTCTACTTCCTTCTTTAATGACATGAACAGTTTTTGGCTAACGTCCGCCACAGGAATGCTCCCTCAACTCCTTCAACTTGCACACTTCTTATTACTTACTGTGTTTACTCAGCTCTTACAGTGATTTTTGAAGTAAAACTGACGTTTCATCTTTTGTGTGATGTACAATAAACTTTATTAAATTCATCATACATGTTTGATCATCATTTTGACCTGGTCTAAAACAGCAGACTTGTAGGCTATCAATAAATAATGGATACATACAAGCAGATGACAAATATGTTATCATAACCGTAATTAGAAATTACTGGAAACTACTGTTCCATCTCTATACAGCACTACTGACTCTGTAGGCATTATTGCCCGTATTCAAAATGAACACCGTTACTGAGAAGTTTCTGATATTATCATCATTCCGTGAGATGAAGTTGTCCTGAGAAGACTGAGCAGTAATTCTACACAATATATTATGTAAAAACAAACTTTTATATTGGATGCGATTAATCGCAAATTCATCTTTGCACAGCCCTAATTTAAACATAAAACAAACAAAAACAGGAAGGCTTGTTCCAGAAAATCAAGTGACTTATGATTTGAACAGGCTCAAAGTTGTTTGTGGTGGCACTCCTGAACAGATAACACTCATATCAACTTCTTGGTTGTGTGTTCAGAGAGCAGGCGTCTCCAGAGAGATGCAGACAGCTTCTCTGATCACATCAGCTCTGATATCGAGTCCATGAGTTGAGTATCTTCAGGTGATTTGAGAAGTTGATAGAGGCGACCTGGAGTCTCTTATATAATGCAAGCAGGTTATGCTCTTCTCCACTGTCAGAGCTGCTGTTCATTAATCATAGAGCTGTCACTGAGGGAGTGTGTGCTGGCCTTAAAACGTTTAGAAGGTGCTAAAATACCATGTGGCAGCTTTGTTGGCTAATCACAAGATGATGATTTACACTGTACGAAAGAGATGGAAAGAAACTGAGCTCTGTTCCCACAATGCAATTCCGCTGTGGTGACCAGTGCACATCGGTCAGTCAGAGATGCCATTCTAGCCTTCTGGGACAGAGGGAGTTATTTGAGCGATTACGTCCAGCCAAAGGAACACGCTTGTTTTGACTCACTGGGCTAAGAATAGAAATAAGAATACATTGCAATTAATGGTCTTTTTGGCCTAGCAAACTTTGTAGTTTTTTCACATGCTTTTGCAACAGGACGCGGCATGCTGTTTAAACTATAATTTACATTCTTAAACAGTAAATTAAAATTTGAATAGAGAAAACTAACGTTCTATCCTCAGCAAACATTGTTGGAGTAAGAATATTTGAAACATTTGACAAATCATTCATATAAATGAGAAATCGCAACAAAAAGTCCTTGCGCGGCACAATGTTTGCTGACGATAACACGTTAGTTTTCTCTCATTCAAATTTTTAATTTACTGATTAAGAATGTAAATTATAGTTTATACAATTATGCTAATTAGTTTAATTTAAATAAATTATCTATAAACATGCATTAAAGGGGTCATGAACTGGCTTTTTAAATGTTTTTGTTTTGTTGTCTGAGGTCAACTTATGATGTTCGCTTGGTTTTTACATTAAAAAACATAAAAAGTTATGGGCTATTTTCTTCCCTAGTTTTCAGCCTACTTGAAAAATGCTCGGATTTGATGGGCATATCGCATTGAAGACTAGGAAGTAAACGCCCACTGCTGTGAGTGGATAACAGTTTTGCATATTATAATGAGCTTCAACTTTGTCGTTGGTTTCGGTCGGTGCACGTGGGGGAGTTTGTTTTGAAAACCACTGTTGTTAAAATGGCAACCGAAATGATTCGCCCATACATGTTTGACCCAGAGTCCGAATCCCGAATCGCAGGACAATGAACCAACACACATACACATAATTATTAGTATATCAAACCGATCTGTAACAATGCAATGCTAGCCGAGTAGATTATTATTTCTAAAATAAAATATTACTCACATAAGTGTGTTGCACCACTCCTGTTGGATCCAATATAGAAGGTAACGTAGACTAATCATGTTCCGTACAACAACGATGTTCCGTACAGATTAACTTTAACTGCCGATCGCTGAATAAATACTTCTAGGTCATACACAAAATGCATATCTGTGTCGTCTTCATTTCTCCCTCTTATATTATAATGAGTTTAACTCACCCGTCTGGTGCACGTGGGGGAAAACGTCCAATGTTGTCAAATGGCACGGATTCGCCCATACATGTTCGACCCAGAGTCCGTGTGTTGCACAATTCCTGTCAGATCCAATATAGACGGCACATCACCGTTCTTTTCTCTTAATCGGTCTGCAAATCCAGCCTCGAAATGTGTTGACAAAACAATCCTCGGTGAAATGAAGCGAACATACGGATAATGTTTTACACTCATCTGCAGGAACGTCATTAAAAACAAATTTTAACCAGGCATTCCTAATATTGGAATCCAGAGGAAGCTTATGCAGCGAACTGTCTTCTTCCACAGCCAGGCACGGCACAACATTTTGTCAACGGAATGTTTATTGCTGGTAGCTCGCTCTGGTGTGTCATCACGAGGTATGCTTTTGTTTACCTATGCGTGAATGCGTGAATCGGTGGGCGGGGCTAAACCGGCCGTGTTGAAGTAGGCGTTGATGAGCGGGTGGGGTTTCTTCGTCTTTGACGTCATACTTCCACGCTTTCAAAAACGAAGCGTTAGTTGAGGCTGGTGTCAATAAAAGCTTTTATTGGAATAACAAGGTCGTTTTCAGTTCTTAAACTTACAGGGATATTCTTATAATATGATGACCTCTTACATGTCAAAAGCTCAAGGAAAATTTGATTTCTCAGTTCATCACCCCTTTAATACATCTAATTGTATTGTTTTAGTGGTAAAAAAAATATATCCTAAGGATTTATCAAGAATGTCTTCTTACTCTTTACTATAGTTTATATTTATCCATATCTCTCATTTTGTAAAATTGTTTTGGCACAGCACTTTTCCTACAACTCTTCAAAAAAAAGTATTCTTCAGAAACTTTTTGTTAGGATTGCAACCTCATCAAATGTATATCCTTCATATGTGCCTTTATTTCAGAAACTTCAAGTTCTTACTATTTATGATATCAATATTTCTCAAATATGTGTTTTCATTTATTCAAGAGATAAATTCAAGTGAAGGTAACATACAAGAGCAATTTAAGATGTAGTTTAAAGTAAACCCACAGGTTCACTGTCACTTAATCGTCAATCTATAGATTTTCATCTTCCAAAATTTCTCACTTGTAGAGGTCAATTATACTCAATAAGATTTAGGGGTATTTGAATTATGAATGGTTTATCCCATCTAGCAATAAAATGTTCATCTTTAACATATTATAAACAGATGTATAAAGGATCATTTCATTGTTGCTGTGTACTTATACTGTCATATTTCCCATTGTTGTTGTTTATGCATTTATGAGCGCTAGGGGTTTGTTTTTGGTATGTATATTTTGGGGGGTTTCGAATATGTTGTAATACACTTGATTCAGTCATATACATTTATATATTTGTTATTCAGATTAGCTCTTTCTTTCATTTTAAAGTTTCTTTTTCTCCCTTGTTGTTTAAGGGAGGGTTCAGATAGGCCCTTTAGGTTTCTGCCTCTCCCTGCACAGTATTTGGATTGTATTTTCTCGATTTTATTGTATATATTTAATATTTGTGCAAATACAATTAAACTAAAAGCTGTATCAAACTGGAAGTAAAGACGACCAGAAATTCAATCTACAGTGAATAATGCTAAGAACCAAAAAAATACTCTTAAATCTAAAAACTCTTAAGAGCCAATTCACAAAATGAATAAAAACAGCTCAACCACAGTAGTCTCGATTGTTTAACTAATTATTATGTCCTTTTTAAGTGAATCAAAATCGATACAGCACAACCAGTACAGTCTAAACGATTTCCGAAACGAATCACCCTTATGAGTTTGCTATTTTCAGTGAACCAAACCCACACAGTGAGTTCAGTCCAAAGCGATACCTAAACAAATGAATCGTATGTTTGTTAATAAATCAAACATGCAGTCTTCAACTTTTGCAACAATTGTTTTAAATATAGGCTATTTATTATCAAAAATGAGTTTAAAATCAAATTATATTTATTTTATTATATATTTCTTTCAGTACTAAAAGAATCATTAAAGGAACTGTTAAGGCAGTGGAATCGTAATGGACTAAATTCTTCATGATTTCTGACCATTAGGCCTAATTTTTTAAAATATGTTGAGATAACAATAGTGTGGAGCCTAAAGCTATACCTGCCAAACCTCAAATACTGAAGATTTAACCATTTTAATTAATAGCAATGCATTATCAAAAGCAATTACAGTTTACAACTCATGGAGCAACACTGAAACGCTGCTGACTCCAGGCAACCTGACTGTGTCCAAACCAACCTTCGTCCTTCTCTAACGCTTTATCTTGTTTGAAATCACACATCAATCATTCTCTCCATGCTCACAGTCAGTCAGTCCGCCAGGCCCTGGAGAGCAGACGCCTGTCGAGTTTACAGTGTCAGGATGTGGCTCAGTTACAAACGAAAAAATGATCAAATGTGAAAGAGTTGTTCAAGTTGAAACATTTGCTTCAAGTATGCATGCAAATAGAGACCCTGACACATGTACACACTTACGCACGTGCATTACAAATGCAATGGAACGCAGGATGGTGGATTTAGATTAGAGCCACATTAAATGTCAAGAACTCAACATACACATGCTTACACATGTAGATAAATATAGGAGGTCACATGCATAAACACACATATAAATGTCAGCCAGAATTTTCTCATGTGAGATATCCTAAGGCTAAATTGACTCCAGTTATTATAATGTAACTGTACGTGTGAATGCATGCATTAACAAGAGTGTGTGTTTGTGTGTGCAAGCATGCACTGTATTTCTCACTCCATCACTGTTATTTCTTTCTCTGTCTCTCTTCCTCCCGATCTCCTCCTTCAGTATCTGCAGGGTGTGCATGTGTGTGTGAGAGCGTGTGAATGAGTCATCACTGGTGCAGAAGATCATCTATATTCCTTAAGTTTTCCCCAAATCTCCAGCTCATACAGCCAATGCAGCAGGAGAACACTAAACTACGACATGCACAAACTGGTTGGGACTTACAATTGACTTATATTGTGTTTATACTGAGAAAATGAAGGGTTTCTATCCTCTTATCCCTAAACCTAACCCTCACAAAGAGCTTTTTACATGTCCATATTTTAATTAAGGCATTATTTAGACATTTTGAGCCGCACATTCTCCTCAAAACACTGGCATTCATCCGTACTGTGTCATGCCGAGGCACAACCCACGTAAAGGTGATAATTCCGCGAATAACTGCAATTACAGATTTTGAACATAGATGGCAACAAAAGGAAAAACTATGAACTGCAGCTTTAATATTTTACAAACTTTTTTTGTTTTGTTTTGTTTTTTGCTTTTACTTTGGATTTAATGTCAGTACTGGGCTCGCAGTTCACATGGGTAGGGTACGTTGTAGGGAGGGATGTCCCGATTCAGATATCGGAAATCAGGCCCGATCACGTGGTTTCAGACTCTATTCGGATTCGGATATTACCTCCCGATCAGGACTCGTTTAATACATATACCGTATTTTCCGCACTGTATTATAAGGCGCAATCAGTTAACAATCGCTCAGCGTTGTTAAATTCGCCCGTAATCGCGCTTGTGTCCATCTTATGCCCGCTTTGTCATACGTCCAGTTCAACCTTGTATAAATCAGGTTATGTGTGTCTCCCGCTCACGAGCGCTTACTCTTAACAGACACACGAACAGACACACTGTCCCCGGCGCTGCTCGCGAGTCACAGAATGTTCATCAAGCGCTCCCCGTTGACAGTAACCGGGCTCGTCTCATTCAAAACAGCCAGCTGTTGCTGTCCGGCGTGTCCGTTCTTATTTTCGGCTCCCATGTTAACAGGTTAGAGCTTGCACACTGCCTGAGTGACACGTGCAGATCAGGCGCACATCAGAGCCGCACAGAAAATGCGTGCATGCCAGAAATAGAACTGACGCCTATTCTTCACGCGACACACAAACGTTGGAAGTGTTTCCAGGTAAAATAGAATAGGAAATATGTTTATATGTTATTTTGTACTAGGGCATGTGCACGAATATTCGAATTTTCCAAATATTCGATATGTAATCATTATTCGAAAAATAAAATACTATTCGAATTTTGAATACGTTGCTTTGCTGGCCGTAAATGCAGTGATATATTCTAAGAACTAACTCGCAGTTATAATTAAATGCACTGGATGGCGCTGTGGAGTGTGATAACAAGTTGTCAGTATTTGATCACATGATGTTGTCGTCTGCCTCGCGAAGTTTGGAATTAACGTTACTTGAAAAGGATCTTACTAAACGGAATTACTTTTGATCAAATTAATTAATTAATCTGAGTTATGATATCATCACCATGACAAATCACATGAAATCCAAACAGTCGAGTGAGGAAAGATAGCTGTTCATCACTGCATCACAACTGCAGGTAAGCGCAGCTGGACCCGTGTGATCAAAGATGTTAACTTATCTAATAGCAAAATGATTTTGAGACATACTTCCTTTATGTTTCATTAAGGAGACCGGTTTAAGAACAGAGCAAAGTGCTGTTAGAAACACCGTTCTCTTTGTGTCTCTGAAAACGTCTGTCAGCGCAGCGTCTCTTCTCACTCTTAGCATAAAGTGCTGACGGCACAACTGCATGTAACGTTAGATATTATTGTTTTTCTCAACATAAACGTGAAACAATATAAACACAATAATCAATCATTTGCTGACTCGTGTGTATGTGTGTATGTTCTGTACGATATCTGACGTAATCTGCTTTATTAGGGTTTTTTTTCCTCGCGCTGCTTGAGCATGCTTTTAATTATGCTTTTTTATATATATATTTTTGTTTACACATAGGCCTACTGTTTAATGTTTTCAACTAAAAGAAAACTTTAATTACTATTGTAAGCTTGTTGTGTATTGCCTAATTGTAAATTGTGACAAAAATGTAAAAAAAAAAAAAAAACTTAAAAATAACGTCTTTTTCGTTAAACATAATTTAAATAAACGAAAATTCGAAATATTCGATTTTTATGAGCCCGAATATTCGAATGCAATATTTTTGAAAAATGCCCATCCCTATTTTGGACACTGAATACATATTGATAAATTAAATGTAAAGTTTTGACAAATTCTGATGTAAATATAATTTAAAAATAAATAAATATAAATGTTCAAATATTGCAATATAGATCTATACATTTTCAGTATCTGTCTATAGAGAACGAAATATTCTGTGGTCTATTTTGCTGTCAATACTGCTGACAGTGTCTTTATCAGTATATTTACACTTAACATTTTAAAGTTGATGACAACAACATTTCCATAGCAAACTGTGAGATATGTAAACTTGGGATCTCAAGAGGTGGAAAGAAAAAGGCTACATTTAACACAACAAACCTGATACAGTTTTAAGAGTTTTAAGAGGAGAGAAAAATGCCCCTTGATTGTGGAGATGGGCCGCAGGACATCACAGCCAAGATAGCACAAATGATCGCAATGTGTGCTATTTGTTTTTATATTACTACTTTATATATATATATATATATATATATATATATATATATACTTTTGCTCTAAAGTCCAAAAGTGAATAATTTATGTTTAATTACCTGATTGTTCAAGCAATCAGGTAATAAACATAAGTTGTCAAATGTTAAAATAAGGTGAATTAAATTAAAATAAGGAACATCTTGGAATCTGGGTCTGTTTTTCGCTCTTCTTTATTCTATTTTGTATATATTATAGATGTATCGGATCGGGACTCGGTATCGGCAGATACTCAAAATCAAATGACTCGGATCTGAGGGCAAAAAAACCTGATCGGGACATTCCCTGAGTACGTTGTATTGTGCGTGTGGATGTCTGTGTTCGTACGACACCACTGAAGACCATTTTGTACCCAAGAAAAACTTTGACATATATATGGTCAGAGATATATATCTCTATAAATATATGCTTGCTGAACCTTCAATGCAATTTTTGAGTAATAAACAAACTGTGAAATCCATTCAGAAGTGAGCATCACTCACAACCTACTCACTCTAAAGGGCATAGCACTTGAAGTGAGTACTCTGAAGGATGCAGGCTAGAACGAGCTGTGGGGTGTGTGTGTGTGCTTGGCACACCCTGACACAAAACTGTTATATCACTGCCAATTTATTCTGAATTGGAATGTTACCTTGGTAACACAGCAGAAAAATTCCAAGAATGCTGCGGCAAATAAAACGGATGTGTTAAATGTTTCCTTTCTGTCTTTAACTAGATTTATTTTAGATTCAATTGCATACTGTCTCTCCATGTGGCGAACAAACAAACATGACATTATGCAAATCAGTACTGATTTCCAACCGATAAACCACGGGGCACTCAGAGTGCTCTCGAGAAAGGTAAGGGTGAGATAGGGAACTCATCCATCCTCTGATGTCCAGAGATTTCAGCTGAATTTTAGCCTTGCAGTGAAATGAGAAGAGCAATTATCAGAGGAAAAGAGATAAGCGAAGGGGGAAAGGAGAGGAGAAAGAGAAATGGACCCTGCCGAGGGTGCGAACATCAGAGATGATCAGAGATCAGACTTTCCGTGAGCCTTGAGCTGATCTGATTACACCACCGAGGTGCTTGCTGTATTACCTAATATGAGTTCACAAGTAATGTGAGATACTGTCTTACACACTGCAGGGAGCAAAGTCTTTATCAAAAACTTATTAAACCAGCTTGATGAGGACACACACTTTTGCATTTACACAGTCACACACATAAATGTACTAAATGAGGACATTTTGTACAGACATTTTCTATTTGTCGAGGTGAAACTCTTGGAATGTTACACATGCAAACAATTTTGAGGAAAAGATGTAATGTTTTTGACAGAATTTGCTCCAAGGCCTCATTTAATAGTAATATTTGGCAGTAGTCTTACAATTTAAAATAACCTTTCTATTTGAATATATTTTAAAATGAAACTTCCTGTAATGCAAAGCTGAATATTCAGCACCATTGCTAAAGTCTTTGTCACATGATCCTTCCTAAATCCTTCTAATATGATGATTTGGTGCTTAAGAAACATTTTCTTAGTATTATCAACATTGAAAACATTTGTGCTGGTTTAAATATTTGTGGAAATTGTGATAATTGTATGTGTATTATAAATGCCTTTACTGTCACTTTTGATTAAATAAAGGCAGCATTTCTGAAAAAAGAGCTTTTTACATGTTCATATTTAATTAAGGCATTATTTAGACATTTTTGAGCCACACATTCTCCTCAAAACACTGGATTCATCCGTACTGTGCCATGCCGAGGCACAACCCACGTAAGGTGATAATTCCGCGAATAACTGCAATTACAGATTTTGAACAGAGATGGCGACAAAAAGGAAAAACTATAAACTGCAGCTTTAATATTTTACAAACTTTTTTATTTTGTTTTGTTTTTTGCTTTTACTTTGGATTTAATGTCAGTACTGGGCTCGCAGTTCACATGGGTAGGGTACGTTGTAGGGATGTTCCCGATACGATCACATGATCGGAAATCGGGCCCAATCACGTGGTTTCAGACTTCATTTAATAGTAATATTTGGCAGTAGTCTTACAATTTAAAATAACCTTTCTATTTGAATATATTTTAAATGAAACTTCCTGTAATGCAAAGCTGAATTTTCAGCACCATTGCTAAAGTCTTTGTCACATGATCCTTCCTAAATCCTTCTAATATGATGATTTGGAGCTTAAGAAACATTTTCTTAGTATTATCAACATTGAAAACATTTGTGCTGGTTTATAATTTGTGGAAATTGTGATAATTGTATGTGTATTATAAATGCCTTTACTGTCACTTTTGATTAAATAAAGGCAGCATTTCTGAAAAAAAAAGTATTCCAGTCTTCTATTTTATGTGTTGTTTTTATGGCCACATTGAAAATCCACAATGAAAATCTGGGAAGTAATACAAAAAAAAAAATCCATATACAACATTCACACATTTGGGTTATACATCATAGATTTTCATGCATTAATTAACAGGATAAGTGCTCCAAATGCATAAATGGTTCTATGAATATCTAGATATAATCTAAGCACAGAACAGACTTGTACAGTCTATTAGATGATCAAGCAGTCTTTACCACATGTGACAGCATTAACTACGTGCAGTACAATCATTCTCTCTTCTCCCTTTGCTTACCTTCTCCCATGCACACACCGAGCAGTACTGGAGGCTAATTTCTCTCATTGTGGTCTTTCCCCACTAACAACAGCGCTCGCACCACAAACACCCAGACTAGACTAACAGTTCTCTCTAGACAGACACATCTGAATACTCATGAAGCTTCCAGAAGTCTGGATGAACGCCATTAGACTCGAGCGCTGTCACCGTAACTCAATACCGCAACAGTGTGTACTGATCCCATACCTGTTGATTGAGTTACAGAGGAGGTTTACCGACCCAAGTCCACATTAACCTTTTGCACAGACTCACTGATGATATGCAACAGTTCATCTCAATGCAAATACATTCACACAGAAAGATAGTTTTTATTGTGTGTAATAACTTGCATTGGTTTAGACAAATTGTGCAAGAAGTGAATCAGGCTAATCAGTTAACAATATGCTAAGCTAGCATATTGTTAAGACTAACTGGTTAAAGTATGCTAAGCCATATAGGTTAGAGGTATGTTACTTAATCTACAGTATCATGTTGATCAGTTAAAAGTATGTTAAGGCTCCTTTACACCAAGAGCAATAACAATAAAGATTACTATAACTATATGTGATGCGATCTGGGAAAACCCGTACGAATGTCGCGCTGACACGTTTTCAGTAAAGTCTAAATATAGACTGAATGTCAGTTTTTTGTCAAAATTAGTTTTTTATTAAATTATTATTCTATAACATCTTGTTTATCATCTCTGAATATAACTTGGGAAAATTCATGAGTTTAGTGCAGAAAAATAGCGATTTATAATGACCAGCCGAAAAGACTGTTTCTCTTTAACAACACGCAGGCGGAGCGGAGGGGACACAAGTCTTTCCGTTTAGCTCTCCTTCTTTGGCTAAACTGAGCTAAATTGTATCACACTACAAAGACAGTTCATCTATCAACATAAACCACATAACACAATAAAATCCACTCCTGGTTGAACTACAACGGCACGCAAGTTTTTATTTATTTATTTTTATCCAGCGTTATCGTGTGGTGTGATGCAGAGCACAAGAGAACAACAGAGTTTGAAGCTGCTCGTCTAAAAGACCTTGCTTGCCTCTCAATCGTCCAATTTCAAAACGGTTTTCACAAGATGAATTTTGAGTTTGTAAGCTTTAGAATGATACCTAATCTATGATGATTACTAAAATATGTGATATGAAAAAAGGCAATAAAAAGGGAGCACCAGTCGTCCAGCTAGCAGGATTTGACGTTATTTAAACCTGTTTTTCTCAAAATTCTGTTTATGAAAATCATAGCGATCAGCCGACTTCAGATAACCATAACTTTTGTTACAGACAACCGATAAAATAAATAAAAACAGATTTGGAAAGGGCTTGAACCCAGCTTTAATATGGTATCAAAACCTGTAATATGTCAAATTTCACCATGTGGTGGGTTTTCCCAGATCACATCACATATTAGCATCCACACCAATGGATGATATTGTTCTGTTTATAATAAAGCATGCTGCAGTTCTCTTTCAAGAGGTCCTCTCGATACTGCGTAATATCTTACGCAAGGGGAAAACCTCTTTTCCATGAGATATTGAAGCCAAAAATTATCCTTAATTTTGAATTAATGTAAACTGCGTAGCGGCAGCATGCAGGCATAGGCAAGAAGGCTTGCGTGCCTATTGGCTGTCCTGCGGCAACTGCAGCAGCCTATTGAAAGAGGCCCTTGGTGACGTCAGATCCAATATGAGACAGGTGTGGCCTGGGCCTATAAATACAGCTCGATGGGCTGATATAATCTGATCTTTCATTTCTTCAGCGAAGCTCACGCATCGCTGGATCCTGAGTGAAGAAGTTACGCCATCTGAGAACAAGCCTTCTGCGGGACAAGCCTTTAGCATCTGAAGCCGCTGGCCTTCATCTCGCCGCCTTCAGTCGCCGTACCAGCTACGCTTTCCGGTGCATATATCCTTTGACTCTGCTGAGTGTGTGTTTGCCACCGCAATTCACACTCTCTCTCCTGAAAAGAGCTAGCGTCTTTTAAAGATGCCTCATTCTTGTGGCTTGTGCCGGGGACCGCCATGTGATCTGCATTTCCTTCCTGGGTGAGAATCATCAGAGCCCGTCTAACGGAGAGCCTTGGCACTTCCTATTAGCCTCATTGTGTATCATCCTGGTTGCAGTTCCATTAGAATTCCACTGGAGGTGATCGCGGGCGAGAGTAGAATGAATGGGAGTCTATGGGGCTAAACGGCTAAATGTGTTTCTTTCACCTGCTTGTCGTTAAATTAACATAGATTTTATTGTTGATTCCGCAAGTTCAATATAGATTATAGGCCAAAAGTCGAATGAACGAGTACTTATGTCCTTTTGATTTCTTACAGGTTAGGCCGTTGTTGGCCGGAACACGCTAGCATTCTGCTATTGTGTGACGTCATCACATTTTTGAACGGATTTTTAGAACAGATAAGTGAATTTAAAAATGCAATTTTCAGCTGAGTGTATTACCTTAGCTCTCCCTTTTGAATGCAACTTTCAAATTCTTGACAAAAAATTACATCCTGAGAAAAGTGGATTTCTGGGGGTGAAGCCCCATTGACTCCCATTCATTCTGGACTCGACCACTGAGCGCCCCGCATGGACAGAGACGTGTTACTGCAGCCAGTCCAGAACCCGGAAGTAACCAGCCAGTGTCAATTCTCTTCAATTAGACATTTCTGGAATCATGCAGCTCTTGCTGCCAAAGCATCATAGACAAATCCTGAGGGGCATCACCAACGGACGTCGCGGGCAGACCTAAAACCAATCAGAGCGATGAAGGAGATAACGTTTGCAGAGCGGCGGCCGCGGAGAAACATCTCCGAGTGTTGTTCTTTGCTCGGTTTTTAACATAAAGGACGTTCAAATCGCTTAAAAACAGATGCGATAGCTGAATTGAGCGAGTGATGTTTAACGGCGGCGTCCATCTTTGTAATGTAGGCTACAAATTCTGCTTCGGAATCCCAGCGCTGTCGTCATCGTGTAAAGCCCGGCCCAACATTTCTGATTGGTGCCGCGATTTCTGCAGACTGGAAATGGGTTTGAATGAGCTCTTTGCCAGACTAACTTTTAGAGCAAATCTTTTGCCGGAAGTTGAGACTGCACCTCTACCCACTATACTGCCACATTGATGTCGACGGGGCAGCTGTATCTTGCGGAGGAGGCCAGCTGCTATATCCTGGCGTCGGACAGTGAGGATAGGGCAAGCTCTGTGGATCTCCCTCCTCTACCCCGAGTCATCGGGGAAGTGGGCCAGCATCGAGTCAGAGCTGATGCGTCTGCTCTCACAGGCCGTGGTGAGCCTCAGCCTTGAGTGGGAGAACAGGCTGGATGGATGTTTCCTAAAAGGGACAGCGCCCCGCCATCTTCTAGGCCCACACCTTTTCTTCCAGAGGTTCATCAAGAAGTTGCAAAGTCCTGGAACGCTCCCTTTTCAGCCAGAGTGTGCACCTCTGTCTCAGCAGCCCTCTCCCTGGTGGACGGTGCTAAAGGCTCTTCCTCCAGTGGAACCTTCTCCGTAAACTAGATGATGAAGGACTAGATGATGTTTAAATTTATTAATTAAATTGATGTTATATAATTTAAAGGGCATATTGCAGGTTAGAGGACCCAACGAGTCAATGCATAGAAAAACAATGTAGGAACTAGATTTGCTTTAAAATATACTTATAAATACGCTACAGAAGCTTCTGGAGTCGTTTTTGTGAGAAGATTTTACTTTCGCGTCTGAAAATGGGCGTGACGCAATGAGCGGGAGAGCCGTCGATTCAAACAACTGGAAAACAATGGATCGCAATGACATTTCAGACGCTGAGGAAATACTCGTATGACTGATCAAGCCATAAAGTTATGAGCCTGCTATGCTAAAGAGAGCAGGATAATGTCAGACAGAATGGTCAGAGAAAAATGAGCAGTGGTGTGAGGAGAATCAGAGGAGAACAGGACAGGTGCCTTTAGGTGAGAGACGTGCTTATAGATATAAACGCTCGCTAACGATATACACTGTGCTCACAATACTGTACAGATTATTATGATCCTATAACAGGCCAGCAGACATTAGTATGTTTAGGGTAGATTTATATACTATTAAACTTTACTTGAGTATATTTCTATTGTACTAAAAGCATACAGGTACATTTTTAATACATATTTTTCACCTGGGTTAACAAACAGAAAATTAAAGATTTGAGCATTTAGGCAATAGTTGCCTCTATTTAGGGCATGACATGACTAAGTTACCTATATCACACTATTTGATGCCATTGGTATAGTATACGACGATCAATAGTCTTGCTTCAGCATCCCATGTTGAACTCCATCATATCGCCGGGATAATAATCATTTGATCTAAGTGAACACTACACACGACCGCGTTTTCCGAAGCAGATACGGAAGAGAAATCCAGTCTCTTCACCTTCAAACCACACCAGGAATGAAAGATAGGCTATAGCACCGTCCCTTTTCTTGTAAAGGAAACTTGTGGATTAGATCTTGAAGTCCTGACAGGCGGAGATTTTGCAACCTCCACAAACACAATAATTTAACATGACGAAGACAAATTAAAATGCAAAAAGTACCGAAAGCACACTGACTGACGACCGCGCTCACTGAATACCTGCCGACTCTACACTGAGCTGAGGCTCCCTGATATGACGTCAAATGACGTGATGTTGGAAAAAAAAGCCGTTTTTACTAGCAGTTCAAGAAACGCTCACTTTATCTTCTAAATTAGTGCCCTTATGTTGTTTTAAAACATTTTAAATCCTGCATTAACTTTTCATATGGTATTTTCATACAAGGTTATCTATAAATTTAGATTTTTTTTTACCAGTGTCTAATCATTTGATGATATTTTGACAATAACTAAAAATTTGATGGTGATGACGACATTTAGAAGCCCTACAATATTGCGTATCCATTAGATATTATATATGAGCATGCACACATAGATCTTTCTCATGGTTTGATGATTTTATCATGTAACGCAGCATTTCTCTTTTACTGTGAACAGAAAAAACTACATCACTGGAATCCTGTCATGTTGTGCCTGGTTAGTAGGACACTGTGTTAGTAATGGAGACAAATCTTTCTATAATTTGACTGAACAGATAACAAGCAAGTGTTACTTTATTAATGTTCTTCAAAAGTGAAGACAATGAAAGAAAATTCCACAAAGATGTCAGCTGTGAGGATAAAGACTGCATCTGCAGCAAGATGATTAGAAACATAAGCGCTGTGCAAATTCAGTGAGGTTTTTGTTGTAGCATCTCTCACCACAAGGCACTGAGTAAAACCATAACAGTTAATAATTTATTCAAATAATTTATTCATCATGACTAGTCAGCTCTTTGATGAGACTTTAATGAAGTGTTGACAAACTGGCTCTTTGGCGCAGGACATACACGGTTTGAGGGAATGTATAGTCCACTCGAAGCAGCTCTCTCTCTACTTAAAGGAGCTGGCCATGGTGCTGAATCAAGCACACAGTAGAGTGGAGCTCAACTATACACACTGCCCAATCAAGCCTTATTGCAATGTTTTGATGATGGCCTTGAGGCCCCAAAAAACATGCTTTGTGCTCTTTACAATCTTAAGATGCTTTTAGTCATGTGTAGCCAGACTTTCAATGACCTGCATTAAGCATGGTCTACATTAAAGCTTCTACTGGCCAAAAAACACCAACTTAGACAGAAAAGGCTATTTGACTGCCATGTGGATATTTGACATGAAGTCTGAGGCTTTGGTACTACAGGTTTACACCTGGTATTAAGATGAGTTTTGGTCGATTCGGATCAGTGTAAAATGATAAATTCATGTGTAAATGGGGACTAAAACGTTTTGAGCTTGTTCACTTTTAACAACTTGCAGATGGTAAATGCATTTGACCGGATTGCTTTCTTAGTGTAAATGGTCAGATGGCCATTCGAATATCCACAAAAGACCGCCTAATCTCCACCTACTGACCTAATGTGTAAACATTATGGGAAGCGCAATTAGCAGATGGGTTTTAAACTTTGTTGGCTAAAAGACCCATGTTTGGTTTGAAGACGAAAAACGTACCAAGCACCATGTTCTCTCATTAGATGTTGATCGGTGTTCCTAATAATCCTTTAGGTGAGTGTATTTTTTCAGTTGATTGTTAGGAGTGATTAAATCTAAGTAGCTCAAACAAAAGTCTTGAATATGAATAACAAATGTGATTTAAATGAGCCTCCAAAATTTTGGAAAACCCAAATATTAGTTCTTCCTCAAAAGAGCTCATTGTCACACAAGCTGTACCTTGTAAATGCTACATTGGCCAATTTCTATCAGCGATTTCATTCAATTCTTGCTATCGTTGTATGCAAAATGGATCAATTGGTCTCTTTAACAACCTACAGACCATCTGAGGCTAAAACTAGAGTGATTTAAACACCCGATATGCTGACCATTTCCACATAAAGTGTTGCTATTTCAGTCTGAACCCTCTACAGTGTTGGTGCACTAAATTATAGTCCAAGTATTACTTTGGGAGGCCTTAAAGGACAAGTTCGGTATTTCACACTTAAAGCCCTGTTTTAAGACCAAGTTGGACAAAAACTATGATAAACCTGTTGGAAAGCATCTTTTGCCGCGATTTTTGTGAGAGCAAAACAGTGAACACCCCAGACCACTCGGTGAGTTTCACGTCTTTGTAAACTGAAGTTTAATGCAATTTAGGAAGGATTGTTCCAGTGCACCTGCGCAACCATTGTGGAGGTGGGGGGGGGGGGGGTGCTACCACAGAAACCAAAAATTCTCGGAGCAGCAGCATGTGTCCAAATTTCAATCTTAACCGTTCTATTTCATCAGAAATGATCTTAAAGGGGTGATGAACTGAGAAATCTAATTTTCCTTGAGCTTTTGACATCTAAGAGGTCATCATATTATAAAAATATCCTGCAAGATTCAGAACTGAAAACGTCCTTGTTAGTCCAATAAAAGCTTTTATTGACACCAGCCTCAACAAACGACTCGTTTTTAAAAGTGGGGAACTATGATGACAAAGAGGATAAAACACCACCACCCGCAGAAGATCAACGCCTACTTCAACACGGCCGGTTTAGCCCCGCCCACCGATTCGAGCATTACACGCATAGCTAAATAACATACATGTTTACCTCGTGATGACAAACCGGATCGAGCTACCGAGCAATACAGAATATTGTGCAGCGCCTGGTTGTGGAAGACAGTTGCTGCATAAGCTTCCTCTGGATTCCAATAGGACTGCATAGATAAACTTTATTTTTAATGACGTTCCAGCTGATGAGGGTAAAACATCGTCGTCTGTTCGCTTCATTTCACTGAGGATTGTTTTGTAAACAAGACTGGATTTGCAGACCGATTAAGAGTAAAGAACGTGCTGTGCCGTCTGTATTGGATCTGACAGGAGTTGTGCAACACACGGGCGAATCCGGTTGCTATTTGACAACATTGGACGTTTTCCCCACGTGCACCGACGGGTGAGTTAAACTCATTATAATATGTAAAACAGTTCTCCACTCGCAGCAGTGGGCGTTTATTTCCAAGTCTTCAGTGTGACACGCCCATAAAACCAACTGTTTTTCAGGTAGGCTCACAACTAGGGTACAAAATAGCCTATTACTTATTCATTTTGATGTTTTTGAATGCAAAAACCAAGTGAACGTCATAAGTTGACCTCAGACAACAATATAATAAAATTTAAAAAGCCAGTTCATGACCCCTTTAAAACAGGACTTTAAGTGTAAAATACGAAACGTGTCCTTTAAATAATAACCAATGTTCTGTAGCAGCTTCAGATGTGCAGTCTCTCATCTATATACTCCTGTTTAGTTCACTTTTATACATATTTCTGCTGCTTCTATCACATGTAAAAGTGTCAAAACTCTCTCCCACTGGCTTTGACCTGCTGAGATTCTGGAAACATCACAGCGAGATTGGCCTAATCCTCCTCTGTAAACATTGCACTCCTCTGCATGAGCATAAAATGGGGAGGGAATACATGGAGAGTCTGTGTTTGTAAAAACTAAAATTAAAATATTTAAGACTAATTAAAGCTGCAGTCCGCCGTAGCTTTTTTGGGGTTAAAAATTATCCAAAATATATAGTTGAGAAAATACATAACCAGCAGTGTTCAAAACTATCTGCTTGCCTCAGCTTGATTCAAAGCGGTAAGCTTGTAATAATGTTTTTAACTCCAGTGGTACTGGTGGATTTCAGCGGGAGATTTGAGCATGTCTTTGCATCATTATGTCATTATGATTTGTACACATGAAGAAGGAGTCTCGGCTAGTAGGCTATATTGTGTGTGAGGATGTTGGAGGAGATTTATAGCCTTTTCTCACAGCACTTGATATAATTAAACGTATCAATTTGATGGTGGATGCAGAAAGGTTCAAACCACAATCACCAGTGACAAGTGAGATTCATCCATTGTAAAATGGAAAAGACTTCATTCGGACTTTGGAGTGGCTAACGTTACAGAAAAAAAGAGACTTTAACCGGCCCTTGAGAAAACAAGGATAATATCGGAAGGACATTACATGTAGACACGCAATGCTAACGTTGTTAACATGAACAATTTGAGAACAGTATAATTTGCATGGTTTTGCGTGATATGATTAGATTTAATCAGCGCGCTTTACTGCAATGTCAGAACCAGAACAAAAGTGGATGTTACTTGCATGTTCAGATGACAATTTCCGGTGAAAATTCTTATGTTGGTCATACTTGCAAAATTAGTAATCTGTGATTCTGAATGCCAGTATCCCCATCGGCACGGTGACTGACAGCTGCACACTCTCCTCAAACATTGTGTTCATCCACGCTGTGCCATGTCGAGGGTGTCGAAGTACAACTCACGTAAAGTTGATAATTCGCGAATGACTGCATTTGCAGATTTCGAACAAAGATGGTAAAAAAGAGGAAAAACTGTGGGCTGCAGCTTTAACATTTGAACTACAAATAAATAAGGTGTTGTAAACGAGCCATTAAAGCACCAAATAACATAAAAAACGATGATGCTCCATTGTTTTTTTTTTTTTTACGAACATGCATGCAAGAATCTGACACACACTGATTGTGATGCCTCTTGCTAATTCTACAGCACAAACACACACCCACACTGATGTGTGTATGTGAACACGCACACCTCCAGTGCCAGAGATCTAATTAAGGGCTGTGAGATTGAACATGTCCCTCCTTTTGATAGCGTAAAATTAGATGTTACAGATTTGGAGTGCATTCTCACTGTGACGTCTGACACGTCTGCTGGAAGAATGTGTGGCGTTCTGCATGTGTTTGCGAAGAGAGAACGGCTTGAAAATAGACAATGTGAATATGAGCAAAATGCCCATGGAAAATGTGAAAAGCAAATATATATAGAGAGAGTGAGAGAGCAAGTAAAAGAATCAGCAATATGTGCAAAAACACACATACATGCTGATATACACCCACTGAATGTTGAACGTCTCAACATGGAACGTCAATATTTATGCACTAGCTGAGCTGGGAATGGCAATAATTGCTGCAGAAATCAATGTAAGTCTATTGCTCACAGTGTATTTCATCTTCTTATGAAGGTCACATTTCGTTTTCACAGACTTAAAGGAGACACACACTTGCACAGTAACACACACACACAGTCTGTGCACCCACATATTCCTGTATCACTGAATCAGGAGCACATTGAGTATCTGTACAAAAATGTTCTGCACTATTGATAAAAATAGCATAGCAAAATGTATTAGCTACATTTATTGTATTGGATTCATATGTTTACAGATAACTGAAACTTTTGAAAATTCTAATATTAATTTAAAGGGCGGGTTTACTGCAATTTCACTTTTTTTTATTTCAAATAGTGTGTAATGTTGCTATTGGTGCATGAAGAGTATCTGCAAGTTGCAGCACTGAAAGTTTCAGTGTAAGCAGAGATATCATCTTTTAAAAATCAGGAAGTAAAATTGCCTACAAAAATGACTCGTTTCGGACTACAGCTGGGTTATGGTACGTCACTAACCCACACATTTGCATCAACCACTCCCTCCGGAGTATGCAGGAAAGGGCATGCGTCGAGGTGAGTTGTGTTCACGCAGATGTCAGGTCTTCTGTGTTTCGGGCTTCCACGGACACTATACTTCGACAACAATGGAACATATTGTGTTTGATTATATTCCTGAAGTGATGATGGTAATCTAGCTCTCTGTGCTGCGCATTTACGAGAGACAGCTTCCAGAATCTCCACGAATTCAATACCGGATTAACGTAAACAAGAAACTGTTTCTGGAATCATGAAGCAGATCCAGCTTTAAAACCAGCAGTTAAAAGTCAGCAGTTGTTGGGCCACACTGTAAGTAGGCTAAGACTTCATCATTTTAAATGTATTTGCATGTATAATTACTGACGGAGCGTTTTTTTTATTTATTTTTTTTATTTCAAATGCCAGCGCTTGCTTATGTAGGCTAGCTGCTACTAGTTAGGCTATTTTGTGTCTGTACGGCAAACGCGTACAAACGCGTGTTGAGTATAACATTAGTTAGCCAGTCAGTTGCTATCGTTGCCAGTCAGATGCTATTGTGTAAAACAAACGTGTATTAAGTTAAAAAATGAAGCAAATTATCATTCAGAAACCTTTATTATGAGCCGTGTGTGGTGAGATTCTGCTTGACTCAGATCATTCGTGGCTTTCTCTGTCTGATTCTGCCTCACTGATACTGCAGTCTCAACATCATTATTTACGTGTATCCACCGTCTATGTTATCCACATTTGGCATGCCCGTCCGCTTCCGCCGCGCAAGGTAATGGGCGTTAATCTTCCGGACAACGTGAGCGACAGTTTAGCCAATCACAACACACCGGCCCAACGAACCAATCTGAGCCCACAACGTCATTCTGAGGGAGTGTTTTCATAGACTCAGGAAGTCATCCGCTCGTGCAGGGGACAGGAGAGCGCGGCTGACAATAAAGGTGAAATTTATGAAAAATAAGACTCTTAAAAAAAGAAAAACCACGGACACATGTTATATTTGCACCCCATAAACACAATCATGCAAAGAAAAAGAGCAGTAAACCCGCCCTTTAACAAATAATATAACTATATACAGTAGTATGCAAAGAGTCAGAAAAAAATCATTGGAATTTTCTGAATCTGATTGTATTTATTCTATACACATTAGAGCCCGACCGATAAAGGATTTAAGGCCTAAACCGATACAAATATTTTTTGGTTTTAAAATCCGATATATATCGGCCTGATATTTTAAATTTTTTTTAAAAAAAATTTATTTCAGAAACGCGCAAAAAAACATTAATAGATTTCTCTTACATTAGTTTTAACTAAAATAACATGATAATGCATTTTAAAAAGCAACTTGTTTCTTTTATTGTCACAACAGAACAGACTGATGATAGTGGCATTAGCAAGCTTTGTGGTTAGCTAGTCTATGATGAGCCATAATTTAGCAATGAATATTATACTGAATATTGTATTGTCACACTTCAAATTGTAAAACATACATTTTTAATATAACAGGCCAAGGAGAGATAATATGCCTCATTGCTATAACTGTCACGTGCTATTAAAGAAATACCTTAGTCACATTGTCAAAAGTCAAAAGGACAGTCAGTCAACTACACTGTAACAACATAACGTAATTATTACTAGCTAATTCCGCTTCACTCTCGGCTTATTTAACAGCAGCAAAACTGGACATGATAGTCACAAATTTTGTCCCGCTTATTTGAGTTAGAGAACTGATGGGGATGTTCTTAATTGTTATTCAAGCAATGTATGTATCGTGACCAACTCAACGAGTGTTGCCAACAGGGACGATGTAAAGTGCCCTCTGGTGGACAAACTATACCACTCCAACACTCATGACATGGTTGAAGCGTGTTTTGCCTGTTTTAATTTTATTTTTGAAATATTCATTTATCGGCTATTATAACTGCTGATACCGATAGTTTGGAAAATGCCTAATATCGGCCGACAATATCGGTCTGCGATATATCGGTCTGGCTCTAATACACATGCATACTAATAAAACAAGCAATAAACAGTTTTGCATCAAATACTGCACTTCCGCAATCACATACTTTGAAGGTTTGAAATTTCAAATGGAGCTTTTCTCTTCTTATATTGCAAAGGGTTATGGGAAATATTGCACTTATGGATGCTTTTGAAAATTATGTTCCTTGGGTACTCAGATATTTCTGGTGTATTTGTATAGTTATTATCAATACAACCTTTTTATCCTTCAGGGCTATAATAAATATAGGATAACTAAAACATATAATTAAATGGTTTTAGAAATAAACAACATTCACAGTCCTCTAAATTGTGGTAGCGCTAGAGAGCTGGTGATGTTTTCTCAACAGACGGACAGGAGGACAGGACCTATGGGGGCTTCTTCTTACATCACTGCTTCTTTGATTTCACTCTCTGTCTCTCATCCTCATCCTCAAGGCATCCCTCTCTCATCTCTCCAGCTCCTGCGTCACTCTTTCATCCTCTGCGGAATTCAAGTATGTGTGTGTGGTTGCGTCTGGAAGAGAGACATTTGAGCGTGCTCTACAGAGTGCACTTGCCCGATTGCATGTACGTGCGAGTGTGTGAGAAAAACGAGGTGAGCTTAACGCGTGTGTGCCATCCCCAAGATCCTCAACCTCAGTTAACTGGCTTATGAATGTTGTATGGGGGGTTTTTATGATCTTGTTAAAACTGGTTACATTATTCAAAGCTCCATTCATTCAGAGAGTGAAAAGGCAAAGGAAGAAAGATAGATTGAGAGGAAGAGAGAGAGAGAGGCCGCAGGCTGAGTGAAATTTTAATGAATTCTCTCACAGAAAAAAAAAAAACGATTGTGAAAGTTGGCAGAGACGGAAGAGATTTCAACTCTGCTGATTTCTCCTGTGTCATCAGCTCTTCTCTTTTTGTCCCATCTAATGGGAGATGTTTGGAGGAAAAGAAAGTGAGAAAGGGTGATGTCACGGTATCATTTTCATCTAGATGTGTGACATGTTGCTTTTCTCATCTTAATAAGTCAGAATTGTTTCAGCTGCACAATATCACAACTGTGTTTATAATGTTGTGAAAGAAGTCTATATTTATTTGATCCGATAGAGTCAAAACAGTAATGTTTAGGGATGGGCATTTTTCAAAAAATATTGCATTTATTTATTTATTCGAATATTCGTTCATTTAAATGACGTTTAACGAAAAATATGTTATTTTTAAGTTAATTTTTTTATGTTTTTTTTTTCCATTTAGGCAATTAGGCAATATACAATTAGGCAATATACACAACAAGCTTACAATATATATTAAAGTTTTATTTTAGTGGAAAACATTAAACATTAGGCCTGTGTAAACAAATATAAAATATAATATGAAAACAAAAGCATTATTAAAAGCATGCTCAAGCAGCGCAAGCGGAAAAAAAGCCTAATAAAGCAGATTGCGGCAGATATCGTACAGAACGTACACACACACACACACGTCAGCATATGATTATCGTGTTTATATTGTTTCACGTTTATGTTGAGAAAACAATACTATACAATAATTGTTGTATAGATATCTAACAATAATTGTGAAATATTATTACAATTTAAAATAAACTGTTGTCTATTTTAATATATGTTTTTATTTTATTACTGTGATGCAAAGCTGCATTTTCAGCATCATTACACTAGTCTTCAGTGTCACATGATTCTTCAGAAATATATATATATATGCATTCATATAAAAATGCACATTTTTATAATATATATATGTATGTATATATATATGTATATATATATGTATATATATATGTATATATATAATATATATATATATATATATATATATATTATAAAAATGTGCATTTTTACTGTCTTTTCCTGTTTCCCCTTAACAATCGTTGTAACCCCTGATATGCGAGTCTCCGTATATTATAAAAATGTGCATTTTTACTGTCTTTTTCTGTTTCCCCTTAACAATCGTTGTACCCCTATATGCGAGTCTCCAGTTTGAAAACTCCAGAGTTAGCAAAATAGCAAAATAACCATTATTCATGAGAAAGATGTTTTCAGGTCTGCCTACTCTACATACACACAAACATATGCACCCCTCATGCTTCTTCTCCATTACTGAAATATGCAAAAATATGACGCACCAAAACATGCTAATGGACTGCTTTTATAAAAATGCTGTTTCTAAGCAACTAACAGGCTAGACAAACTCTAGCTCTGCTCGTCCACAATTCAGTTCAATACACTTTGCAGTCCCCGATGGGCAAATTTGTCTTGGACTTGGACATGGTGCACACATACACTGACCAAAAACATAATCCATGAAACATACACACACTGTAAAAAATAATACTGTAAAAAAACGGTAAAATCCTGGCAGCTGTGGTTGCCAGCATCATACTGTAAAAATACGGTACAATACTGTTTTTGAAATTAACAGCTAAATACCGTATTATCAGCTACAGTATACAACTTAAATTTAACAGCTATATGCTCTAATACAAAAACAGTAACACATCGTATATTAACGATATGATGCTGGCAACCACAGCTGCCAGTAGTTTACCGTTTTTTTACAGGATTTTTTTACAGTGCATGCACACGGCACATTATAATCGCAAAGAACAAAAATAACAAATAATTATTGTTCATTTAAAAGTCTAATCGACATAGGAACAAAGGATTTCTTAAAGGGATACTCCACTTTTTTTAGAAATAGGCTCTTTTTACAACTCCCTCAGAGTTTAACAGTTTTACTGTTTTTGAATCCTTTCAGCCGATTTTCTGATATTTAGAAGAATATCAGTAACCAGACAGTTTCTGGTCTCATTGACTTCCATAGTAGGAAAGAAAATATACTATGGAAGTCAATGAGACCAGAAACTGTCTGTTTACTGATATTCTTCTAAATATCAGAAAATCGGCTGAATGAATTCGAAAACGGTAAAACTCAACTGTTTAACTCTGGGGGAGTTATAAAATTAGCCTATTTCCAAAAAAAGTGAAGTATCCTTTAAGACTATTGTATCTACAGACAAGCAGCCTAGAAGGCATCAACTCATATTCTATATAAGTTATGTGAAGGATCAGATAATATCTTGGTAGCTTCCTTGATAACAGACTGCTCATATGAATCCTATAATTTCCTGTTATCTTTAGCAGAATAAAGATTAGCTTTGGACTGAACTGTGATGTTGCCAAACCATTCAGTATAACCATAAAGTATTATACTTTCAATTACAGCCTGGTAAAATAAATATATTATTTTCTGTTCTACCCCGTTAACTCTTAGAGCCAGATCATTTCCATAACAACCAGTAAACACCAGTAAATTGACGAGCACAAACCTTAATAAATCACCTGGCTTGATTCATTTAAATACTCTCCTCCCATAAAGTTTGCGTCTGAAATGAAAACTCCAACAATTGTATAAGCAATAAGATAAGCTGCAAAAATAACCCTGTCCACGCATTCTCAGCGTAAATTTTTCACTGTGTGTCTTTAGTAAATCCTGACAGTAGTTTTTTAAAGCCAAAAGAGGGTTTGCGCTGGCGCATGCTGTTAGTAAATCTGGCCCTTTAGGTGGTGATACACAGGGCAACTTTTTGAGCAATGTTGCTGGGCAATGTTGCCGTCAACGGGCAACCAAATGAGACACTTGGCCCACGTCCGATCTAAATTATCCAAATGTATTGTCCATTTTTAATGGGAAAGTGCCCAAGGAACAATGACTTGGCAAGATTGCTCAGCAAAATTGCTCAAAAAGTTGCCCTGTGTATCATCATCTTTAATCTTTGCAGAAAATGTAACCAAATCCCCAGATAAGTAAGGTATCCATATAAACCACAGACTGTAACAAATATGGACAAAGCGTCTGTGACGTCACCCATAGACTCTCTGAAGAACGGGTTTGAGGCTGTTTATGGGGGGTATGGGCGGCGCCATACTGGAAAATCTTGGGAAATACAAAAGTTTCAGAAAGGACAGAGGTGGTATGATGTGCTGCGTCAGATCATGGCCGAGACGTTCAATTCACTCGGCACAGCCCGTTCTCAGCTGTCAATCAAAGTTAACCACCCTTATTTGTGATACATTTTATATCTAAATATGATCTAAAATAATGAGTTTGAAAAAAATTCACCCCCCTCACAGTTGTCAGGCACGTGGAACATATTGAAGATTACAATAAAAGTCCATGGGACCAAACTGTAAACATATGTAAACATACTGTCCGCCCTCTAGCGGATTTGAGATGTATTGCAGTTTATCGCACTTCCGGGTAGGCTTCATCTTTCAGATTAGAATGTTGCCGCTTGATATAAACACTTAGGTATTTATAGAACACACTTGTTTAATGGGTATCTTATGAATAGTTATGAGTGGTTCCCTATTTGACCTCGGATCAAAAATCAGTTACTCTGTTTTTTTTATATTTATAATGAGATGATTGCGGCTACACCACTCAATACAATTTTCTATCTCTGAATGATACACAGAAAGATTAGGGTGGCGAGCAGGATGAGGCAGAGGGCCGTGGGAGAACGGCGCAAGGCTAGTGGCATGATTGATAATGAGCAACACCTGCGCAACGCACCAGTCTCCGTATATCTCATTGAGGAGCGGAAAAATAAGAGGAGCGACGACAGTGAAGGATGAGAGAGGCCAGGCCTGGATTTTGTTTGTGTTTCTGTTTTATTATATGTGGCAGCAGTCGTCCATGAGGGACTGCTGCCTTTACTTTTGCATTGTATTTGTTTATTTATTTTATTAAAGTTGTTGAATGTTCGCCGGTTCCCGCTTTCCTTCTTCCCACAACATCTAACTGCGTTACAATTAGTATTATCATACAAGAGGCTAAGCTAAGCTGTATCATCAGAATATTGAGTCCGTTCTCATCCTTTGGTGTCATATAGGTGACGACATATGACATTTTGTCGAAATACTACGCACATGGCACACTTTAGCGTCAATATAACACGCAGAACCCAATACGTCATACAGGTGACTGGCATCCTTTAGCGTCAATATGAGACGCAGACCCTACCCAGACCTAAACCTACCCATAACAGTGCATGTTACATTGACGCTAAAGGGTGCCATGTGCATAGTATTTCGACGAAATGTCATATGGCGTCACCTACTGTATATGACGCCAAAGGATGAGAATGTGTTGGAATATTTTATTATGAGGTTACTAGGATCAGAACTTGTACATTCATTTTGTATAGAGCGTAAAGAGAATCGGGGATCTAACGTAGCCCTGTGGAACACCTATACTCTTCCTTATAAACTATGGTTAACCTTAATCTGCTGAATTAGATTTGTTAAAAAAGAATTTAATTAAAAAAGGAAGAAGAAAGCGGAAACCGGTGAACATTCAACAACTTGAAGCAGTTCACACCCTACTGCTTCAATTTTTTTATTAAACCATGGGGCTTAATTGTATTAACCCAAGCTAAAATGAACAAATAGCAACCGTACATAGGCTTTTGGACTCTCTAAATGTTTTCGCAATAGCATAAGTAATAATAATGTTAATAGAATCCACTGTAGTCTGTACCAAAACTTTCTCTAGGCAAACTGAAATGGATCTAAAACTGGTTTTACCTCTGTCTTTAACAAACACACCATATATCTATGGGCCTATGACCATCTTTCTCCAATGGACTCGATTTCTTTGGTTAAGGAACACAACAAAAAGAGAAGAAGACTAACAACAAGAAGAGAGACTAAGAAAGAAACCAAACATGCCACACGACCACATGATGATGATGATGATGTGTAATCATCACCAACAGAAATTCACCAACACAAAGCCCACTAAAATTAAATATTAAATTATATTTTTATGATGTGAATGGCATAGTAATATGGACACTGTATTTGTGTTATAAGCCAATGGCAATACAGATGTTGTGCACTACATACGTTTTTTACTCCTAATGAAAATTCGCCCCAAATTGAATAGATCTCAACTTAATGCATTTGGACAGACATTCATTACATGCAATCCAGTATTCTGTGATCAACACATCTTTTACAGAATTAAAAGCCACTAAAATGGGAAATCTGATGACTCACAGACAGCTTCTACTGGGAAGATGTCTACTAGTAACTTCTAATGTGACAGGAAAATAAGCTGGTGTGTGCATGTAATCAATGCAATGAATTTAAATCTAGACCAGAACATCAAAGAGAAGCCTGAAGACTTCCAAACAATCTCCGGTAGGATATATGTATATATGCACATACGAGAGTGTGACTGTGTTAAAATCAATATAAGCAAACATTTATTTAGGCTTTAACATTATGCAAGGAACAAAACCACACTCTCCATCTTTACTTTCCTAAAGCAAAACCCTTAAACAAACGCCAAGTCTTTGGCATGATTGCCATACGGTTAAGAGTAAAGATGCATGCTGACTGACCAAAAGTTTGTGCTGTTGTCGAAGCAGGTAGAGGCGGCGGTCTCGGGTGAAAGTTTGTGTTTCCTGTCCTCTAGCAGTCGGTATGCTTCCACATGCTGGGGCGATAATTCAGATAAATGCAATGGAAACACCTCATTCCGCAGTTTCTGAAAAACACAAGAAATAAAAGTACATAAATGATGGATGGGTGGATGGGTGGATGGATGGTTTCAAATTACAATAACATTACACAATAATTCTCTTTTTACTTAATTTTTTAATCAAATAAATGCAGCATACGAGCACACAAGACCAAACCTTTTACAAATAGTTAACCATTATACATATATAATCGTATCTGCCATTTTTGCTACTAAACTGAAAATATCAACTTTAATATCATTTTCTTTTATGCAGGAAAAAAGGATTGTTAAAGCTAAACAAGCATGTCATCTACAAATAAAAAGTCTAGCTAGCCAGTATGTCTGTGTGTACATTGCGTGTTCTTTGTTAGCAGAGTGACTCTTTTGTGGTTCTTGTCAACAGTGCTGGTTTCCTGTAAGGCCTGACTTTAGCAGGTGGCCAGTGAGTACAAAGCAACATTACACCATCATCATGTTCTTTACACATTACCAGGGGCCATTAGTACTCTGTTACGCAAACAAGAGCTTATCAACATGTCTGTTTGTTCATGTGTGTGTGTGTATGTGTGTGTGTCCATAAACTGGTTTGGGTTACACAGAAAACATTATCACCTGCTCCATTTTAATGTGAAGAAAGTAACGAACAAACAGGTATGAACATGTGTGTGGGTATATTAAACCGCTGTAAATGAACAAACACACACACACACAGATGATCTTGATTGTTGCTGTTAGTCAGGTAAAATGAATGCTATAACAGGAGCTAAACAGATGTTTAGCTTCAACAAAAGCTCTCAGTTACTGAAAAGCTTACAAATTCAAGTGGCTGCCAGACTGCTATGATCTGATTAAAATATGAGTGAAAAATGTATCATTTAAGAAACAACCACATATCAGTGTGACATGCAAAGTAAAAAAAAAAAAAGTATGAGAAAATCTTCTTCCCATTTTCACTATATTTAAGAGGACCTAATATGTCCTTTTACAAAGTCAAGATTTAGTGTTAGGGTCAACTAGAATAGGTTTCCATGCTTTAATGTTCAAAAACATTTACAAATATTTTTAGTTTAATTTAGTTTAGTTTAATCTAACTAGCTATATTCCCAAAACCAGTCGCACCTCTGTCGTTTGAACCACATTAGTTTAACAATATAGGGCTGTCATTAAAGGGACAGTTCACTTTGAAACAAATTTTTGATATGTTTTAGCTTCGTGGCTGTGGTTACAAGAGGTAAAAACGAAATAAATAATGTTCGTTTTCTCACACAAACCGCTCGTTTCGTGTCTTAGGCCATCAATGTGTACTTACATTTACGAGTCATTTAATCATGTTTTAATTTGGACTTCTCTGTGCATGCTCTTTGAGGTGGACCCCATAGACCTCCATTATATGACTGATAGACTAGAACGGTTTGACCTAAAAATATCAAAATTGAAAATACTGTGGAAACAAAGACACTTACATCTTAGATGCCCTTGAGGTAAGCTAAAACATAAAAAAAATTAATTTCAAAGTGAACTATCTTTTTAATGATGTCATGTGCAGGTTGTGGAGTAATAACTTCTGCTAATTAATCGATTCAAGACTGCAATTCATGCATTTAATATTATTATAGCTAATTTGCATAAACAAGAGAAAGCAGTACACATGTGGGTCATTTAGTCAGCAGCTTTCTCTATGTAACCTAATTTTTTTTAATATGCTGCTGTAACGAACCGAGGACACTGTTTTTGTTCCCTGATGTTTTGCTTCATTTTATGTTTGATTCATCACGGGTTCTCTCATATGTCATACTCCGGAGTTCCCTATATGCACATGCACACTCCTCAAAAACCGCACTGATTATTGACACGCTAAATTATAGCTTCAAATGTATATATATTTAAATGGGTTGAAAGACATAGAATGTAGATTGCATGATATATTTAAGCTCTGTGCTCAAGAGCTGTAGTTCCAACCACATAAGTTTGTGATGCTGTTAGCGAATGTTTTTTGGAACTAGGGTTTTGGGAAACATCAAAACGTTCAACTATGTTGGAAAATATGTAAAAGATGCTGATATTTGGCTAACAATGCAAACCCCTGTTTAGTTCCTGTTTCTATGAAAAAAACACATGTGCTCTGATTGGCTGGCTGGACCAGTGTGTTGTGATTGGTCAACTGCTTGTGCATTTCAGAAATGTCCTTACATAGCCGTGAATCACAACATACTACTAGTGCAACTATACCAGCACAATACCAGAAGACCTTATTATCAAGTCAACTTTTATGTTTTACCACATGACATTTTTAGAGACAATAAATTGAAACTGTCTTTAAAAACAGTATAAAAGTTTTCAAAACCAACATAATTACAAAGCATACATTTCTAAGAACTTGGCGTGTTTAAACTAGATTTTTAAAATATTTTTCCTTTTCTTTATCTTAGACTTGTACGTCATTTACCCATATAATAATAATAATTATTATCATTTTCACTAAAGTTTTCAGACTTTTGGATTTCACTGTATGTCATTTATAACCAAACGCAATAGTTTGACTAGCAAATCTCTAATATTGACTATATTTGCAGCCTGAACTATCAAATATGCCATTTGACAAGAGTGCAACATACTTCATAAAAGAAACTAATGTGCTATAAAAGGCACCAAAAACAGCCATGTAATGACTCATCAGTTTAAAGTTTCAGTTTAAAGTACCTACATATGGCATTTGAGATCTTCAGATACTCACACCTGCCTAAGCGTCCGCTCTTAAATGACCAGGATAGATGAGTTAGCCAAACTGTTAGCTTAGCCCTTCAGATCACAGGAAGCAGAAGGAACAAAAAGCATGTTTACTAATTCATGGCAGCAGCCAGGTGTAACGGGGGCGGCCTTTGTTCTGGAGAAGATTCAGAAACGTTACACTGAGGGGATGAACCATGGGTAATCTACAGGGCTAAAATTAGACTTTGGTGCGAATAGCTGCGAAGGGGAAATGGTTTGATTATTGACAAGTATGTGAAAACAAATAGCTTTGAATAGCCTGCTGACCACCAGGAATGTTGTGTTAAGTTTCCATGCAACTGTCTTTTGGCTGTGGTTGGGTATATGTTGACTGAGAATTTGTGTATGTGTGTGTTCGCATGTAATTTAGTGTTTGTGTCATAAAGGATCTGTTAAAACTGTGTGCTTTCATGATATGGCTACATGACATTCTTTGAAAACAATCGTTCAGTTGGTCTAAACAAACCAGTAGGCAAATTAACGAACAAATGTTACGGATAGCTATCCGTTTGTTAAAAGACCAGGGGTAAATTCCCTTTGAAACACTTCTGATCACTCAAACCACTTCAGGAGGTGGTCTGAGACACATTCCAAACTTAACTGGACATGTGGAAACGCATCTGATTGCTGAAGCCATATATGTACATTTAACTCCTCCTAAAAAAATTATAATAATACTTGTGTGAGAGCATGTTGTATCGGCTCCAGGTAGCCAGATTGGCCCACCTCAGATGAGTAGCTGAGCGTCCCTTCATCAAGCCAACGCACAAAATGTCACAAATGAAAAAAAAAAAAATCCAAGCTCAACACACAATCATCTTCATTATGCCTACTACACACTGTGCAATTTCGGAAATCCTATATGATTGTTACAAATCACATGGATCTAATAGACATGGATCTAATAAACTTGGGTATGACCGAACGCATTTTCATCCTTTAGCGTCATATAGAACGCTATATGACAAAACGGCGCTATACTACGCATATGGCACCCATTATCGTTAATATAACACGTGCTGTGATGGGTAGGTTTAGGTGTGGGGTAGGGTAGTCTCATATTACGCTAAAGGATTTATGACGCCTTGGGTTCGTGTGTTATGTTAACGATAAAGGGTGCCATGTGCGTAGTATAGCGCCGTTTTGTCATATAGCGTTTTATGTGACGCTAAAGGATGAGAACGGGCTGGTATGACATGTACGTAAACTGTACGATGATGACACCTATTGTATCATCGGCTACGAAATAGTATAGAAAAATAAAACTTCATCAGCATGCGCTAGTGGTAAACAAATAGAGCAAGATTGATCACACTTTGGCAACTGAGGTTTTTATATGCGCTGAAAAAGAGGAGGAAGCGAAAGAGAAGAATATGGGTGCAGCTATTGCTAGGGAAAAGAGGCCAACTTGGCATGCCAATTTTGAAAAATTGAGCCTGAGTTAAGTATTTTAAGTTTAAGCTTTAAGTCACGTAGGGCTGCACAATTTGGGCCAAAATGATAATCACAATTATTTTGATTGAGATCACGATTAATTATCATGATTATTTGCTGATTCTAACCAAAACAAAAACCAAACTTTCATGCCTCTTATATAATTTACTAATGCAATTTACTAATGCTCAGTATGCAGACACATGGGTATCTCTTGCGCACTTTCGAGGCGCGCTCTGGACACTCGGCCTCTCTCGCATGCAGACACATTGGTATCTCTCGCCCACTTTCGAGCACGCTCTTGGACACATCGGTATCTCTCACGACTTTCGAGCACGCTCTTGGACACATTGGTATCTCTCGCTACTTTCGAGCGAGCTCTTGGACACATCGGTATCTCTCGCGCACTTTCAGAGCACGCTCTTTGAACACATCGATATCTCTCGCGAGCTTTCGAGCGCGCACTTGGACACATCGGTATCTCTCACGACTTTCGAGCATGCTCTTGGACACATCGGTATCTCTCGCGACTTTTGAGACACGCTCTTGGACACATCGGTATCTCTCACGACTTTCGAGCGCGCACTTGGACACATCGGTATCTCGCGACTTTCGAGCATGCTCTTGGACACATCGGGTATCTCTCGCGACTTTTGAGCACGCTGCTTGGACACATCGATATCTCGCGCACTTTCGAGTGCGCACTTGGACACATCGGTATCTCTCGCGACTTCGAGCACGCTCTTGGACACATCGATATCTCTCACGCACTTTCGAGACACGCTCTTGGACACATCGGTATCTCTGCGACTTTCGAGCGCGCACTTGGACACATCGGTATCTCGCGCAACTTTCAAGCATGCTCTTGGACACATCGGTATCTCTCACAACTTTCGAGCACGCTCTTGGACACATCGGCTATCTCTTGCGACTTTTGAGCACGCTCTTGGACACATCGGTATCTCTCACGACTTTCGAGCGCGCACTTGGACACATCGGTATCTGTCTCACGCACTTTCAAGCACGCTCTTGGACACATCGGTATCTCTCAGCGCACTTTTAGAGCACGCTCTTGGACACATCGGATATCTCTCGCGACTTTCAAGCATGCTCTTGGACACATCGGTATCTCTCACGACTTTCGAGCATGCTCTGGACACATCGGTATCTCTCGCGACTTTTGAGCACGCTCTTGGACACATCGGTATCTCTCGCGCACTTTTCGAGCACGCTCTTGGACACATCGGTATCTCTCACGACTTTCGAAGCGCGCACTTGGACACATTGGTATCTCTCGCGACTTTCGAGCGCGCACTTGGACACATCGGTATCTGTCTTGAGCACTTTCGAGCACGCTCTTGGACACATCGGATATCTTCACGCACTTTCGAGCACAGCTCTTGGACACATCAGTATCTCTCGCGACTTTCGAGCGCGCACTTGGACACATCGGTATCTCTCGCGACTTTCGAGCATGCTCTTGAACACATCGGTATCTCTCACGAATTTCGAGCATGCTCTTGGACACATCGGTATCTCTCGTGACTTTTGAGCACGCTCTTGGACACATCGGTATCTCTCGCGACTTTCGAGCGCGCACTTGGACACATCGGTATCTCTCGCGACTTTCGAGCATGCTCTTGGACACATCGGTATCTCTCACAACTTTCGAGCACGCTCTTGGACACATCGGTATCTCTTGCGACTTTGGAGCACGCTCTTGGACACATCGGTATCTCTCGCGACTTTCGAGCGTGCACTTGGACACATCGGTATCTCTCGCGACTTTCGAGCATGCTCTTGGACACATCGGTATCTCTCGCGACTTTTGAGCACGCTCTTGGACACATCGGTATCTCTCGCGCACTTTCAAGCACGCTCTTGGACACATCGGTATCTCTCGCGACTTTCGAGCGCGCACTTGGACACATCGGTATCTCTCGCGACTTCGAAGCATGCTCTTGGACACATCGGTATCTCTCACAACTTTCGAGCACGCTCTTGGACACATCGGTATCTCTTGCGACTTTTGAGCACGCTCTTGGACACATCGGTATCTCTCGCGACTTTTGAGCACGCTCTTGGACACATCGGTCTCTCTCACGGACTTTCGAGCGCGCACTTGGACACTCGGCATCTCTCGCGCACTTTTGGACACTCGGCTCGTGCACTGGGGCTCATGGAGACACGTGATCAGACAGTGGTTTATGGAGGGCTAGATTGGCTTTTCATTAAAAAAAAAACCTTTGATATGGAGCGTTCTGAGAACGGAATGACGCATTTTAAATACCGCTTGATCACGCAAATTTGATCGTGGGAAGCCAAAATCGTGATCATGATTAAAATTTGGTTAATCGTGCAGCCCTAATGTCACATTGATCAATAAGCCATTTCATGTAGCATTTTTATTGGCTAGTCAGTAAATGTGGGTCATATCAGCAAACACGCTGTGAGATAACCATGCTGAATTTCTTGGTAAAGTTACAGTGATTCTTCCATCAGTTACAGTATGTACTGTAAAACAGGGTTTTTTTACTGGCACGGACCACAGAATATAATGATCCCCTTACGAGATAGCTTCTTGTTAAAATAAAGACTTTAACTGTACTTTTTTTTACAGTTAATAAAGACTTTGACTGTAACATTTTATACACAATGACCTTTTACACAATAAAAAAATAAAAATGTTAACATAAGTTAAAAATGTAAAAACATACATTTGCTTACATTAATATCTAATAAAATAATAACCACTTGCTTTGCCCAATTAAAATACTATACAGACAAAATGTATTAAACATGTTTAATAAATTTGATCACATGATAGTTTCTTTGATTGACTTTCCCACCAGCTATCAGTTTCCATGAACACTAAAACAAAATAAATTGTTGTTGTTATTATTATTGCTTATTATCTTTATCTATCTTTATCATCTACTTGTTATTATCTTTTATATTATTATATTTTCAAAATTGGACCCAATTTCATTAAATCACAGAGCAGACAGTCAATCCTAAAAAAAATAATAATAATTAATAACATTAAAAGTCAATCGCCCAGGTCAAGAGCCCCAAACAGAGAAAATAGCTCTTGATAAGAAGGCTCTTTGAAGAACCGAATGTGCTGCAAAGATCTACTGAAGAACCTTTACCATCACACAATCGTCTGAGATCCGTCATTTGCATGGCTGACCACTCAATGACCTTTCAGATGCTGAATGCTGAAAGAGTTGCTATAGTTGAGAGAAAGAGCTAGTGCATTGCACAGCCATTGGCCTCAGAGAGTGAGCAGCAGGGTATTTATAGCCCTACTCGTCCCCAGCTGCATGGCTCCTACACCCCGCCAACAGGCAATTGGGCAACACAAGCTCACCCCTCCGGCAACCCACCACACTAACGTCCATAACACAAACAGACATCTGGACATCAGCAGCTCTCAAAAGGGTGAGAATAAATGATCAGGCAGGAAAACGAAAAATGGGCTGAAAGAGAGCAAGAAAAAGATCCACCATCAGTGTTTACCTTTGGAATTTATAAACTAGTCCTAGCCAGACAAGTTAAATTACAGAAGAGTAATACAAAACAATGATTGTCAGACTGTTTATTCTCCTTCACAATGCTCGAAGGTCAGCACCCAGTTCAATTAAAACAACTCCTGGCAATGTGAGGATAAAAATAATCTGTTATGGTTTCATTTAGTCTGTGTTCTGTTCCCGTTTTGCCTGCCTAATTTGCTAGTTGGTTTCCTTGTTTGCTAATTAGTCTTACACACCTGTTCTGTTTCAGTAAATCATCCCGTGTATTTAAGCCCTCCGTTTTCTGTTCCATTGTCCGGTCTCGTCGATGTTTAGAGGTTGTGTAACGTTATTCTCCAGAAATCTCCTGTGTTTTAGTTTGTGGACTACAATAAAGACTATTTCGTTTCTCTACTCATACGTCGTGCACATTCAATACAACGACGCCTGAAAAATAATAATAATAAAAGTTTAAATTAGATGTATTTAAATATGTTCAAAGTATGATATAATTTCAATTAATGGCAAAGAAACATACATGATTTGCAATTTAAAATAATGTATTTTGTTTAAAACATTGTTTGAATTTTGTTGACGTCTTGTTGAAGTTTCAATCAAGTATTTTAGTGATACAAGTCAGCTGTAGTTTTTTATGACTGAACATTCTTAATTTAAAATACGTATAATAAATTATAAATAACTATTATTTGTATTATTATAATATTAGGGATAACTCAGTGAGTTATGATTAAACTAGGGCTGTCAAATGATTAATTGCGATTAATCGCATGCAAAATAAAAGTTTGTGTTTACATAATACAGGTGGGTGCACTGTGTATAATTATTTTATATAAAAAACAGGCATGCTTGTATTTATTTAAGAAATATTTTCATGCACATACTGTATATAGATTGATTTATATATAACTTATATTATATCATATATAAATATAAATATTTTATATATAAATAATATGATATATTATATAAATAATAGTATATTTTTTCTTAAATACTATACATGCATGTGTATT